>JBBPBO010000005.1:78832917-78870157 GCA_037974295.1 Cicer cuneatum
AAATTTTATCAAATTCGTAACTCAAATATTCAAATAAACTCATATTTTTATTTTTTATTTGATTTTTAAAATTCCATCTAATAAAGAATAAAAATATGAATTTATTTGAATATTTGAGTTACGAATTTGATAAAATTTGTATTATATTAAATAAATAATTAATTTTATGGGTTTTGGTTGAAAATTTTGATGAATTTTTTAAATTTTTGTAAAAAAAAGGATAATATTGTTAACATTTTAAAACATAAAGGATTAAATTGTCACTTAAAATTAAAATAAAGGACCAAATTGGAAAAAAAAAAAGATAAATGACTAAAACGTTAACTAAAATTAAGTTAAGGGACCACGAGTGCTATTTAGTTTTTTATTTATTAAACTTAACTTAATATCAATTAAAAAAAATAAAAATAAATTAAATTATATCATTGTTAGTATAATATTATTCTATTACACTATAATAAGCTTTATATAAACAAAAATCTATATAATATTTTCTAATTTCATTTAAAAACTATTGTTATTGTTTCTATTTTTAAATTTAACGAAATTATTGCAAGCATTATTTACATTTTTGTTTAGACTTTTACGAAATATGTATTTTTTTTTATTGTAATTCATATTTTTTTTAGTTGTTTTATACATGGTATTGTAATTGTTAATTTTCTAATTATATTGTTGTTAATTAAAAGGGCTTTTTTTATATATAAAAAATTTGGGGGTACGAATTATGAAGAAAAAAAATTGGCGATACGAATTATGAAGAAAAAAAAATTGGGGGTACGAATTATGAAAAAAATTAGAAAATATATAAATATAAGAAACACACTGTTGATGCAACACACAAATTTCAAATTCAAAATGAATCAGAACATAAAAACTTAAATAAATATGAAAGGCTTAATGTTTTTTGGTATCTTTTTTTTCTTTTCATATTTCATTTTGTTCTATTAATTAATTTTTGTTTCATTTTGGTTCCTCAACTTTTCTTCTATCAACCACATTAGTCATTTCTGTTAATTTTATTCAAAAAAATGTTGAGTTTGTTGACTGAGTTGTATGATTGCTGACCAGATTGTATGAGTCACCTATTTAAAAGAAAAATTAGAGTTTCTTCTTGTTATTATTTGGCAACGTCGCTTTAGAATTGTAAATTGCAACTAAGGGCAGAGCTTAGTTATGACAGGGGAAGGCCACAACCATCACAAAATTTTATTCTTTGGTAAAAATAGATTTACCTACAATAATATTTATTTATAATATATTGTATATATAACTAATGTCTCGCTAATTATGTCATATTGTGGAGTAGCTTAGTGGTAATGAAAACTTTTATAAATCTGAAAATGGATTCTTTACTTTTGGTGATGGGTGACTATAGTGTATTTTAGAGTAAAATTGGTTATTAAAATTAATTGATAAAAATTATTTAGACGAGAGAGAATGATCGATTAAGAGATAGATAAATACAAAGTCACCAAAGGTAGATAACTCAAAGGTAGAGAATCTCGACCCTATAAATCTTATGTCCCCGATTGACAAAATTGTAAATATTTAGATTCGAATGGGACATTTTTAATACATTTAAAAATTAGAATTGTCAGTACACCAAAATCAGATATATGAGCTTAATTGAAATTTTTTTATATATAATATATTTTGTGTTAGCCCTTGATAAAATTTGTTCTGCCACTGATTGCAACATTTAGCAAGAAATCCACCACAAAAAACTGTTATTGTTACTGCTTGAGGAAGAACAAATCTAAATCAAAACACTTTAATCATAATTCAGAGTTCTAAAGTCATAAAATTTGTTCTGCCACTGATTGCAACATTTAGCAAGAAATCCACCACAAAAAACTGTCATTGTTACTGCTCGAGGAAGAACAAATCTAAATCAAAACACTTGAATCATAATTCAGAGTTCTAAAGTCACAACTCTGTCATACCTAAATCCTAATTCCGTTAAATCGTAACTTGGTAGTCTTTGGCAAAGATATTTAAGAACCATTTTCATGAAAACTTTTCTTAATAGTTTCATAAACCATGCTAGTTGGTTGGAATGAGATTGTAATTTTGCTTTAGATACTTTATACTATGTTGTATATGTCTAGAAAAAGAACAAAAAGTTGTGTAAAAAGAAAAGAAGAGAGAAGAATGAGATACGAAGAAGAAAGAGAAACAGGTTTGAAACTCTAAAGTTGGTTTTTAAATGGGTGACTCACACAACCCAATCAACACGTCAAAAGTGATATTCATGCAATCTAGTAAGCAAACTTAATATTATTCGAGTATAACTAATTGAAATGACTAATGTGGATGACATAAGCAAAAGTTGAGAGATCAAAATGGAATAAAAATTGATTAATAGATCAAAATGAAAAACAACAACAAAATTTTAAAAGAACAACAACAACAAATCCATACTTCTCACATTCAAACCAAAATTAAGTACCCCAAGAAATAAGATAAATGAGAAAACAACAAAGCCAAACCCACAAAAACACTTTAACAAACTCATATATTCATAAAAAAAACCAAGTAAACTCCAAACCCAAAAAAATTTAAATTCACGAAAGAAACACTTTAGCAAGATTTGAAAAAATATTCAACACAGATTCATGAAAAATAAGATCTGAAAAAATACGAGTTCATGCTTCTTCACTGAACCTTATGTTTCTACAAAACATTTCAGATCCAAAAAGATTAGGGGTGCTAGAAACAACAAAATATAATGATGATTTCAAATTAGTGGCTTCGTTTGATTTTCCAAAAGCACAGTAATGGTTTCAAATTACCGGAGGAGGAGGAGAAAAATTTATGAAGAGCTTCTTGGGGACATAGGGTGGCAACGACCATCCCATAGTTAGTTCGATATTTTTTTTATGTGATTGAGATCAAGTTGAACTAAACCAATAAACCTGACATTTATTGAATTGAAATATAGTTTCATTTAATTTTAAAATATATTGCATAATACTCAAACCAATGTATTATCTTTATCAACACTATATCAATATTAGTATCTTAAACAATGTGTTGTGTTTAAATGTATTTTAATAATTATATATATATATATATATATATAATTGTTTTTGTCCTTGTAGTTAAGAAAATTGTATTATAGTGTCAACATTTGGAATTAATTTGTATGAATCGGCGATGTAAATAAATGTTACATTGTCAATTAATCATAACCGTTGGATTAATAAAACAATTTGATTTTTATCATTATTACTTTTAATGTCATACTTATGGATGATTGCGGTATATTGATAGTGTAAAACTTTTTAGATTGACAAAGCATAACAATTAAACTCTAAAAAATTTAATATTTGAAAAAAAAAATAGATTTTTAGAAACTAAATTTTAATTATTAAAATTGTCGACTAAAATTTGATCTACTACCTATATCTAATAAGTGTTAAGAGTTTAATGATCGATATATTTTTATAAATTTACGACTTAAAATATTTATATACAATACAATATTATACCTTTGTATTTATCCATTAAAAATTTAGTCACTCTAATATTTTGGTTTAAATTCCGCTGTTGAATAGAACCATAGTTAAAAAATATAACGAATCAAAAGAAATCAATATCTAAGGACTTGCTCTGAAAAATAAAAGGATTTTTCCTTCAATTTCAAGTGTTTCTAACGAGTAAAAGTTCTTAATGTGTGGATCACGCTTTGGGCCCGTTAAATTAAATATTGTAATAAATAGTTGATTAAAGAATAATTTTGAAAGAAAAAATTATAAAAGAAAAATTAAGTGGAGTGTATTGGATAAGAATCTCTAAAGATTTCTGTAACACTATAAGTTAATTGTCTAGAATACAACTTAAGCGTTAGGATAATTGGACAAAAGAGATGATTAATACAAATTCTGACATATAGTCGTGAAAATATATTAATACACATACTAATCATTTAAAGGAAACAAAAAAAATAAAATGGAGTACATAGCACATCCATGGTTCAAAAATAACCTCCTATAAAATTTTAACCTAACTATAGCATAACTATTATACTTCACTTCCCCAACTTTTGCTCTAAGTCTTTTTACCTGTAAAAAGATTTTAATAAAAAGATTTAAATAACGTGGAATGAGATTTCATCTCAGTGGATTCCAAAAGATGAAACCAAATAATTAGTGTTGTAATTCAAAGATGTATTAAACTTCTGAGTTTTTCCTCTCTATGTATAATTTTGACTATTTCTAAATCTTTTTAAGTCATTGGACGTGAGTAATCTAATGACTTAAATCTACAAGCATGTCATAAAGACTACATTAGTTATACTAATGCTCTCGTCTTGTTAGTAACTTTATTTTGGTAAGTTTAGACATAATTACGTCTGTAAGTGGTGCCCCACTTACCCTCGCTTACCCCTCGCTTCCGTTGTATATACACGGAGAATTCATTTAGCTAGAATGAATCATATACTTCTCACATTAATCAAACTTCTAATAATTATATATACCAATACACACACAATATCAAAAAATAGGACAGCACTCTAGTCGAACTTGTAACCCATGTTTAAGCATCAATACTCAATCAAACATCACAAAGTTTGTACTCAAATTGAAGGTAATTGAGTCTAGTTTCCAGAAAACGAACAATCATTCAAAACTAATGTCTATAGAAAAAGTTATGACCAAAAGATTACACATATGTCCTGCGAATTTTAAGTTAAAAACAGGACAACAACTCTGATCTAACTTGTAACTCATTTTTAAACATCAATACTCAATCAAACATTACAAAGTTTGTTTGAAAATTGAAGATAATTGAGTCTAGTTTCCAGAAAACTAACAATCGTTTAAAACTAATGTCTATAGGAAAAGTTATGACCAAAAGATCACACATATGTCGTGCGAATTTTAAGTTAAAAACACTTATTCAATCACACAAATTTTTTTCCAAATGTATCTTTGCAATCACTAATGCTACACTTTATGAACAAATCAAGTAAGCATAGATCAACACAGCCTCAACATATCAATTTACTCAACTAATTTGTCACAATAATGAAATTCAAATCTCTAATTGCATACACATCATCAAGGAAACTTAATTTTAAATGATTGACCAAAGTAAAGGTTATTTTCATAAATAGAAATCGAAAAATAGAAAATCACATTTAGATCACTAATACTCTGATATATATATTATATATATTTACATGTACTAATTCGTTGGGGTGGGGTTTTCAAAGAATGATTCTGGAATGTGATTGATTCTAATACATAAATAATTGGTTTACTATATGGAAGAAACACACATATATATATATATATGTCATTTTAGATATTCTTTTTAATTTAACTATGACTGTCTATCTATCTAAATTTATTTTGCTACTACTCTAAATTTAACAATCGAGTCTCAATTTCATAGAACTTTACATGCATGAATGAAAACAGACTAAATAAAAATTCCTTCTATTTTTATAGAACTTTACATGCATGAATGAAAACAGACATAATATTTAACAATCTATTTTTAACTATCTATTTCATAACCCCTAAATCTAACCAAATAAAATTTCTTCCTTCATTTCAAACCCTTAACCTCAAATCCCTAACCTATGGTAACCCTCATCATACATGCATGAATGAAATCAGAATAGAAAAGGGAAAAGAAAAGGGAACCCACCTTTTGATTTCCAAAAAGGATTGGGGAAAATGACGATACTTTTCACTCTTTCTACTTTGAATTCTAGCAGAATCCTCTCTTTTTGCCACTGTTTATTTTTTGTTTCTCCTTCTCTTCTTCTCTCTCACTCTTTCTTCTTCTCTATTTCTCACTCTTTCTTCTTGTTCTGCTTCTTATTTCTGTTTTTTTGTTTGTTTTTGTTTTCCTCCTCCCTTCTTCTCTTATGTCTCTTAACTCCTCTCTTTTTCCTTTCATAATAACTAAAAATCACTACTAATAATTTATATTAATGAGGGATGTTACAATTTCAATATATTTTTTGTTGATAAAAAATATTGCGGTATTCAATCAATTTTTTTAAAAGAATATGTATAATTATTGTGTATTTAATTAAGATTGTCAAAATTGTTTTAAGAATGCCACAAAATCAAGTGTTATTCAATTAATATTTTTCGGAATTTATATAATGTTTCTTGATATTAAAAAATATACAAGCTTTAAAGGATTATTCTGCATGGAGAGTGAGAATTTTGTGAAATTTTTTTGTTCAAAATCACTTATTTAATAATCGAATTTTGTGAAACTTTTTGTTCAAAATCACTTATTTAATAATCTCACCCAAACCCTCGAACTTTTTGAGATTCTTACTATCTTTCTTCTATTGACTCTCCAATTACACTCATATCTTCCTTATATCTTATTGTAATATGTCCATTTTGTTTTACTTCTTTTTCTTCATTATTCATTGCCACTCACTGTTATTGTTGATTTTACGTCTAAGTATTTTAACTATCTATTCAAACCAAAAAACAAATTTTTATGTTAGCATTCAAGTCCATAGTAAAAAAACTATATACATATGGAATAAAATTTTGTTTTACAAATTTTGATTTTTCATCTTTGATATAAATATTGTTATTACTTATAAATAATGAGTGATGAGACATAATAATTAGCAATATTTTTTATAATTGTGAAACAAAACTTGTTCTTTTGAAATAAGTAATAGCAGGAAAAAAAATGCTAATTTATGAATGATTAATATAATTTGTGCGTAAATAAATACTATTTAAAATTAGAGAATAGGTTAAATCTACAATAGAACAAGATGAATAATGTATCAATTGATTACAAATAAAATAAATAGATAATTAAATTATCTCTCAATTCATGAATGGGGCGAATGTAGACAGTAAAGTACTTGTGTCGACGAGTACCCATAACAAACATACTTAATTATCTTAACATATATACCTAGTTTAAAAACAAACCCTCAAAAATCATATTGATACTTGATTTAGTTGCATTTTCTTTAATTTTTTTACTTGTTTTATTTTTATTTTTATATTGTATCTAATGTAATATTTTGTAGGTTGTTATTTGGAAGATTTCTTTTTTGTCTTCAATTTTAATGTTTTTTTTTCATTTCATTAATTACTATAAACTAGCGAATACACGATAAGATAACTTCGTAACAAAATGTTTATTTCTCTTATATGAACATAAAAACGGTGGTAAAATGTTAATTTTGGATGAATTTTCATTTTTTTAATAAGAAAATATTTGTGTTGATTAAATAAATATCCGTGGGAATCTCTAAAGATGCATGAGAAGATAATGTCAAAAATCAATCACATAAATTAAAGATAATTATAAGTATAATTTTTATTCAATAGAGTAGATAACTAGAAACTAATACATGTCCTGCTCCGTTGACATCTCTACTTAAGATGTTAAATTAGATTCATTTTGTTATTAAAAAATTTATTTTATTTTTCCAAATCTACAAAATTATTTTTTTATCTTTTTTAATTGACTATTGTGGCTTTGAATATTTAGAAATCAATATATTTCTACATTAATTTTTAAATCTTCAAAATATTTTATTCAAAATAATATCTGAATTTCAATTCAATTCATATCGATTCACTTTATATATTTGGTATATATATAGTAGATTACCATAAGAGCATGTGTAACACATACGGTATTAGAACACCAACATATAAAATAAAGTTTGATGAATAAAAATAAATATATTTACTTTAAAATTTGAATTAAATATATGATTTTTTTAATCTAATTATATGTATATAAAGATAAATCCCGCTCAGGTTTATCCCCGCCGCAGCCTCTTTTGAGTTTTGACTTGATGGCCAAAAACCTTAAACCTAGCAGCAGTAAATTACGAGCCAATCGAGGGCTATTATCGTATTTCCTTACGGTGTTCGCAACCAACGTCTCGATTCGCGACCCAATTTCACTGTTAACTTAACTCCCACCTCTAAATTTTAGGGTTTCTCATTTCCCCTTTCTTCCCAATTTTCTTGATTTCATTCCAATTCTCGAACTTTCGTCGGAACTCAATCGTCGGAGCAATGGAGCTTCTCCCCTCCGACGATTCCCCGCCGGAAACTCGAGAAATTCCCGAAGACCACAACAACACCCTGAACGAATCCCCGGACCCCGCCGGAATCGACGAAGGAGCGACTCTCGATGTATCGGGAAAGAATTTGGAGTTTCCGGCGCCGGAGAATTCCAAAGACGATACCGCGGAGAGTTTATACATTTACAAGAACGTTTACAGTTTGATTCCGAAGTCGGTGGGTGGTCTCGTCCGGTTGAAAACGCTGAAATTCTTTGGAAATGAGATTAACTTGTTCGCACCGGAGTTTGGGAACATAACGAGTTTAGAGCGGTTGCAGATGAAGGTATCTTCTCCTGGAATTGGTGGGTTGCCGTTGCACAAATTGAAAGGTTTGAAAGAGCTTGAGCTTTCCAAAAGCCCTTCAAGGCCTTCTGCATTTCCCATATTGACTGAGATTTCGGCTCTCAAGTGCTTGACCAAGCTTTGCATTTGTCACTTCTCTATTAGGTTTGTGCTGTTTGTTAATTGTTATGTTTAACTTGTCTCAACTTAACTGTGCTTGCTTTCACTCTTTTCAAGGTTTTAGTTTACCAGTTACTAATATCTGTTATTGATGTTGTTAATTTTGCTGCAAAGATGGTGTTTTTTGTGAAGAAAATAAGCTTGTGTGTAGTGTCTTACATTGTCCTATGTTTTAAACTATAGATACCTTCCTCCGGAAATTGGGTGCTTAAAGAATCTGGAGTATCTCGATCTTTCATTCAATAAAATGAAGACACTGCCATCAGAGATTAGTTCTTTGAATGTATTAATATCTATGAAAGTTGCGAATAATAAGTTGGTGGAACTACCGTCAGCTATGACCTCACTAACAAGATTGGAGAGTTTGGACCTGTCAAATAATAGGTTGACTTCATTAGGATCCCTTGAACTTAGCTCAATGCATAGACTTCAGAACTTAAATCTTCAGGTACCAAGTTTTGATTTGTTAAATCCCAGTAATGATGTTATTTTTTGAAGTGTCTGCATTATTCTTAGATGGTGCTTTTACTGTTTCGTACTTTGCTTGGTTTGTGGGTTTGTATGTGCATATATACAGATACATATATTGGTGTTGCTTAAATACCCTCACTTGTTTTATAGGGGAGTATATTAATATATTAACAACCTGAAACCTTTTACAATTTCGTTGTAAAGAGGGAGAGGAATTAGAGAGGGCAAGAGTAGTAGTAGGATTTGGGAGAGAAGAGAGAGAAACTAGGAAATTTTAAATAAAAAACTCAATTACATTAATACCCATCTGTTTAAGTTGTTTTACAATGAAACCATGGTCTACACCTATACGTCTTCATATTTTTCTACGTTCTAATTCTACATCTCATAATGGAAAAAGTATTTTCTTGTTCTCTCACTCTTTGCATGAAATTTTTCAGTGTGTAATAATTCTTAAAATTATAGGGGAAACTGCATTCACCTACACGAGGTATGCATAAGTGATAACCCCCCCTCTTAAATGAACACTCACCCCCCTTATTCATGTAATGAGGTGTGTCAGGTGACACTTTTTCCCTGCATCTAGATCTTTTGCCTTTTCTTCCTTCTTGGTTCTCTCCTTTTTCTGTACTAATCTTCCTATATATAGGCATAAAGCATATTAAGTTGAGATTAAATTAAATAGTATATATTTATGGGTTTTGCTGTCTTTCATGCGCAACTTAGCATCCAAGAACAACACCATTGAACCAGAAACAAATGCTTCTGTCGAGAGAGACATTTATAATGTCGTTCAAATGCAAAATCAGTGTTGTCAATTGCGAATCGCAGAAAATAGTGGTATGTTCAAATTCCGCTATGTTATAGTGCTATAGCGCTGCAATAGCAACTATTTTACAACACTTTGTACTAAATAGTGTATTGTGGAGCAATAGTGATTTGCTCAAATTACGCTATGCTATAGCGCTGCGACGGCAACTATTTGACAACATTGTGCAAAATGGATAAATGTAACTTGATTAAGTTCAAAAACCATGTACAGAAGAATTAACATTCGACAATAATAATAAAGAGAGAAAGAATGCGAGAAACTGCACACCAATCTAGCTTTGGAGTGCCCAAGACTGTACCCCCATAAATGCTGTGCACTTCTTGAAGTACTGTGGTGTAGAGAATCTCATGAAAATAGAGAATCACTGAATGAATTTACAGTTCTAAAGCTCTTTAAATAGAAACACCAAAGGCAACTGCTGCCTGCAGAACCTGTGTTGTAGGGGAAAATATTAAATTAAAAGGGTGAACAAATCAAAATTAAATGAAACTACAACTAGTAAAAGCCAGATTCTCGAGTTGATCATACGCACCCATGTATGCAAAGAAAAATTAATATAATGCTGCAACTATGAACACTGGTATTGAAGCAAAATCTTTCCTGTATATGAAGCATTTCATATTAAACACAGTTTCTAACCAGTGTTCGTGCAGACATTCATTACGCCATATATAAAGAGAAAACAGGGGGGGAGGGTTCAAATTATTTGGGTAATGAATGGGTGATTAAGCCATAGAGCAGTGAAAATAAGTTCCTATCAGTTTCATTTGATAATTAATTACATTCAGAAAAAAAAGGTATTCTTAGATTGTTTATAACATATATTATAATGACTTTCTTATCTCAAGTCTCTAAATTTTCAACATGTTATCAGATTAATGAGTCTAGCAAAATATATTCTATCTCAGTGCAAATGATTAATTGATTTCATGTTAAAAATGGTTGAGAGATCCAAAGATTGATTGAACAAGAGTGTTTTGCTAGTTAAGTAGTTGAACATGCGGAGGAGATGGGAACGGAGGATTTCTTTTCCTTCCTTTATATACAAATAGGAAATAAATCAATAGTAGGCCAAGCAGATTGGCACTAATTTGGAATTTGAGTGCACTAAACTAGTCAGGAAAGACAAATGTTTCAGGGAAGGTTAATATCTTTGAAAAATGTAAGGGGAGATGTATGTTATTTAATCATATACCTCAGGGTATACGAGTGCAATGTCCTCTAATTATACCATAAAATGTCTGGTTTATGGTGTCAATCTCATGGGAGGTTAATATCTTTGAAAATTTGAAGGGGAGATGTATGTTATTCTATGTTGTCAGTCTTAGATAGCGGCACCGAGCGCCAAACCCTAAAAAAATGGGATAGCGGAAATTGGATAGTGGGATGACCGATATTACGAAGGCCAAAAAACAGTATATCAACTAAACATAAAATACAAATAGTATACAAAAATACCAACAATACACAAAATTAAATAAGTAATCATACTTAGTAACCAAAATCCAACAATCAAAATTAAGTTCTAATAGTAATTGTAATCCGCAAAACAGAGAACAAAGCGGAAGACACAACACAATCAAAACAAAGTCACAAAAAGAACAGAGCATAACAATGCTGAACAGAGTAAGAATGGAACAGAATGATGCTAAACAGAGCAAGAAAAGGACGAAAACAACAAAGCAAGAGCAAATAGAGGAAGAACGAAAATGGTTTCTTTTTCACGATGCCGAACCAACCCCTTTGGGTGTTTATAACAATAAAAAATTAGGGCTCAAGTGGGGTGCAAAATGACCTAGATAATGAAGAATAAAAAAATAAAAATAAAAAACATGTGTTTCTGAATAAACCCAAGTGCGGTTCTGATAGCGGGTCGGTGCTGGGATAGTGGGTTGCGTTTTCCTGGTCGGTGGCATCGTGGCCAGCCCCTCCACCGCACTGGGATAGTGGGATCTCGCCGGGATTGACAACATGGATGTTATTTAATCATATACCTCGGGATCTGAGTGCAATGTCCTATAAATTATATCATGAAATCCATAAGACTGAACTCCCATTATGGCTGATTTTGTTTGCAAGAATCTGATGTGCAACCTATGTCCTGTGTCATTTACCTGTTTGTATGTTTAATATGTATTTACTTTGGTGGCATCTGACATTGTTTGACATCGAGGGACCGCATTGAAGGTGCTTCTGTGCATCCAAAGTATTGATTTTGTAGATGTAGGTTGCCTGTAGGAGTAGGACAAAACTATAATGATAATGGCTGATTGCAGGAGTGCATGTATATCTATATTTATATTTTACAATACTTCTGTATGTTATTAGGTTCTAACTGTGTAATTTATCGATTTGGATTTTTTTCTTTTATTTTCCTTTGATTTTCACATGGTTTAATAGTTTCTGATATATATATTTGTATATACATTTCAAGTACAACAAGCTGCCTGGTCTTTTTCAAATTCCTTCATGGATATGCTGTAATATGGAAGGAAATGGAGATATATGCAAAGACAATTGTAGCAGTTCTTCTGTTGAAATGGATGTCAATGAAAGCAATTTAGAGGAAAATGAGGAAACCTTTTCTCATGGTGAGGCGCCTTTCACTTTTCCCCCTCCTTTTTTCTGTATGCTCTTCCCTTTTGCATAATGGATGATTCAATTCATGTATTTGGGATGGAATTTCACTTCCATGTGAATTCTTTTGCAGGACCTCATAACACCTCATCAAGCGTATTAACAAACCCCACATCTAATAGTAGATGTTTTGCAGCCTGGAAATCGGGTAAACGGTGGAAGCGGCGACACAATTTACAGCAGAAAGCTTGCCAAGAGCAGAAAGCTCGTCAAGAGCGGTTGAATACCAGCAGGAAGTGGAAAGGTGTAGATCATGACCAATTGATAAGCAAGAAGATCCACAGAATTTCTGAACCAGAAAATCTGGACATTCTTGTGTCTGAAAATTGCACAGAAACTGTATCAGACAATAGGAGCCTGGAAGAAAATAATACAAAATTATTCTCTGAAGAAGCAGCGGACAACAATTTAATTGATAATGTCAACAATGATGAGGTAATTATTGAAAAGCAGTTTTCTCAAGAAGATTGCTGCACTGCAGAAAGTAAAGATGAAAGAGATGCATGCTCATGTTCCTTAGAGAATGGGCGAAGCGAACAGGATGGAGAATCATGTTCAGATTTTCCGAAGTGTAGTTCTAAATCAAAGAGGCATTCTGATCAGGATCTTAATAGTCCTAAACCTTGCAAGTCTAGAAAACCGATTGGTGATGGCTCAATGTTGTCTTACAAGTACAGTAAAATTTCATTTTGTGGCACTGAGGACCATCTATTAGATGGCTTTTATGATGCGGGACGTGATCGGCCGTTTTTGCCTCTTGAGAGTTATGAGCAAAATCAGTGTCTTGCTTCTCGTGAAGTCATCTTGTTAGACAGGTTTATTATTACTGCTAGTATATGTTACGCAATTTTTTTGGGGTACATTCTATGCTGTCAATCTCAGAAAGCGGCGCGGTGCGTCGTTCCCCAAAAATGGGATAGCGGGATGACCGCTATTGCGAAGGCAAAAAAATAGTATATAACCTAAACACAAAATGAAAACTGTATACAAAGAAACTAAAAAATAGCAAAATAATTTAAATTAAAGGGGTAATCATATTAGGGACAAAACAGACTGGATGCAAAGAAGAAAACAAAGACTAGTAAGAACGGAAAAGAAAAACGTAACGTGTGTGAAAGAGAGAAAGAAGAAAATGAACGTGTTTGAAGTGAAACAGAGGAAGAAGAAAACAAAACTGAGAAACTGAATACACGATGCTGGCTGCCAAAAGGGGTTAAGTGGTTTTATAATAATAATAATAAATAAAATAATTAGGTTAAGTGGGTGGGTGTCGAAAAGACTCAAATACTCTTGATGAATAAATAAAAAATTAGAAAAAAGCTGCGTTTTCCAGAAAACACAGGAACGGGTTGGGCGACAGTGGTCTGCGATTAGGGCACAATTCGCGGCCGCGAGCGCCGCACCAGTCAATGTAAGTCCATCCACCGCACCAGGATTCCGGGATCGCGCGCGATCTTGCCAGGATCGACAACATAGGGTACATTAGTAATAGTAGACGTAGTAGTCATAGTAATATATGTTGGTATCTTTTTGCGCTGAAATTTTATGTAATATTTTGTTGTGTTTCAGACAAAGGGATGAAGAGTTGGATGCTGTTATGCTTTCTGCTCAGGCACTGGTCTCTAATTTGAAGCAATTAAATGGTTTAAACAAGCCTGGGAGCCAGGGTGAAGTTGATAAATTGCAGACAGCATCACTGCTAGCACTCTTTGTATCTGATCACTTTGGCGGGAGTGATAGAGGGGCTATTGTAGAAAGGACACGTAAATCTGTTTCTGGTTCAAACTATAATAAGCCTTTTGTGTGTACATGTGCAGCTGGAAGCAGCACTAGTATAAATGCTTCAACTGAACCAGTTGTAAATGCCATTGAAGATATTAATCTTTCTAAGATCTCTGAAAAATCTATCGATTCTATTAAAAAAAGGCGAAATTCAATCATTGTTCCAATTGGCTCTGTTCAGTATGGTGTATGTAGGCATAGAGCTCTGCTTTTTAAGGTGAGCTGTGTTGCTATATTCATACTATAATTTTGCATGTGTGCATATTGTGAACTCATGATGGAGCTTTTTCTTTTTTGCCTCTTACTGCAAGGATCTAATGCAAGTTATTTTGTTTTGCAGTATTTATGTGATCACATGGAGCCACCCGTACCTTGTGAGCTTGTTAGGGGTTACCTTGATTTTTCACCTCATGCCTGGAATGTCATTTTGATAAAGAGGGGTGTTACATGGGTTCGTATGCTTGTTGATGCATGCCGACCCCATGATATTAGAGAAGAGAAAGATCCAGAATATTTCTCTAGGTATGTACTGTCATTTAATAGAAAATAGGCGTGCTACTCCTTTTCCTATTTGAAGAAGCAGTTTTGCTTGCAATATTATATGATATTCTCATTCTCAAATACTTACATTTGAATTGGTTATATTTAATATCGATTTTATATGTTTATGTGTTGAAATATAGCTTTGGTTATTTATTAGTTCTGTTCCTATTATTTTTTAATCAAGTAATCAATAATCATTTGGCATTTCAGAACTTGGTTTCGTTTTAAAAAACTAGATATGATGTCAAATTGTAGCATGCAAAGAATATTGCTTAACTATTTAATACATTTTTTTATGTTGATGAAGTGCACTTCAATTATTCTCGATTTCTTTTTGAAATATAGCTTTTATTATTAGCTCTGTCCATATTTTATTTTGGCTTAAATATATTTTTTGTCCGTTCTCTTTTACTGAATATTCGTTTTCGTCCTTTATCCTCTTGTTTGGATGGATGGAATGAGAGTCAAGAAAATGAACTCATGTTACGAATGGGAGGATGGATATATTTTTCATTTGATCAGAAAATTTCTCCCTGCCCAGTTTTCGCCCTTCTCTCTCTATTTTCTCTCCACAACTAAATGTGGAAAGATGACATTTTCGTTTTATTTCTCCTGTTTTCTTTTCATTTTCATCTGAACCAATCAGTGTATAGGAATTTTTCCTCTTCCAAGAAAACATTTTAAACTCTGTAACTTTTGTGGAATTATATGGGGTTATTCAGACTCTGACGACTTAGTATTTTCAGGTACATACCTCTTAGTCGAACCGAAATTCCTCTTTCGACTAGCAGTCTTCCTAGTCCTGATCAGTGCTTTCCATCTCTCTCTACTTGTGATGAACTTGAGAAAAAAGCTTTGACTACATTAGTTCGGTGCAAATTTGGATCAGTTGAGGCTGCAGCAAAGGTATGTAATTATCGATGAATATTAGTAACATGGGCCCCTTATTTTTGTATTTTAATTGTTATTCCTGATCTTCTGAATTTTTGGATATCGTACAATTTAATCCATATCTTTTATGGTGTTGTAGGTGCGTACTTTGGAAGTACAGGAGAGTTCAGCAGACAAAATAAAAAACTTTGAATATAATTCTTTGGGAGAAATCAGAATTCTCGGTGTTTTGAAACACCCTTGCATAGTGGAAATGTATGGACACCAAATATCATGCAAATGGACTATCTCAGCTGATGGTAATCCTGAGCATTGTGTGTTGAGATCTGCAATTTTTATGGAAAACGTGGAAGGAGGCTCTTTAAAAGTAGGATTTTCTTGATCATTTCTTTGTTATTGTTAAGATATTTTTGGTTGTTTATTAGATCCACACTTCATTTTCGCACAGACCTACCTAGAGGAATTGTCAAAAGCTGGTGAAAAGCAGGTTCCTGTGGAGTTGGCCTTGTGCATTGCCAAAGATGTCTCGTGTGCTTTGTCAGAGCTGCATTCGAAGCACATAATTCACCGTGACATAAAAAGTGAAAACATTCTGTTTGATCGTGATAGGAAGAGAGATGACGGAACACCTACTGTGAAGCTCTGTGATTTTGACAGTGCAGTGCCACTAAGATCCCCTTTACATGCATGCTGTATTGCCCATGTGGGAACACCTCCTCCTTGTGTGTGTGTTGGAACACCTCGATGGATGGCTCCAGAGGTCATGCGGACTATGTATAAGAAAAACACTTATGGATTGGTAAGATCCTCCTCCAACTTATATATGATCAATTGATCATCTTACATGTTATTGTGTTTTTGGGTCTAAAATTTGAGTAACATGAGGAATTTTATGCAATTACCTGACTTCTAATTTTCAAAAGTTTAATGCTAGTTTATGTGCCATTTGATTTTGAAGTTCTCTGTGATGTTGGAGAACGATGCTGTGAATTTAATTTTAATAAAATAATGGGAAGTAGTTCTGGTGATGTATAATTTATTTTAGAATAATGACTCCTCACTTCCTTTCTTTTATTTTTGTACTTGTTTCTTAACACTTTTTTTTTTCTTTCTCTAAACTGTTCCTATTATGCCACCTTTTCATTCATTCCCCACTTATTTGTGGATGTAGCTTGTGCCCAGTTTTCTAGCTATTGTCAATGATCGATACTAACCAGTAGTTATTCTCTTTTGACTAGTTTATTCTGGTTGGCTTTGACTGTTAAAATTTTGTACAGCTATTTGGGTGATTGACGATTCAGTATATGGCTGAAGTTCGAGTCTCTTGGTTGCTGTTTTAAGAAATTTTGACTTGTCAAAAATTTTTGAGAGACTATGTTGTCTCATAAATAAAGAAATTTTGACAATTAATTGATACCCTTCCTCCATAAAGGAAGTTGCGTATTTCTAATGTATAGTGTGAAAAGTTGTCTGCTTTTTTGTTAAGGTTATTATACTGGGAAGATTAAGGGAATCTTGTATAAAGGATTTTATCATTGTATGATGTAATGCATCAGTTGTATAGATAAAATACCTATTCCAATTTCTTATTTTGTAGATCATATTCTATAATCTGTGGTTTCTTTTATATTCTTGTATTCCAATTGCAAAATTTCTGATGTGTATTTCTGGACACAAATTTGTATGCCTTATTATATAATGAAGAGATTCAGAATCATTTTTGGATAAAGAGCTAAAGTAATAAAATATCCATAATAATAATAATTCATTAATTTTAGGAATTTTTTCTTGGTATGTAATAGTGTAGTACACTTTTTAGTTTGATAACAGAACTTTGTGATCTTTTTTGTGCTTGTTGTCATATATACCTAGCTAGTATAATTTCTGTTTCATTTCTCCCCTCTTTTTGTTTTGGTTAGAAGCATAAGTACACATGTTGTTTATTAGTATTGAATTTATGATATCATGTCCAGAAAAGGAGTAATTTGATTCTTTATTTCTTGTCCTTAAATAAGAATAGGCGTATTGTGAAAGTAATTCAGTTTGCTGTGACCAGGCATAGTATTGAATTTGGTTGTAATTTACTTTCTTCATATTGCAACAGGAAGCTGATATTTGGTCATTTGGATGTTTACTTCTGGAGATTCTGACTTTGCGATTTCCATATTTTGGAGTACCTGATTCTCACGTCCATGATAGTCTGCAGGTATGGTTGTCTATTGTTCATAGATGGATGGCAATTTTTGAACTTTGTGGGCATGCTCGTTCATTGCAACCCCTTGTTTTAATTAATATTTCTACTATGATCAATACAGATGGGTAAACGACCACAACTAACCGATGACCTCGAGGCATTGAGTTCAATGAATGAACCAACAATGATTCAATCTGGTGAAGAGCTGGAAAAATCAGATGCAGAGAGAGAATCATTAAAGTTCCTTGTTGATTTGTTTCATAGGTGTGTGGAAGAAAATCCAAATGAACGACCTACAGCTGAAGAAATCCATGAAATGCTGCTTGGACACACAAGTCATGTACAAGTTCAAGATGTTAGGGATATTTAGGCAGGATATTGGAGTATCCCTGTCCTGTTGAAATGTATTGTTAGAATAAATTATTTGCATTCTTTAGTCTTGCAGCTTACCTAAGAACAGTTGTTCTTTTACTAGGTAAGTTATAGTGTATGTTCTGTACAATTTTAAGAGTTAGATGCATGCGGCTCTAATGTTATTTGATGGAGATCTTTATTTGTAGCTAGGTCTCTTTTGGGGCTGTAAATGTTGAGATGATTATGCAGTTCCAACTCCGACATTCTGCAAGCGGGATTGATTAATTTTATTATTTGAATTGTAATCTGCTTCATAGCAGCATATAATTTTTTAACAATTTTTGTACTGTCAAGATGATGTATGGGTTTGTTGGCTGTGCTTTTTTTCCTTGAAATAATTTTGATGAATAATAAATAAGAGAGATGCATGGTGGTTTTCCCAGGGATGGATTGATGCCATTTTTGCTCAACTATTACTGTAGAGCAAGATATATGAGATTTCTTTCTTAAAATGATTTTGACAAGCATCATATGACTGCCTTTTCATGAATATTTTTGGTTTCAAAGAATCAGCTGTAAATATTTTTGACAGGCCTCTGTATAGTTGTAAGATTTATTAGACAACAATTGGATTGTATATAATATTAGTTCAAATTTATGTTGGATAAGATAGGATGAAAAATAAGTGAGAAAATCTTGGATCGTTGTTAAAAATTTGCATGAAAGGAAAGAATAAACTGTGTTGGTTGATTTTTAAAAAGCTGAGAGCATTTCAAATGAATAATTATATATGACCCCGCAAGCTCTACATTTCAACCTATCTTATTTTTACCTATTTTTTACACGCAGCAATTGGTGTGCGTCATAATAACACTTCTTTAATCTTTTACCAAAAGAAAAAGTTGGCGTCCTTTTCATCTAATCTCACCATTAACAATTAATGTGTGTGTGAGAGAGATTCATTGGACACCACTAACCTAAAGGCCACACTATTGCAGAATGGCACCAATCTTAGGACAGCTTGTACTCTAATTATTTAAATTTGTTTTATGTAGTTTTCAGAGCAGACACTAAATTTTCTAGCTGTTCTTAAAAGTTGATAATGTGGTCTTGGCATCCTTACACTAGAGTGCATCCAGTATAGCTGCAACTTTGGACCACTCTACTCACAGCACATGATACTCCTACTTATTTCTCTCCCTCCTCTCAGTATCTGTTATGTCCTTAACAAGGACCAGAATCTCTCCTTTTCATTAAAAAAATCACTTTCCTATGTAAGGTTCTAAGGGAACGCAATCCCAAAACACTATCTTTGCAACTGAGCTATGTGACACAAACACAAGTTGACAGTGCTTTTCAAGAGGGCGAGTTCATTCCTCAACATGCAGAGCATTAAACACTTAGCAGCACCCAACCCCATTTTGAAATTTACTTGTGTGATACTTGGCATATTGGTGTTAATTTTCATGTCACAATTAGGAATGAAAAATGACTTGTGTGCAATATTTTGAACATTTACCGAGTACACATCTGACAAAATCTAGAAATAAAATTAATTTTAATATATATGGTTGTGTTCGAGTAGAATTTATTTTACTTCAAAAATTGATTTTAATTTGAAATTCTTTTTTTTGTAGTTTTCAATTTCAAACATAATTTTTATCATTCAACTTGTAGGTTAATGTATCAAAACAAAGTCTATTCTAAATGTAACTCATTTTTAACTAAATTTAATTTTATAAAATCAATTTATTTAAAATTAATTTTTGTGAGAGTAGATTCAAAAACACTAATAAAACTAAAGAATGGAAAAATCTTTTTGGCTTAAAATGCTGCAATGAAATCAATGTTTGCTTTAAAAGGGGTTGTGATGGTGCCTATTCCTTTTCCTTCTATTGTCTCTATTTTTCTCCCTTCTGACTTGCTAAACAGATTTTGCTACAATAGTATAACGAGAGATTGAGACACCCTAATTAACCAAACAGAGCATGCTTCATATCTCATATGTGGACCACTTTTTGGCCTCTGGGTTTGAGCCAGCCTAGCTGTTTTGTTGCAAGCAAGCGTGGGGCATTTCTACATGGTGGACCCTCTTGCTGACTGTTACTGTTAACAGAAGTTTTTTCCATTATAGGTAACAATTACAATTTTTGTCACAAAAAACTAACTCGTACCTTAACTTTTTACTAGGATAATTACTTCCAGTCATCTATGCCTTTTTTCCCTTTACCCATAGGATTCTTTGTTAAAGAGATATTTGAAGTTCAACACAAAAATAAATAAAGATTCACCAAAGATTGTTTTGGTTAGATTTAAATTTCATTCTTTCTATTTATTCGATTTTAATTAAAATTTATTAATCATTTGATACTAATCACTTAACTCTCAATGATTTCTTGTTTTATCTTTTAAAAATTTTAAAAATCAAAACTAATTTTTGTTTTGAGTTTAAGTTCTATTAGTTTTTCACTTTTTAATTTTGAGTCTGAAAAAATAATTGTCTTATAAAAATAATTAAAAAATAATAATATCTTAAAACTAATAAAACATTAATTTTGACACAACAAACCTGCCGGCGCATTAACATGTAGCGAATTTTCACCAAATTTTACGTAGGAATGGTGCCAAAAACTAAAATTACCGGAGGCCAAAAAAGTAATGTAATAACAATCCGTCTATTTTTATAAGCACTGATGTAATATATTTCACATATATTAAAAAAATAATAATAGTATAATTAGTGTGTATATTTTGTGTATGATTATTACTAAATTATCCTTTAAATAAATATATTTGTTAATTTTTTATCTTCTAATACAAATTGGTAGAAAATAAAGAACCGATGTATCTTGTAAATAAAAAGATGTATATTTAAGGATAATTATTTTTTTTAAAAGCGATTTATAATTAGAGACAATGTATAATAATACTAATTTATATGTTTTAGACTAAGGGAATATACTAGCAATAAATAGTTGTTGTTAGGGGAGGGGCCTTGTATTCGTCCCAAATTTTATGGGAGGACTAAAAAACATTAAACAATGCATGGATATAAATATATTAATATTTTTTAAAAAGAAAAACCTAGTTCAAATTCTTGATTTTTCATTTTGAGACGTTAATTTATATCTTGTACAAGAAAATATAAATGAGTTGTAAAAATATCATATTCAAGTGTCACTATGATGACATTGTCGTCGTTCAAAATATAAGTTGATCATTGGGATGAGGTGTAAATCCTTCACATATGTTATATGATATTATATATATGAAACATATAAAATGAGAGTACTTTTATAATGGAAAAATAAGAGGAATGACGGGGAGCCATTGATCAAATCATGGTTGACTAAGATCATAACAAAAAGTCATGTGATATTTTTAAATGATTATGTACTACTTAAATAATATTCAATCATGACCACTTATGTATAATTGTATGATCTAGATTTAGTACTCTCATCTCTCGTATTATTACTCATCTAACTTAATACACCCCTTATATATAAAATGTTGAGGACTTGGGGTGAACGACTAATACTGATGATTGATGAATGACTAATATCGTTGCTTCTCCCAAATAAAACTCTAGGTCTTTTCTTATTCATCTATTAGAAAGAGGTGATTTACGATCATTTTTTGGTTTGGAATCATCCCTTGAAGTTGTTTTCTTCCTTCATGTTTATCTAAATAAGTGGATTCCATACAAATTTAGTTTTTCTTACGTTTTTTTTTGTAATTTCGTTGTCGCCGCCTAAGTGCGACACTGTTTGGTGTTCCTGTCTGTCTTGGTGCGATGTTCGTTTGGTTTAGATCAATAGAGTAACATTGATCCACTACATATTTCAATCAATGACTTTGGTGTCATCAACATTATATATCCAAAGGTATAAGTATTCTAAACACTTAAATTTTGTCCTATCTATAGACATGTTTTTGTTTTGTGCTAAATTGCCTTTTGTGCTATTAACCTGAATGCTGTGAGTTCGTTCTCAAATTCATCATTTTTTGTTTTAGTGATTTTGAATTTATATTGTATTGATATATTTCACTAATTTGAATGAATAAACATCGTTCATTTTTAGTAAAAAAAGGACTTAAGGTGAGTCCAGGCTAGGGATGGGAATATGCCAGGCCACCCGACAAGGGCCTACGATCTAGCCTACGTCAGACCCATGTCAGATCAGACTTTTTTCTTAAACAGATAAGACCAAAGCTTCTAAAAAAGCCTATTTAGTTAAAAATGTCAGGCTACATGCCACATAATAAGCCTTTTAGGCCTATTTAAATAAATATAAATAATATTTTTTTACTACTATAATTATTATATTAAATTTTGATCTTTTTGTTATATATTCAACTTTTAGTAATTTATGCATATAAACTCATTTACTTTTTGACATATTTAAATGTATTATTATAACATATAATTTAAGTAGGATGTATATATAGTCATATTCTTCAAAATGTGATGTGAAATATCAAAATAGAACTTAATTTCATTGACATATTAACTCGTTAATCTATTTAAAGATATGTTTGATTACTTATTCAAAAATGTTAAGTTGAAATAGGCTTTTAAGTAGGCTAACATGTCATACCAGACTTCTATCAAGACCAGACTCAGGCCTAAAAAGTAATCCTATGACCGGCCACATGCCAGACTTAAGTCTTGTATTTTTTGACAAGTCAGACTCAGACCTAGCAAAGCCTAGCTCGGCCCAGCCTATTCCCACCCCTAGACCTGGCCCTCCCAATCTCCACTAAGCTTCGTCACTAGCAGTAAGAGTAACCATCGAGAAATTATTGAGAGTTATCTTAGCAATACTCAAGATTTTCATGACATGTTAATCTCACTAACTGTGAAATCCACAATATTAAAATAACATAAGATTAAAAAAAATGTTTTAAATATTATAAGTTTATAATTTAGTAATAATTTTAATAATAGTAGTTGGAAATAAGGGTCACAAGAGGTGACAGTAGGCGGTTGTTGGAGTGGTGATATACAACTGGTGGTTGTTGGAGACAGTAGTCGATGTGGGTCAAAGTGGTGGCAAGTGAGGGTGGGAATGGTGGCCAACAGGGTTGGAATTATGGTTGAAGGTGGTAGAGTGATCGTTCACGGTGCCCGAAGTGGTAGTCGATGATGGTTAGAGTAGGGGTTGATGATATTAGGAGTGGTGATCAAAGTGGTGGTCATGTATGAGTTATAATAAAATAAAAATTATAAACCTATTTTTATAGTTTTGAGCTTGAGGGTAAAAATGTTTTAAAATAAGTAAAAAATCAATTTAATTGCATTTTATTCGAACAAGTTTTATTTTCAAAATTAACTTTCAAAATAAAAAAAAAATAATTTATTGTCATCTACATGCTCATAATATATTACATATCAACAAGCTTCCAAAAATTATTAGAGGTTTCTGATGGACAAAAATTAACGAATATTGTGGTGCTGATTTTGGTAGTGGTGCATGCAACTTATAGTAGTGTTGTGGCAATTGTGTTTAGTTTGGCACTCTATGGTAGATTTGGTGGTTGATTAGGTGAAAACTAAAACCCATCAAATGAGTGAGCAATACAAAGATATGAGAAATACAGATATAATTGACAAAAGAACACTCATAGTGGTCAAATTGATGAAGATGAAACCATGAAGGAAGGGAATGAGAGAAAGATGCGAGGAAGAAGAGGAATTTGCAAGAGAAGAGAAAATAAATAGAATGATGAGTGATTGAAATTGGAAATGGAAGAAGGAAGACTAAATTGTACTTTTATTAAACATTCGAGCGTCTAGGCTATCACACATAAGTTATTAGCGAGGACTTGACCCTCACAAATGCACAATAGTCACTTTAACTATGTATTTGTGAATGCTAAATTCTTTGAAAATGTAGAACAATCATTGACGATTTTGACCGCTGAAAATACAGAGGGCTCGTGACTACCAATAATTGTTCATAGAGGAAACATAACTTTTTTGTATGTATAAATTGAGTTGAAGTTGAAGTTGTTTGATGAAGTATCAAATAGTTATGAAATTTTATGAAATTTGGTAGAATTTGTTTACTCAACAACTTTTTTAATTTATGTGTTTAATTAATTTATGTGTTTAATTGTGTAATTCAATATTTATAAAAGTTATGGAACACAATGACTCTATTGTGAGAGAGAGAGGGGGAGGGAGAAAAAACTATGTGTATGTGTGAAAAACAGTACATTTTTGAGTGTGTAAAGTATGAGGAGATTCAATATTATAATAATTTTTTTTTGAAATAAATAAATTACAATTCAAAATTGTAAAAATAACTGACAAACAAAATAAGAATGTAAATCTCATATAGCAGTGTACTTATTGCCAATTTTAATAATTTCAATATAGTTAATTCACTTAAAACGACAATATATAAACTACACAAATAAACAAAATTATCTAATGCGGCCACGACATTGTGATCACTCTTCAGCTTCATCTACAATCTCATTTTCTCCTACCAAATCATCATCTACTCAAATATTGATGTACAAAAAGTCACAAAAGAAAAAATCGAAGAAAAGTCATCGTACTCAAAAATATTAAATAGTGAAGTATGATAATTTAAATCCACTAGCAATCATAATCATCATAAACACATAACATATCATCAAATATAAATAGTTTATCATCATTAATCATCATCAACATCACTATTTAATATGACATATAACTCATATATGTGACTAAGTACTGTAACATTGATAATCATCATCATTAGCAACATAAGTTCTAATAAATAGTATCTATTTTTTTTTTAAGAATAATAAATAGTATCTTATTAGCTACTAACTAACTATAACTAACCTTGGTTAATTACTCAATCTTTTCTCTTATATTTCATGGTAGTTTCTAATTTTCATTGTTAAATATCTATTATTCTTTTATGTCATTCATTTATCTCAATTATAAGGTAAATGTTAAACTCTTATGACTCGTGAGAATATATATATATATATATATATATATATATATATATATATATATATATATATATATATATATATATATATATTCTCCTTTGTTGGCTTAAATTCCAGCACAGTGGTTCCGTTATATGTACATAAGGCAGAATTCCGTTACATGAGCAACTGAATGCAATTTAAAAAATTATTAGATCAACTTTAGGATAAACACATACATATGTTAAACTAAATGTTTATCAGTAAATTAATCACTGGGGGATTATGGTGGCCTAAAGTTGGGGTAGGTGAATTGCACATTGACAAGTAGGTGGGGAACACTGAAACGATTCACACTAAAAATTAGAATATGATCTGGGCATTTGTATATAGCCCCATAACTGTATACCTAGTTAGAACTTATAAGCCTATTAAAGCATTAATGATTTTAAAATTGCATCATGCAACTTTTAGTAACTTGATTAACCGTTTGTTTGGCATTAAATTATAGAATATACAAACATTTAAAATATTTCTTACAACCGGCCTATATATAGCCTCTAATTAACTCAATTATCCTTTCTCAAAAGAATCAAAAGGCTTGCTTGTACATGATTTATGCGACTTTTTCCCATAATGCTGAATTACACCTACACAACCCACACATCTGTAATTCATCATTGGTATGGTATATATCCCTTCCCCTATAGCTTCAAGATTCATTTTAATTTACTATTCGATTTTATTTATGAGTAAAAAATAACTATAATTTTTGGTATTAAATATAAGTAAATTTTTTAAATTTAATTCTATTTAATATTACACCTTCAAAAATTACTTTTGTTAATTATTTTCTTGATTTTTAGAATGGACATAGAGTCACGAGAAATAACTCACTGTTTGTAAGAATATTTTTATATTTATAACTCATTTTTTAAATAAAAAAATTAAAGTCATTAAACTAACTAAACTAACTTTTTAATCTATATGAAATTAAATAATTTACTTATAGATAAGCTTAAAATAAGTCCTAAAACAAAATGATATCCCCGCCTATTTCAGAGCGGACCATATTAATAAGAGAAAATAAATTATTTTATATTGTTTCATCATTTTTTATTTAAAAGTTGAGTGGTCTTACACAAAAAAAAAAGAGAGTTGTTTGATATGTTGTAAGTCTAAAGGTAAAACTTCACTATTTTTAGTAAGTTTAATAAAATATTATATTTCTTATTCATTTTTATTATAATAAAATTATTTTCTTACTAAAAATAGTAAAAAATTACATTTGAACTCAGAGGAAGAAGAGATTGATTTCTTATCCAGAAAGTTCAGAAAGATGTGGGACAACAGAAGGAATAAATTTTCCCAAATATATTCCAATCAGTCCAACAAAAGAAGTGATGATACACATGACAAGAAAGGTATCATCTGCTACGGATGCAATGAATCTGGACATATCAAGTCAGAATGTCCAAATATGGAGAGAGGGAAGTACCAGAGGAAAGATTTGAGAACTAAGAAGAAAAGCATGATGGCTACATGGGATGATTCTGATGAATCTTCTGAAGATGAACATGCAGATTTGACTATGATGGCTCACACCAACTCTGGATCCAACACAGAATCTGATTCTGGAAGAGAATCAGAAGATGATGAAACTGAGGCATATTCTGAATTCACTCGATCTGATTTGATTACTGTTCTGAATGATTTTTTAAACAGTAATTACAAATTATCTTTGGTTGGACGTAGTAGGAAAGACATGTTCCGTTTAATTAAAGGTTGTGCTTGGCGAAAGATAAATTTTTGGAGTAGTAAGTATTGGTGTAAGCCCTAATGCCAATCTATTTTAAGCTATATTATTATTATTATTATTATTATTATTTGTATCATGGATTTAAATCATAGATATAATTTTGGTCATATGTACAAGACATAATTTATTATTGTATTAACAATATAATATAATAAAGTCCTTACAATAGATAGTTCGTATAATAAAAAATCAAGTGTGCCTTGATCGTGAAATCTTATTGAGAATTAGAACATTATTCATAAAGTATCCAGAGTCAAAATACTATTATTAATTATGACAACAATAATACATCAAAACTATCATGTGAGTAGGTTGATGAACATATCTCATGAGTCATAGATATTGGATATCAAGTTGTCACATATTATAAATATTATTATAATATTTATACTAGATTGATCTACTATGAGAATGCTACATAATTGTTATGTAAATGTCATTAATGATTCTCATGTGACCATAATGAATAGTCATTCGACTTGAAGTCATTACGATCCCTACATAGGGAGTTGTAGCTTTAAGGCCATCAAACATTGTCGATAAAAGGAAAATCATAAATGTGGTTATTGGGTCTGCAATAAATCATGTAGAAGGGTGTGAGTGATGTAGATATGATTCTTCCTTCCTACATAACATGAGCTATGTCTTAGGTCACTTGATAAAGTGAGACAGTAGAAATGTATGACTATGCTATAATGGTTCAATATGTGATATTAGGTCCATTGATTGTATGTGTCTACTCTAAGATCGTGAAATAAAGAATTAAGCATTGCAAAAATGACATATATTGTAACTTGTGTTCAATTAAGCATTTGGACGAAGGGACAATTATTGCACAGTAAATATTGGTCGCAGTAAGGTTTAAATCGTGTCACCAATTTTCTCATGATTTGTGTGAAGTAGCTAAAATATCACTAGAAAGGGGGTTGAATAGAGATATTGCAGTTTAATTTCAATAAGTGTTTAAATCAGTATCCTCTTTAAGAGGACGAGAGTTAGAGGATGAAAATTTAAAACTTTAAATTTAAGCTGAATAAGAGAGATAAAGTATAGAAGATGACACACCCAACTTTATACTTGTTCACCCAATAAAGGCCATGTCCAGTCCTCACGCACTTGTGAGATTTTACTATGAATCAAAATAGATTAACCTCTCACAGAGGTTTGTTACACTTCGTGTGTTCTTTAGCCTCACCAAGCTTACAACTTTGTTTCTTACAAATTTCAAATATTCCCAAGTGTGACTCACTTGGAAATTACAAAGTCATATGAGATATGTTTTGTGATTTTTCTCTTTTCTAACATTTTCTAAAAGGATATTTCAAAGATATAGTGTAAGACTTTAGAAAGTATAAAGAGAGGATGGTAATGCTCTTGATAGATTTCAGAATAGATCTTTTATGCTTTGCTGTTGTGTTTGATAATGAAGAGCTCCATTCCTTTTATAGAGTTTTGTGATACTCTATCCATGTGTCAAAACACTTTATGACCGTTGGGGACTTAATCAAAAGTCCAATGTCTTACAGAAATGCCATTCAGCTGTCCTTTGTACTGTATAAACGTAAGAGGATGAGAATGCAGTTCATCCTCGTATAGGAGGTTCAATACTTCTAGAAGTTTGGACATGAGCTGTCATTTTCCTTTTTCCATTCTCTAAGACATGTAAGACTCTATTTTTGTCTTGTTTAGTACAACCTTTTTGTACTTTGATGTGTTGGATCATTTTCAACATATGAGAATGAAGCGAGCTAGAGGTCCATCCTCTTACAGTCCATTCTCTGTCATATATCCTCTGGCCTTTGACCTCTTCTTTTAATTTGCTTTATTCTTTCATTCTTTGACACTGATTTATATTCTCATAAATCATTGTTTCAGTGATGTTGGATATTATGCATCTTTGAAAGTTCATCATCTTAAGAGTTCATTATCTTGTCTGTGTATCCTCCAATTTTGAAAACTTATTGGATTGATTCAGATTTTTCTCTTTTGCATCTTAATGAAGAGTAACTCGTTTTCTAATATAAATTCACTCAAAAGCACATATTAGTCATTAACCACAATTATAATCTTTTAAACAATTTTGTTATCATTAAAACCATTTGAGAGATATTTTGTCTCAACATTGTGTAGCAATAATGTATTGCTAAATGTCAATAATTGTTTATAATATTTTATGTTATATAAATTATATATAATATTTAATATATTACCATTTCAGTGAGAACCTATCAGAGTCACACATATAGAGTACTGGCAGCAGAATAAATTATTAAATTAAATAATATTTTATTTAATTATATGTTAATTGTATTAAATATGATTTAATACATTAACATATTTATAATTTATTTAACTGAATACGATTTGATTAAGTAAATGAAGGTTAACAATTAATTTTATTAAATATAATATAATATAATTTAATTAATAATTTGCATTTAATTAAAAGTGTTTAATTAGAAGAAGCGCACACTCCTCAACTAATTCTAATTGCCACTACCCTTATAGAATAGCTAGCACTACGTTCTATTTTGTGCTCGCGTGAACTATGTAGAGACACCAATAATTTCTGCGTTGGTAATAAAAGTAAAGCACACTTCAAGAAAAATACTTAGTGTTGATGATTTGTCTCCTAGACATTTCAAGAGGTAAACACAAAAACTATTTTGAGAATCATATTTTTATCATGATGCGTAACATGTTTGCATTGGTATGCAAGTTTGTGATGCGTATGGTACTTTTGTGATTACAAAAACGGTGTTGTTCTCTCCTCTTGTTTATGTTGACATTGGAGAAGTAATACGTCTACTCATCCCTTTAGATTGGATGCATGAATTACAATTGGATCCCGTTGATTTCGATCTCGATCATAAAATTGTCGTTGATTTTTTCTATAATACAAAGAAAAATGTCACAAATTAGAGTTGCAATGAAGATTATAGACTTTTTTTCTACCTTTATTATAAACTCTCATGTTGAGTTCAATCAAAAACAAACTAATAAGACAATCCATCATCTTACAAGAGCAACCACATTTTTTAATAATTTTCATGTCTCAATAAACATTTCTATTTGTATGTAACATATTATAAATGAAATGTTATAACTATTTTTTTACTAAAAATAAAATAAAATTGATAGATGTCAACATATAAAAATCAAATGGATATCTTTTGAAAAAGTGTCATTCCTTTATAAATTTTGAATGATGAAAAAAGTATATTGTACTAAAAAATTACAAAAGCTAATAATTATTTATCAATAAACCATTTATAAACGTGATTCTCTTTTTAACACTTTGGCTTCTCACCTTTAGTCCACGTGGCACCACATATTTCACAAAAATTATAGCCGCCTCCTCCACATTTTAAAGTACTCATAATAAAAAGCCTAGTCCAAATAAAATATTGAATATTATTCAGTTTATAGTAATAACAAATTAATTAAGAATCTTTATTATTTATTATACTTTCGAAGCTAATTAAGCTATATATTCTTTCTACGTACCGTTCCACGTGCTCGAGGTTCCTTTGCCAATTGCCAGTGCAACAAACTGTACTCAGTGGAGTAATTAAATTCAATAAATAAAAGTATATTGGTAAAAATAATAATAAATATTATATTGATATTTTTAAGTAACAATTATTTTAAGATAGAAAAAGGTGCAACTAAAACACTTTTTATGAGATAGATGAAGTTTTTTTTTTTTTTGAAATAGAGACATGAGGAGAATTAATAAATGATATATTTTTTTAAAAATTAATATATTTAAAAAATTTGTAAAAGATTTTATATTTTTGGGACAAACAAATGTACTAGAAGGATCTTATAATTAAAAATGAAGGGATATTTTTTTTTTTGAAAAAACAACAAATCATATATACAATCGCTTTGGAAAAGACTAAATACATAAAATCAATTTTCTTTTAAGAGGAATGTGTTAATTGATTTTTGTGTGTGTTAAATAAATATACACACACATCTAATTAGAATTTTATTATTTAAATATTTGTGTTTATTTTTTCAAAAAATATTATGAATGATTTAACAATGAAATACGATTAAATGTGTAACATTTTCTTTTTTTCACTCTTTTAAATGTTTATAACTTTTATTACAAGAGTCAAACGACTAAACTCGAAAAAAAAAAAAATCTTAAATTCGAACCTATGCTTCAAACATATCAAATATTTCTGTTGTTACCATTAAAATTGTGCTATTGCAATACAACCATAATAATTACTAAATGATTTCTCACCATAAATTTGAAAATATCAACAAGAAAATATCTCATGCACAACAAACAAATGGGTATTGAATTCCAAGGCCTGGCCCAAACAAATTAAACTACAGCAATATCTCTAATCTCAGCTTGTTTTGGTTAAATACATCAAAAAATTTACATATATAGGAGATTTAGAGTTCAATATATATGACATTAGAAGGTGTATAACTTTGCTATATTGGCTTACTCAAACATTATACTCTTATAGAATTCTCCCTCCTCCTCATCTCTCTATATATATTCTCATAAGTCCCTAGAAAATGACCACTATACCATTTTTGGATTTTAAGATCCAAACTAAATTTATCTAAATTGACCGATCTAGACAGTTCTTGAAACTTTCTTAACGTAACCTCTTTTTTCACAAATTGTGTTTTAACATATGCATGTTCCTATCATTCATTGACGATTTCTACCAAGTTAGTATAAACCATATGTATCACCATCCACTATTCGAAAAGATAAAATTAGGAATGAAAACTAGTGATGTGGAAAAAATAAAATATTTCTCTAATTCCATTGGACTAAATTTAGTGACAGATTTAAAAATGGATTTCAAGTTTTTCTCCTCTAAATTTTGCTTACTAATTTTTTTTTGAGTATCGATTATTTTCATGTTAGAACCACATATCATCCTCACGGAAGGTAGGAATCAATCTAAAAGCCAAAGGATCTCATCAAAACATAAATTTGTTAATCTACAGCCATAGATGATTATTTGATGTATTTGCAATTTAGTTATCGAAAATAATCAAATGATATCTATACTATACGGGAGTATCAAGCTTTTGTGTGATTTTTTTCTTCCAATTTTATCATCTATTTATACTATTTTATTTACAATTTTATCTTTCTTTATTTAATTAAATAAATGACTTTGAAATATATATATATATATATATATATATATATATATATATATATATATATATATGTATATCCATAAAAGGATGCTAAATCTTTGTGTAACTGTTTTGTTTTACATTTTTATCATTCATTTAAATTATTTTATTTACAATTTTATCTTTTCTTATCAATCAAATTTACTTGAGTAAAGAAAATCAATCAAATTAAGTTAATTTTTTTTTTAAATATTGTATAAAATCTTGTAACTTCTATTTTTTTTCATCAAAGAAAAACGGTCGGACAAGCACACACCGTAACAAAGTTATCAAATTCAAAAGTTAAAATAAATCTGTTTTGTCTATGTGAATTTAACTTGTATTAGTTTATTTCATATTAAAATAATACTTATATAATACTATAAATGTATTAATAATTCAAAATTTCAACTCAATTATAAGAAAAAAACTAACATGAACAAAATCAAAATAACAAAAAAAGCAACATAACCAAATGTGAAAATTTATATGAAAAAATAAAATACTTTCTTAAAAATTACAATTGAGTTTACTCGAGTTTCCTCAAATTTATCCGAATTTATCAGATTCAATAAAAAATAACAAATAAAAAAATAAAAAAAAATTGTTTAGCAAATTTCCACGAGTTTACTTAGTTCACTACTGAGTCATGCATGTATTAACTCAGTTTCATTTTGGAGTTTACCAAATTTTGAATTTAACTCTTAGTCAATTAGAAATTTATACTTAAATTTGTGAAATCATATTATTCTACAAATTAACTCACGATTTTAACAACATGAGTATATATAATATTAATAATAATTTAAAACAATTTTTTTTAATAATGGCATTTAAATTTAAAAACCCTATTAACACAACCTATCAAAATTAAACTTAATTAGGACTGAAAACCAGGAGTGAGAGAGATTGTTATGTAAAGTTTCAATTTCATTAATCATGGACCACTAGTGTATTTAATTATTTTTCAAATAGCAAGACTTAGTTGCTTTTAAAAAATTATGGACAATTTATCCACCGTTCAATAAAAATTTGTTATATAAGTAAATGTATAAGTAGTATCTATAAACTTATATACGTACATTTCATTTATAAATTTATATACGTACATTTCATTTATAAATTTACTTATGTGTCGTTTTTTTTTTAATTAAATGATGAGTAAATTGTTCCCAATATTTCAAAAGGTTCTCAAATTGGTGAGCATCAATGCTTTATATTTTATGATGCAGTTAATCTAAACATGCCAAATTGAAAATGACTTGGTACGAACTGCAATAACCATCTTCTTCTTTCTTTCTCCAACCCTTACTACACTACACACTAAAATATATTTAAAGCACACAATCTATAAAATAAATAATGACATATATGCTTTACATCTATCATGTCACTAGCTCTAACTATAACAAGCAAAAAGGGATTCAGATAGCATTAATTTTTCTAACTAATAAGTCATTTTCATATAATCACCACCATAGTATATATATAAATTATATGTTTCCGGTATGTGATATCTATGTGCAGCTGGCACCTTATATATGCATCTGAAACAAGTATTCGACAAATGGCAAATTCGCAAAAGAGAAATAAATAAAGGCACTTAAAATTGTTGTTGAGTAAAGAGAAGATGCTTTTGCTTCTTGTTGATGCCATTATGTATATGAAGTAATGCATTTCCTATGGTGTAGCCATGCAAATGGTCCCCTCGTATACACATGCACCCTTTTCCTATAATTTGGCTCATATTATTTATATATATCATCCGATAATCGAATTCAAGTGTTTAATAAATTTCAATTAAGAATAAATTTATTGAGATAATTTGAATTTAAATCTTGACTAAAACAATTTTTAATTAAACTTTACTTTGTTTTAGGTCGAATTCCAAATTATTAAAGTCATTGTATAAATTGATTGAAGAAGAGACCAAAAACAAAATATCATATATATGGAACTTAAATGATTAATGAAACATTTAAATATGAATCTTAGTTATAACAATTTTGACGGTCTTTACTTATCCGACCGAATTTTAGATTACTAAAACTCTGGATGATTAAAAGAAAAAAGAAAATATACATATAGAAAGAGAGAAAATGTAAAGGGTGATCCCCACTTTCCTTAGTATCTAGCTAAAGTTATTAATGCTATTGTAATATATATAGAAAACACTCGCTTTCCTTGTCTGTAAACTGCATGGTTATGGTGTTGGCGTGACAATATTCAATTTGCAATCTCAATATAGGAGGGACCACTTCATTTTACTACTTTTGATTTGTTTTTCTCTTTAATAATAATTTATTATCTTATGGCTTTATGCAATGCCCTTAATATTCCGTTACTTATAGAAAACAAATATTAAAAGTTAAAAAAAAACAAAAATGTGAAAGAAATAAAAAAGAAATTAAACTCTTTTTTTTTTCCCTTCAACTCTGCTATATATAATAGTGGCTCTTGTTAATCTCTTCTTCATCCAAACCAAAACCCTAGCCAAGCAGCACAACATCTTCAATGGCAGTTATAATAATAATAATAATAATAATTAAGAAAACATTCTTCCTTCAATTCTCAATCTCATCATCATGATCATGCATCATAACCAGTTGAAGCTGCCAGCATGATCTTAACTTCCCTCCTTTTGTAGGGGAAAGATCAGATCATGTGGCAGTTTCACCTAGTTGTTGGTTGCATGTTTAATTCTATGCCCTATATTCTATTTTCTTGATTTCTTTTCCTGTTTAATTACAAAATATATACAATGAATCTACTTTTTCATTTTCTTGTTCTCCTCTTTATTTACCCTTTCTTGTTTTTAGGGTTTAGTTTCTTGGGTAAAAGAAGAAAAGGATATGAGATATTATGAAATTGAATAATAATTAGAATTGTATTGTTAGTTAGGGTTTTAAATGACACACTGCAAAAAAAAATTAATTAATTTTTCCTATTTATGTATTCAAATTCCTGTGTAGGTTTGCGTTGAGTTATTTTTTCATGGTCAACGGTCTCATGAAATTGGTATAGCATCCTATACATGAATAGTTAATGGAACCTATTAACATTGAGGATTTTTTGGGAGAGAAGATATTTGAGTGCCATGTAAGTTTCATTGTCACTTTAATTAATTATTAATTTGAAAACAATTCATCAGATCAGACCTTGGTTAAAGTAAAAATGGTTTTTTTTTGACAGGATTTATATTTATTTTGCTACAAGGTGCAAATGCATTCATGTTTATCAAATAGGACTTCTTTTATTCTTGGTGGTTATGGTTTTGAAATTTTACAAGGGTTGCCCATGATCGATCTTTAATCTGGATTGTTTTATCTTATACTGTTTTTTTTTTTTAAGATATAAAATTAAGTTATTTAGAATATGATTTTAAATTGTGATTGCACTAGCAGTTACGTTGTAAACATTTACGTTGTGTAGAAAAATGCAGCTGCGCTGTCGGTTAGGAGACATCAAATCCGCAATTTAAAACTATGTTGTAGAGATTGAGAGAGGAATAAATTAATTTCAGTTTTCCCATGACATTTTGGGATTAACATGTTCCTGTGTTTGTTCTTAATTATATATATGATATGATATTATGTTGATTAAATTAAAATATATTAATGAAAGTATTGCAGGTGACTAATATTTGAGGAAGAAGGTACTGAAATGTGAGAAAATTAATAAATATTTGATATTGTTATTGGTGAAGTCATGGTATAGATTCCCAATATCTTCAATGTACTTAATTTCCCCATCTTGCTATGATATTTATTAGTGCAGCCTTTTGGTTTAGGATTTTGAATTTGGACTAATCTTATATGTACATGATGATGATGATGAGACAATCATGTGCAACAAGAATTCCACCCAAGTGAGTATTTAAGTTGTAACAAACTTTGAAAATTGATCATCTTCTTCTTCCTTAGAAGAATCTCATTTGGATAATCAATTGATTGATGTCATCAACACTGACAAAAAGTACTAGCATATGAACCACCATATCATCATAATATACAATATGATATCATCTGGTTGTTGTAGTTGTAGTTGTAGCTAGCTAGATATTCACATTGACATTGGACTTGAAGCTTCAAATATTATTTTCTTTATTTTGTTGTTTTTTTTTTGGGTAAGATTCCACATTGCTTTCAATCTGCTATGAGTACCTAAATGACATTAATAAGTCAGTGGTTTCTCAATACTTTAAGAACTCTCGTGGTACAATTAATAAATGTGGTGATGGTGATATATTATTATTGTTAAATAACTATATTATCATGTGAGTCACAAATTTGGTATCAAAACATTTAATTAATTAAACATGCATTTATCTGCCTTTTGGTTTTGAGGGAGGAACAAATTATACTTGTCACAAATCCCCAATTATGACAACAATTTTGGGTTTATTTCATACGTCAACAATATTAAAAAGTAAGTGTATCACCAAAATATGGTTCATGGCATTTCTGTTTTTTTTAAGGGTGAAAATTGAAATGTTTGTTTCTTTGGCCATTCATTTATTTAGGCTAAAATACATTTTTAATGTTGTAAATTAAGTTTAATTTTTGTTTAAATTCTTTAAAAAAATTTCTTTTAGTTATTTTCCGTTTGCAATATTAACTTTTATGTTTCAATCTATTTGTACAAATACTTTTTTTTTAATAATTCTGCTGAAAAAATAACTCTGTAGTATTATTTTGATTCATTTTATATGTGTCAACTTTATTTTCTTTTTTCTCTCATCTTCTAAACCTAAATTTAAAAATTTCTTTAAAACCTAATCCAAAAAAATTCAAAAAATACCAAAAAAACGTAAAAAATAAAAATAAAAACCCAGCTTCCAAATTGGTTAGTGATAGTAACATCTAATTGTCAAATAAAATAGTGGATTTTCTTAAAAGCATAATGATTACATCTTCACAAATTTATTTCAATTTTAACATCAATTTGTATAATCATAGCTGTTGAAGAAATTCATGTCTTCACCAGAGGGAGATTAAAGCATTTCTCCACTCGAAAAAGATGGAAAAGAAAAAGAGAAAGAAAAAAAAAAAAAAGAACATT
>JBBPBO010000005.1:78870399-78898252 GCA_037974295.1 Cicer cuneatum
GAGAAAGAAAAAAAAAAAAAAGAACATTGAACATTACTAGCAACCATTTCTTGTTCATCTAATTTTTTTTTTCTGCTAATTAAAATAGTAAATTCAAGTTTGATAGTAACATCTAATTTTTATTCCTTCTTTGCAATTCAATTTCAAATTCACATCTCTCTTCCACATTTCCCTCCTACCACATATCTATCTTCCTTTCCCTCATTTTATAATTCTTGTGTTACCATTATTCTAAAATTTGAAGAAAAAAATGGTGAAAAAGAGAATGAGAAAGAAGATTTAAAGAAGAACCCTAACAATTTAATTTGATATTTTTATTTTAATAAAAATTAATTATTAAATAAATATAAATCAATGATTTTTATTTATTAATTAAAAGAGATGCATTTTCCATTAAAGCCACCTAAACACTTGACACGTGATATTTTTTAACGTAACTATTAAAAAATAATACTATGCAAACCAAAAAGAAACGAGTTTGGAAAATTGGGGCACAAAGAAATTGTATGACTCGGTGTGGAGATATTTCAGTGATGTAGTGTTTGATTATTACTTTAGGGGATTCTATTTGCACCCTCATTTTCCCTAATACATTTTAACGAGTTAATTCATATATTTGTTTTCTTCAAAATACCTCTATGCTAAATTCAACCCTAAGATAAATGTCACTCTCTCTCTCTAATCTTTTCTTCATTTGCAACCTTAACACAACGAGTGAAATGTCATTCATGCTCCCATGAGGAAGCTCCTTACCTTACCAACTTGTGGGAAAAGAGGGGGGTGCAAGTAGAAGCCCCTTGTTTAACAGAATATTAGAACAAGAGAATCACATCCAAGCCCAAAGAGTCTTTGCAGCCTTTTCTTGTATTACTGTTTTATTATTTTACTAAACAATGCTCATTGCAATTCGTTAATAATCAAGTCAGCAGCAATACAACTTAGAATATCATAAAAAAACATTAAGAGTAAAACTACCAAAAAATGTTAGCTTTATTTCTAAATCTCTTATTTGTAAGTATAATTTTAAATTAGCTTTTAATACCAAAATAAGTCATGTCAAACAAAGCCTAAACATCAAATAATTAAAGTTGCCCTTGCAAGTCTATAGTCAAACTAGCCACTGCATTTGTAGATGGTGATTGGTCATCTACTCTCCAATGTTTGTTCACTAGTGCAAAAAAAACACTACCAACTTTTTAACCAATTTTTAATTATTGGAAGGTAGATTTTAAAATATTCCCGTGTTTTATGGGGGCATCTACCTTTGTACAATGGATTGAATTGGGCCCAAACATTATCATTTAATTTCTTACAACTTTAATTATATATGGGTTTGACTGTTAGCAGCCCAATTTTCTTTACTATGTTGGATTCATGTTTCAGATTTTTCACTCAAAAAACTTCATTCATGTATACTCTTAACATGGGGTATGTCGTTAATTGTATAACTAAATCTTTTTTTTTACTACAAAAGGACCGTATATTTTTTAAATTGGTAAAATATATCAATACAATATAAATTTAAAATCCTTAAAATAAAAAAGGATGAATTTGTGGAGAAATTTACACCATTCATGTTAACAGCACAAAACGACAATATATCTATAAATATAAAAAAAATTTAAGTGTCTGAAATACATATGTTCCCAGATCTATAACATTGTTGATATCAAAGTCATTTATTGAAATCTGTAATTGATCAAAGTTAATATGCTAATCTAAACCAAACAAACACTACACCAAGACGAACGAGAACACCAAAAAGCGATGCACTTAAACGATGACGAAATCACATAATACACAAAAGAAAAACTAAATATGTGTGGAATTAACTTATATAACTAAAATGAAGGAAGGAAACAATTTTGAGAGGTGATTCCGGACCAAAAATGGTCCTAAATCACCATCTTTGATAGATGAAAAAGATACCTAGGGTTTTATTTTGAAAAAGCACCGACAATGTTTTTAAGAGATCTAATAGATGCAAGCTCTAAATGTTTTATAAGGTTGAGAAGTTAATTATGAAATTATTTAGAGTGAATAGGTAAATGGATATCTAAAATTGTAAGCGTCGGTCAAATTAGTTCCCGAATTTAACAAATTGACAAATATATTTATGAAATTGTAAAATATTAATCAAAATAGTTAATATTTAAAATTTTATCGTTAGAGACTATGATGTGACATGCTAATTGAATATGTAATCCCTCTACGTTGATCTAATATCAATGTCATCACAACATCAACTAATATTTTTATGAAATTTAAATATTTCATTGAATAATTTGACAATAATTAGTCTATGCATAATTACAATTACTCACAATTTTATCTTTGAAATGAAAAAATTTCATTGGTGAATTTGTTCCCAAGAAGATGATATTAAGTGAAATAAACGTTGATAAATCACATATTATGTTACAATGACACATCAAAATATCTAACATCAAAAGTTTACTAAGTGACTAATTTAATTAATATTTTATAATTTCAAGGATATATTTATCAATTTACAAAATTCATTATTGATATTTTATAATTTCAAGAATATATGTGTCAATTTGCAAATAAAACTTCATACACTTTAAACTATTCACTCGAACTATTCACTTAGTTGTGTCAGGAAAATAAACATGCATATAAACATCCTATCTTTTTGATAACCTGTATTTTGATGTGTTTTTAGAAATAATAGAGTCTGATTTGGTTATTATTTCCCAACACAATTTCATCATGCAAGTGGTATTGAAAAACAATCATTTTCCTTAGGTTGACCAATTGTGTAAGATGACATTTTTTTGACATTAGAAGTATTAAGAATTTCCTTGCATGGCTACAATTGCAAGACGGGGGACCCCACAATTCACACTCTTCTACATACACCACATAAATAACATTATGGAGATTTTCCCCAAAACACCTTTTCTATTATCCCCCTTTATTATAGTCTATACTAACACACATTATTTGTAAAATTGTAGCCACCATCTTTCCCATTCTAACGTTACACAACCTAAATTTTATCTGAGTTTATTTTTGTGAACTGTGGAGTAGGTAGATGTTAAGAGAAATAATGAGAGAATTACTGTGTTAGGTGAAGAGAAAAATGGAGGAGAGTTTGGGAATGGAGGGTTGGAAGATACAAAGAGTAGCCTTGAAGAGAGGATGAAACAGTTCAAAAGCACACCTTTTATGCCAAAATTAGGATTTAGGAAATAGAAATTCACTATTAGAGTGTTAACAAAGAGTTTAGTAGAATTATGAATACTTCAAAAAGATATTTGATTTTATTAAATTGTTAAGTTGATATTTATTTTTAACCATTTACTGTCAATTATATCATTTATTTTAAAATTTGACAGATCATCTTAAAATACTCATAATTTCAAGGATCTATTTGAGAGAGTCTTACAAAATCAAGAACGAATTTAATAAATTACTCATTTAGGAAATTAGGATAAATGGTGGTGTAATTTCTATTTAATTTTGGTTGTTTTAATAATTTTAATTTAATTAACATTCACTTTGGCCCCGTGATAAGAAAACAAAGTCATTAAAAATTGCCAACTGCGCGAATAAATATGGAGAATATGACTTGGGGACATCAAAATTAAAAAAAAATGTGAGTGGCTAAAATTACTCTGAAAAATCAGAGTCTAAAATCTCACAATTAAAATAATTAAGAGGTAAAAAGTGCAACTATTGGAACATAGAGGGTGTGAGTGTGTGAATTTAAAAATTGTTGAAGTCTCACATTGGAAAAATCTCATATATTAGATAAAAAACACATGTGAGTTTGTTTTCATCACTATATAATGAATTTCAAACTCTTGTGAAAGTACACCAAAGTTACCAAAATTGGATGGATTTCCCAACTTCTTTTCTCCCTTTTTTATTTTGCTTTTCGAGCTACTTCTTCCATTTATTTTTTCTCTTTTGAGTGGTTTTAATGTCATTGTCGTTTGAGAGCGATTTTTGTACCGTAGTCCCTTCGATTTTTAGAACTCTGATACAGTTTGTCAAACGACTTACTCATCTGAAAATGACATTTGTACTATCATATGTCTCTGTGTAGTCAACTTACTCATATTTGATTTAAACATTCATGCTGTAAATATTGTGAAATCATTGTTGTGTAACAACTTTGATATGAAAGACTCGGAGAAGCGAGTGTAATCCTTGGAATTAAGATTACTAGGTCAGAAAAGGGAATTTCTTTGGATCAGTCTCACTATGTTGAAAGATCCTATAGAAATATAAATACTTTGACTGTAAACCTATTTGCACTCCAAACTTTTCAAGAACACTTGTGAAGGTGTTAGACAACTGCATATGCAAGCATTATTGGCAACCTCAGGTATTGTGTCGGTTTACTAGTATACTTAGTATGGAGCATTGACATGCTATCGAAAGAGTCATGAGATACCTAAAAAGGACCATGATGTTGGAACTAAGTTGGTTTTACATTTAGAGTTTTGATGTTAACAAAAGTATTTTATGAGAACAATATATTTGACTTCATAGACTATGAAAGAAGATATAGTCAAGATTTGTAGAAGATTTAATTAAGATTTGAAGAATATTTGATCAAAATTTGATTAAGATTTGATCAAAATTTGAAGAAGATTTGATCAAGATTTATCTACAACAAATTAAGAACAGAATCAATCTGAAGAATTTACAATCTCATTCTAAACAAAAAAGGAACATAATCAATTTGAAGAATTTACAAACGCAATCTGAACAAAATACAATTCAAAATTAAACAAAGATCAAATTGAAGCCCAAATTTTAACTATAAATAGATACTCAAGGCTGAAGAAGAAAATCATCGAAAAGCAGAAAAAAGTAGTCTTAGAGTTCAAAGAGAGAAATACTCGTTTCAAGTTAGAAATATTTTCTGAGCGTTCTTTTCTTAGAGTGTGAGTGTTATTATTATTATTATCAGCTTTCAAGAAGCAACTACTCAAGTTCCAATCTCTTGTATCCAACCCGATAATGGTTTAGTTCCTTCTTCAATCTGGGGTTGTCAGGTTTTTAGGAGAAGACTTGGCTTGTAGGGTCAAGGTGGTGTTGTTCCTCAAAAGTCTAGGGTTGTCAGACTGTTTGGGAAAACTGACTTGGAGGGTCAAGTGCTTTGTAATTCAAGGTATTTGAATTAGTGGATTAAAGCCTTCTGAATGAGTGGACTGGATGTCACCAAATTAGTGGTGAACTAGGATAAATCTATGTGTCAAATTAATTATGCTTTCGTTGCTTGCTGCCTCTGAATCCGATTGCTTCTACTCTAAGTAAGTAACCAAAAACCAAACTAGTTTTTAATTTATTTATAAATTATCAAAAAGTTATCAACTTTGACAAACACAATTCAACCCCCCCTTCTCGTATTTGCACATTCACATGAGTCTCATATTACATTATCAAATATTTTCTGTTGTCCTTTAAAGATACAATGATGTTGATTGGAGCATCTTATCAGATGACTCCAAAGCAACCAGTGACTATATTTAGTATAATCGGTGGAGCTGTATCTGTTAAGACAAACTCTCAATTTTAAAGTTTTGATGAAAATACACAAATGTTAAATAAAGATTGTTAATTATGATTCTAAATGTATTGTTAATTTAACCTGTGCTTTTGAGTGTGTTAATTCAAAGATAGGTTTCAAAAGAATCAAAGAAAACAACATAAACAAAGGCAGATAACATTCTTGACATATTCTGGAAAACAGAGAATGTTCGCCAGACTGTGACAGCATAAAGAACAATCTTTCTCCATCACTTAATTGAAGTTATTGTTGGAACCAAGTTGGTTCTAAGTCTTAGGATTTTGATGTTTACAAAAGCACTCAATGTAATCTTATTTTGTACCTTGAATTATTAAATTAAATACAACCAGAATATGAAGAAATCAGAAGCAGAAAATCAAAGGATTCTAGAAAATGAATTCTGGAATTACTAGAAGATACTCCAGGATCACCAGAAGATATCTTTGCTGGCCCAGACCAGAAGGAGGAAATGTCAGAAGAAGACCTGGACCATACCAGATGAAAGCCTGCCAGAGGGAGAGTTGTTCCAGACCAAGAGGAATCAAATATCAGATTTATTCCAGAAGTTATTCTGACAAGAAGATGGCCTGGCAGTAAGAAATTAAAACAGCCCAAACTTGTTCCAGACTCAACCAGAAGATAAGTTTATGAGTCCAGAACAAGAGAATCAATCCAGATGTGACCCAGACAATAAGATAGCATGATTCAGGGCATGAAACTAAGTTCAGACCAGAAGAAATGAATTCCAGAATTGATCCAGACTTGATCTAAAAACAAAGGTAAAATGCCCAGACTGAAATATTCATTGTCCAGATTTAATTTCAATTTAATCCAGACCAAAGTCCAGAATTGGTTCAGATTAGAGAGAAGATTTCCAGATCAGTGGTTCAGAATTAATTATTTGGCCCAGTGTTGGCCGAGATCAGAAGATCAGACCATGGCCCAGTGTTGGCCGAAATCAGAGGGTCAGGATGTGTGGTCCAGCAATGGCCGAGATCAGAGGATTGTAGCATATCAGCTGCAAGTCCAGGATGGCCAAAATCAGAAGATCAGAGGGTTAGGAAGTGTGGTCCAGGGATGGCCGAAATCAGAGGATCACAGCATATCAATTAGTTTGGTCCAGATGTGGACTAGCGCAGAAGAATCCAATGGTCCAGTTTTAATCAGGAGGATTAACGGTGGAGATTTTAATTTATTTTAATTAAAGTATTAAAAAGATTTGTTACAAAAATAAAAGTGAGGTATTGTGGAATTCAGGAGCTGTGGCGGGAAGCAACTAAAGTTTTGATTGGCCAATTATTTTTTGAAAGAAATCTGAAGCTTAAAAAGATATGTTTTTTTTATTTAAATGAAGCCCAATTGGTCAAGTTATTTTTACAGAGAATGCAGCAAGATTCAGCTCGAATTTAAGCATTGGAAGAGGCCCAAATCTTCATCTATAAAAGGAGGCTCAAGGCAGAATACTTAGTATCGAAAATCACAAAAGAGTCATACACTTCCAAAGCAAACACTCAAGTTTTCAGAGAGGTCAATTGTGAGTTCCAGCTTTCAAGAAGCAAGTACTCGTGTTATTTTCTTTCCACTGTGTCAAATCTAAGTTGTTGAAGTAGAGTCTACAATTTGAGGGAGTCAGTAGGAGTAGCAAGTTACTTGGCAATTAGATTCATAGTGTTGTGATTTCTTCTACAATCTGGGATTGTCAGATTGGCTGAAGACAGGAGCTGCATTCCTCAAAGAAGTCTAGGATTGTTAGACTGTTTGAGAAGACTGACTTGGAGGGTCAATATAAAGGTTGTAATTCAAGGTTTGAATTAGTGAAATCCTTCAAGGTGAAGGGACTGGACGTAGCCTCGTTAACGGTGAACTAGTATAAAAACTGAGTTTTATTTTTACTTTTTATCCGCTGCTAACTCTGTTTTTAATTATACATCAAGTTTTGTTTTAAAAGTATAAAAACAGGAAAAGTATTCAAGTTAAGTCAAACACAATTCAACCCCCCTTCTCGTGTTTGCACCTTCAATTGGCATTAGAGCTCGGTCTCAAGGCTGAGCACTTAACAGTGTTTGAGGAAAGATCCAAGGGGTTCAACATGGCAGAATCCAGAGAAGAATTGGGAGGCAACATCAACAGACCACCACTGTTTGATGGAGAAAGGTTTGAATATTGGAAGGACAGAATGAGAAGTTTTGTCATATCTCAAGATCCTGAACTATGGAAGATGATAGTCAAAGGATACACTGCACCCACTGATCCAGAAGATCCAACTAAAAAACTAGACATGGATGATATGAAACCAGATCAGAGCAGATTACACAAACTTCATCACAAGTCCAGAAACATCATGATCAATGCCATCACATTCAAGGAATTTGACAGATGCACAGATAAAGAAACAACAAAGAGCATATTTGACAGTCTGGTTCTAACCTATGAAGGAACCCAGCAGGTTCAAGAAGCAAGGGCTAACATATTGGTCAGACAGTATGAGCTGTTCAAGATGGAAGAGGATGAAGACATTGAAGCAATGTTTAGCAGATTCCAGACTCTAGTATCAGGTTTAAAAGTATTAAAGAAAAGCTATACCACTACAGATCATGTAAAGAAGATCCTCAGATGCTTACCAGCCAAATGGAGACCAAAGGTTACTACAGTACAGGAAGCTAGGGATCTGAATACCTTAAGACTTGAAGATCTGATCAGCTCACTCAGGTCTCATGAAATAGAACTAGAAGCAGATGAACCAAAGAAGAAGAAGAATCTGACTCTGAAGTTGAAATAGAAGAAAGCTGGAAGGGTAGCATCAGAATCAGAGGATATTAACAATGATGATATGGTTTACTTAACCAAAAAGATGGTTAAGATCTGAGAAAATAGGAAGAGGAGAGGTTCCAAGAAGAAACATAATAACAAAGATAAGGAAGAATCTGACAAAAAGAACATCATTTGTTATGGATGTAATGAACCTGGACATATCAGGTCAAAATGTCCAAATCTGGAAAAAGGCAAATAGCACAAGAAGAGTTCCAGATACAGAAAGAAAGGTCTGATGGCTGCCTGGGATGTATCAGAATCAGAAAAAGAATCGTCTGATGAAGAAGAGGCAGAAACAACAATGATGGCACACATCAGGTCTGCTTCTGGACCTCATAAAGGCATGATTTCAGGAAGGAAAGCAGGCAGAAGGAAGAATGAACGAAGTAGTCATTCAAGCAAGTCTGGAAGCACATCAGAGGAAACAATTCTGTCTCTGATGGCTCATACAAACTCAAGTTCTGGATACAACTCAGGCTCTGGAATAGAATCAGAAGATGAAGACAGTGAGGTATTTTCTGATCTCTCTAAATCTGAATTAATTGAGACTTTAAAAGACTTGTTAAATGAAAACAATAAGAGGTCTTTAAAACTGAAAACTCTTAGGGAAGATAAGAAAAATCTAACCAAAGAAGTCCAAGTTTTAAAGAATCGAAATTCTGAGTATGCAACTGAAAACAAAGATTTTAAAACTGAAGTTGCAAGACTCAAATCTGAAAACCAAACTCTCAAAAGTAATATTTGTTCCACTTCTGAAACTGTTTGTAAATCTGATATGCATGAGCAATTTTTTCAAAAATTTATTTCAAATGGAATGGAAAGAAGCAAATATGCATCTATGATTTATGGAAACAGTAACTCTAGAAAGAGAGGTCTTGGTTTTACAGAAACAATTACTGAAAATAAGGCTGTTCATTCTGATGTTTTATGTATTGTTTGTGCTAAGAAAGGTCACTCTGAATTATCTTGTCCAGTGGTAAAATCTGAACAAGATCAGAGAGCTGTTACAACTAACAAACCTGGACCCAATCAGTTCTGGGTACCAAAAGATTAAATTGTCTATGTTGCAGATGTTCTGAGTAACCAGAAGGAGACACCAACAATAGTGCCTGGACAATGGATGTTGGCAATGCACAAGCAGAAGAAGGTTTATGTTCCTGCTACAACAAGACAAAGGCAATCTGAGTCTGATGGAAGAAGGTCTGGTCAACTCAACCAGAACCAGAATCGGAATCAGAACCAAAACTGGAACCAGACTCAAAACTGGAACCAGAATCAAAATAGGAACTGGAACCAGAACCACAACTGAAACAAGTATCAGAAGCACAGAAATTGGAACCAGAACTGGAATCAGTATCAGAAGCACAGAAACTGGAAACAGAACTAGAATCAATATCAGAAGCACAGAAACTGGAACCAGAACCAACACTGGAACCAGAACCAGAATCAGCACTGGAACCAGAACCAGAATCAGTACTGGAATCAAAACCAGAACAGGTATCACAGGTTCAGGTATGATAATCAGAATTACTCTAATTATCAGAATCAGTATAACTACAGAAATTATCAGAATCACCAGAACCATCAAGGTTATCAGAATCACCAGAACCATCAAGGTTATCAGAATCACCAGATTCACCAAAGTTACCAGAACCAAAACATGTTCCAGAATCACCAGAGGAACATGGTGTATCTGCCAAAGCAGAAAGAGAGGAATCAGAATCAAGAGAGTTCTTGAAACACTCCAGTGAGAGTCATCAAGACTACAAACCGGGAAGGGAATTCAAATCCCTTCATCCAAACCATGTAATCACAGAACATACAGATTAGGAATCTGAAAATTAGAAGCAAGAGGATTTTTAGAGTAAAACTGAAACTGTTGACACAGAGGTTACATCTTGCTATAAATACCTTATTATTTAATATTTATGTTTACTGTGATAACAACAAGCTTGATCTTAACAAATCAAAGCTAGATAAGTATTCTACAGGTTTTCAAACTGTCAGAGGAATCAAGTGATTCACACGAATTGAACACCTCAGCAGAAACAACATTCTAGTGGTTTCAAAAACAAACAGAAATCACCAGAAGCAGAATTAATGGTTTGACTGTATTGAGTTAAATTTTAAATTATTTGATTTGCATTATGTAATATGACAAACTGCTTGATCTTGACAAATCAAAGCAAGATAAAAATAGTACAGGTTCACCAGAACTGTAAGACCCTTAAATTTAATATTAATTTATGGAATTAATATTAAAGGTATTTTGGGAATTTTTGTTAAATATTTAATATATGTATGATTGAAGTGGATATATATATATATATATATAAATATTTAGTTGGAAGACGAATTAAAATTATTGGGTGAAGAATTAAATTAATTTAATTTCAAGTAGTTAAATTAATTGGACCATTAAATAAGGATTAGTGGCTAATTGCAAGATAATTAAAAGCTGGAAAATCAGACAAGTGGCAAGTGAGGTGGCACCATGAGAGTCTATAAATAGGAGTGAGAAGGATGGTGAAATCAGAACACCATTCCTTCCTCCATACTGCCCATATTGCATGTACCAACTCCATCTCCTCTCCCATTTCTGTCTCTGTTTCTGCCATTCCCGAACTGAAATTTAAAGAGAGGGAATTCCTCAAGACTCCAGTAACTGAGAATCCAAGCCTCAAACCTGAAAACCCCCAGTAGTAAAGTTAATCCCCATCTCAATACGGAGCTAAAGAACCCAGTTTCGTAGCAGCAAACGCAAGCTGCAGTTTCACCAGTTTTGGACGCGCAAACGGGAGCAGAATCAGAAACGAGAGGAATAGCAGAACACGCAACAAGGGTAAGGGCGCCTTCCACCTTTTAGCTGTATTAGGGCCATAAATATGTGTGGTTTCATTTCTGTTTTAGAGGAAAAACTATTTTGCATGTCATTTTGAAAAATGAGGAATGCATTCTGTTGATATGTGATCATTCTGAGATGGATGTTGTTGGCTGTTTTGCTGATATAACATGCTGTTTTGCTTATGTGTGAAAGCTGAAAAATGGTTGCATGTCATTTTAAACATGATTAAAATACATGTCATAAAACTGTTTTGAAAATGGTTTTAAAAATGCAAAAAATGCATTCTGTTGGTGTTTTGCTGCTGTGTGATGATTTCTGTTTTGGTGAAAACATTGGTCATGTTCTGATGTTGTGAAAGCTGAAATGCTATGCATGTTATTCTGATGTTTGAGGAAGCTGAAATGCTTTGCATATTGTTCTGATTGTTTGAAAAGCTGAAATGCTATACATGTTATTCTGATGTTTTGAGAAAGCTGTGATGCTTGCAAGTTTGTTCTGATGGTTCAAAATCTGAATGATTCTGGTGAGTGAACATTCTGTTTCTTGGTTCTGGATGATTAGGGTTGGATCTTGATTCCATTTCTGTTTTGTGTGATTCTGGTGGTGTTGTTGATTTAAAAAGAAAAGGGATTTTTAATGAGGAAAGTATTGTCTGGAAAGAGTGTTGAATCTGTTTGATGTTGGTTGTTTGTTTTTAAAAGAATCAGTTTTGAAAAGAGTTGAAACTTCATAATTTTCACTGGTTTTCGAAGGTGTATTCGAATACAACATGTGTGTATTCGACTACAACCTGTAAAATTTCTGTTTTACTTAAGTTTTCAAACTTGTATTCGACTACGAACCCTGTAGTCGAATACAGAAGAAGAATTTCTGTTTCTGTTTCTGGTTCTGATGATCCTTGTGTGGATCATACTGTTTCTGTTTCTGGTTCTGATGATCCTTGTGTGGATCATTTCGTTTCTGTTCTGGTTCTGATGATCCTTGTGTGGATCATTCTGTTTCTGTTTCTGGTTCTGATGATCCTTGTGTGGATCATTCTGTTTCTGGTTCTGATGATCCTTGTGTGGATCATTCTGTTTCTGTTTCTGGTTCTGATGATCCTTGTGTGGATCATTCTGTTTCTGTTTCTGGTTCTGATGATCCTTGTGTGGATCATTCTGTTTCTGTTTCTGGTTCTGATGATCCTTGTGTGGATCATTTCGTTTCTGTTCTGGTTCTGATGATCCTTGTGTGGATCATTCTGTTTCTGTTTCTGGTTCTGATGATCCTTGTGTGGATCATTCTGTTTCTGTTTCTGGTTCTGATGATCCTTGTGTGGATCATTCTGTTTCTGTTTCTGGTTCTGATGATCCTTGTGTGGATCATTTCATTTCTGTTTCTGGTTCTGATGATCCTTGTGTGGATCATTCCGTTTCTCTTTCTGGTTCTGATGATCCTTGTGTGGATCATTCTGTTTCTGTTTCTGGTTCTGATGATCCTTGTGTGGATCATTCTGTGTCTATTTCTGCTTCTCATGGTTCTGATCTGAAACATTCTGTTTCTGCTTCTGATGGTTCTGTTGTTAACCATCTTCTGATGATTCTGATGTAAATCATCTTGTTTCTGCTTTTGATGATTCTAATGTTAATCATTCTATTTCAGCTTCTGATGATTCTGATAATCATCATGTTTTCTGTTTCTGATGATTCTGATCATCTTCCTGTTTCCTGCTTCTGATGATTCTGATAATCATTCTGTTGTTTCTGCTTCTGGTGATTCTTGCATGAACCATTATGTGCTTCTTCTGATCAATTCTGGATGAAGTCTGGGCGAAGTCTGGGTTATTCAAAATTTGATTGTCATGCCATGTTCTGGTCAAATTATCTTCTGGATTACTTCTTTCTTTTGACAACTTATGGCCTGGAACAACTCTCCACATGGCAGGCTTCACAATAGTATGGTCCAAAGAATCTTCTAATATTTATTCCCTCTTATATAGTCCATCAAAGATATCTTCTGGTCACTTCTGGACAAGTATGGACTGTGTTGAAATTACACTGCCAGGCTATGTTCTGATCAGTATAACTTCTTGATTGCTTCTGATATTTGAATCATTCTTGTTTGGAGCAATTCATATTATGGCAAGCTTCCCTATGATGTTTTCCAGATGTTCTTCTGATTTTGTTTCTGTTTGATATAAGCCTCCAAAGTTATCTTCTAGTCGGTTTTGGACATTCTGGTTTATCTTTTGATAATTCCAGAAATGCATCTTCTGTAAATTCAGAATGTATCCTCTGATACATTCATCTTCTGATGGTTCTGTGTGAATCATTCTGTTTTACTTCTGGTGATTCTGATAATCATCTTGTTTCTGTTTCTGAAGATTCTGATAGTCATTCTGTTTTGCTTCTGATGATTCTGGTGAGTCATTCTGTTTTGCTTCTGATGATTCTGGTGTGAATCATTCTGTGTTGCTTCTGATGGTTTTGGATGCATCATTCTGTTGTTTCTGCTTCTGATGGTTCTGGTGTGAATCATTATGTGTTGCTTCTGATGATTCTGGTGTGAATCATTCTGTGTTGCTTCTGATGATTCTGGGTGAATCATTCTGTTGTTTTGCTTCTGATGATCCTCATTCTGGTTTTGTTTCTGATGTTCTGATGTTAATCATCCCGTTTCTGCTTCTGACGATTCTGATTTTAGTCATTCTGTTTCTGACTCTGATGTTCTGATGTTGATCCTTCTGGTTCTGTTTCTGATGTTGATCATTCTGGTTCTGTTTCTGATGTTGATTATTCTGGTTCTGTTTTCTGATGTTCTGGTGTTGATGATTCTGATTCTGGTTCTGTTTCTGATGTTCTGGTGTTGATGATTCTGATTCTAATTCTGTTTCTAATGTTCTGATGTTAATCGTTCTGATTCTGGTTCTGTTTTCTGATAATCTGATGTTGATCATTCTGGTTTTGTCTTTTGTATTCGACTACAGGCATGCTGTATTCGAATACAGAATGTTAAAATTGCAGATTTTCACTAGTTTCAGCTTCTGTATTCGAATACAAGGGATCTGTATTCGAATACAGATTCGTGTTTTTCCAAAAACTCAGTTTTAAACACTGTTTTGTGAATTTTAAGAGTTTGGGGAACAATGGAAAGACTTGAGATGATCAAGTATGGAATTTGTGAGATAATGTGAATTGTTAATGATTACTTGAATGTTTAAGCATTGATGTGTTGATAATAAAATTGGTTGTGTTGAGGTATTTTGAGAAATGGTGGAAATGCATGAAATTCATTGATGTCGCATACTGTTTTCAGTGAAGAGAAAACATTGCAAGTTCATGCATTGCATAGTCAAGTGGTGACCGTGATGGGCCACAGAGTTGATGTGGTGACCGTGATGGGTCGCGAAGTTAAGTAGTAACCGTGGGTTATAGAATAGTTCCGCGTGTATTAGACGGTCTGTTCTATCCGGGGTCAGAATAGTTCCGCGTGTATTAGACGGTCTATTCTACTCGGACTACGAAGTGGTTCCGCGTGTATTAGACGGTCCATTCTATCCGTGCGAGGATTTAACTTCTGTGTATTTGGCCAGTGAGAGGCTAATACATGTAAATTGTAGTGACCATGATGGTTATAGAATAGTTCCGCGTGTATTAGACGGTCTATTCTATCCGGGTTTAGAGTAGTTCCGCGTGTATTAGACGGTCTATTCTATCCGGGCTACGGAATGGTTCCGCGTGTATTAGACGGTCCATTCCATTTGTGAAGTCGTGTTGGTCTGTTGAGCGACTGCACTGGTGCTGATCTGTGAGAGATTGCACCCTGGTCTGGAGGGCCGTTAAAGTCTGACATATATAAATCGTGCTGGTCCGTGAGAGACTGCACGTGTGCTGGTCTGTGAGCGACTGCACCTTGGTACTTTCAAGAAGCTGAGTACATGAGCATATGCATATTGCATCTGGGTGTTTGACCGGTGGGTCACGTTTTGGATATTGTTGATGATTGGAAAATTGATGTGTGTAAGTACTTGTTGAATTATGAATTTTCTGATTTAATGATTGTGATTTGCTGAGGTGTTGTTTGTACTTACCACATATTTCATAATAATTGGCTGCTGTTTTGAAAAGGCATATATGTCATTAAATTTCAAATGAGCATTATTATTTTCCTCATCATTGTCATATATTATGCCATGAATATATGTGTTGTTGTGAGATATATGCTATGTGCTTATTTGTTAATTTCGGTCGGTGACCCTTGCTATTATATTGTGGACTTTGGGCTTTGCCCTCAGATGTTACCCGAACCCGTCCTACCGACGGATACACTAACGACGGAAGCGTCGTTAGTTTCCCCTGATCTTTGCGTACGGAGTCTACGTGGACAACGCAGAGGGACGGACGGTTGGCTGAAGACGAGACTTATAGATGATACGGTGGAGACCGTGCTACTGTAGTTTAGTGCATGATCAGTCTAGACTTTTGTATAGGGTCTTGAGTTTTGGGAAATGTAATTTTATTTTGGGAATTAATGTATTACTTTTTCCGCTGTATTATTCTGCACTCTGACACTGATTGGGTGACAACCTTTGAAATGAACTGATTTTATTTTAATTCCCTTGAATTAAATTCGGAAAAATCTTTTATTGATTTATTTTATGTGGAAAAGAAAAATGCACCCGCGCTGTGTTTTAAACTCGGGGTGTTACAAGAACCAAAGGGAGTAGAGCAGAAGAAACAGAAGTACCTGGAAAGGTAGAGGATACAGGCAAGTCAGCAACACATGACAAATCTTCAAAAGATAAATCTGATCAAGTCAGAAACAGCCAAGATAAACCAGAAGAGAAATCTGGATATTTACCAGAATCTGAAGCTGTTACAGATTCACCAGAACTAGAAGCTGATTTATCAGAATCAGAAGCTGTTACAGATCTTCCAGAACCAGAAGCTGATGCAAACCAACCAATGCTGATGAAGTTTTGGCAGAGGAAGGTTGGATACTTGCAATGCAAGAAGAGCTGAATGAAGGAATGATGTTTGGGATCTGGTACCCAGACCAAAGAAAAACATTATTGGAACCAAGTGAGTTTTCAGGAATAAACTCAATGAAAAAGGTGAAGTGGTAAGGAACAAAGCCAGACTTGTAGCTCAAGGATACAGTCAACAGAAAGGTATAGATTACACTGAGACTTTTGTTCCAGTGGCCAGGTTAGAAGCAATTAGAATTCTCTTATCATTTGCTGCTAATCATGATATAATGCTGTATCAAATGGATGTTAAAAGTGCATTCTTAAATGGCTACATAAGTAAGGAAGTCTATGTCAAACAGCCCCCTGGATTTGAAAACTCTGATTTTCCAGACCATGTATGACAGACTTAGTAACTTTCTGCTTAAGAATGAATTTAATAGAGGCCAGATTGATAATACACTATGATATTCTGATTATCCAAGTTTATGTTGATGATATCATATTTGGATCAACTAATGGCACTTTGTGCAAAGAGTTTTATGACCTAATGCAGAAAGAGTTCCAAATGAGCATGATGGGAGAACTTAAGTTCTTCCTGAGAATTCAAATTCATCCAGGTAAATCAGATGAAACCAGCCAAAAGGTAGACCAGAAAACATACAGAGAAAAACCCCCACCTACAAACTCAGAGGTTTCTGTGATTCCGACTAATGGTGGAGACAAGTTGGAAAGGAAAAGTACAAGTGGAAACTGCACTTTCTTAGATCTCTTGTTCAAGCAAAAGACAAAGCACCATTGCCATGTCAACAGCTGAAGCTGAGTATATATCAGCAGCAGGATGCAGTTCACAGTTTGTGGACACATCAATGGGCTGATATCTTCACCAAGGCATTACCAGAAGATAGGTTCGAGTTCATTAAGAAGCATCTCAGCATGACCTCCATATCTGACTAGCTCAAGTAGTCATCTTAGGAGTTTTTAAATTTCATGTTAATTTATTTTATGTCTTTTATTTTCTGTTTTTACTTTCTGTACTTTGTAAAGAGAAAAACAAAAAAAAAATACAAAAATAGTAGGACCATTTTTTGGCTAATGAAAAAAGGGGGAGAAATAAGTAGAAAAGGAGAGATAAAAAGAAAGGAATGAGAGAAAAAGAAAAAGATGAAAAGAGGAGAAATAAGTAGAAAATGAGAGGAATCAGGGAGAGAGAAAAAGAAAAGGAGTTGAAAAGGAGAGGAAACTGGGAGAGAGAAAAACAAAGAGTGAAAAGAGAAGGAGTTGAAAAGGAAAGGAAATGTGAAGAGAGAAAAAGAAAGAGAGAATAAAGAAGGAGTTGAAAAGGAGAGAAAAAGAGAAGAAAAGAAAGAGAGAACAAAGAAGGAGTTGAAAAGGAGAGTATCAGACTTAGGGGGAGAGATTGGTCTGAGGGGGAGTAATTCAAGTCTTCGAGTTATAAGCTAGCAAAATAAGTTAAGGTTTTGTCATCATCAAAAAGAGGGAGATTGTTGGAACCAAGTTGGTTCTAAGTCTTAGGATTTTGATGTTTACAAAAGCACTCAATGTAATCTTATTTTGTACCTTGAATTATTAAATTAAATACAACCAGAATATGAAGAAATCAGAAGCAGAAGATCAAAGGATTCCAGAAAATGAATTTTGGAATTACCAGAAGATACTCCAAGATCACCAGAAGATATCTTTGATGGCCTAGACCAGAAGGAGGAAATGTCAGAATAAGACCTGGACCATACCAGAGGAAAGCCTGCCAGAGGGAGAGTTGTTTCAGACCAAGAGGAATCAAATATCAGATTTATTCCAGAAGTTATTATGACCAGAAGATGGCCTGGCAGTAAGAAATTAAAACAGCCCAGACTTGTTCCAGACTCAACCAGAAGATAAGTTTATGAGTCCAGAACAAGAGAATCAATCCAGATGTGACCCAGACAATAAGATAGCATGATTCAGGGCATGAAACTAAGTCCAGACCAGAAAAAATGAATTCCAGAATTGATCCAGACCTGATCTAAAAACAAAGGTAAAATGCCCAGACTGAAATATTCATTGTCCAGATTTAATTTCAATTTAATCCAGACCAAAGTCCATAATTGGTTCAGATCAGAGGGAAGATTTCCAGATCAGTGGTTCATAATTAATTATTTGGCCCAGTGTTGGCCGAGATTAGAAGATCAGACCATGGCCTAGTGTTGGCCGAAATCAGAGGGTCAGGATGTGTGGTCCAGCAATGGCCGAGATCAAAGGATTGTAGCATATCAGGTGCAAGTCCAGGATGACCGAAATCAGAAGATCAGAGGGTTAGGAAGTGTGGTCCAGGGATGGCCGAAATTAGAGGATCACAGCATATCAATTAGTTTGGTCCAGATGTGGACTAGCACAGAAGAATCCAATGGTCCAGATTTAATCAGGAGGATTAACGGTGGAGATTTTAATTTATTTTAATTAAAGTATTAAAAAGATTTGTTACAAAAATAAAAGTGAGGTATTGTGGAATTCAGGAGCTGTGGCGGGAAGCAACTAAAGTTTTGATTGGCCAATTATTTTTTGAAAGAAATCTGAAGCTTAAAAAGATATGTTTTTTTATTTAAATGAAGCCCAATTGGTCAAGTTATTTTTACAGAGAATCCAGCAAGATTTAGCTCGAATTTAAGCATTGGAAGAGGCCCAAATCTGCATCTATAAAAGAAGGCTCAAGGCAGAATACTTAGTATCGAAAATCACAAAAGAGTCATACACTTCCAAAGCAAACACTCAAGTTTTCAGAGAGGTCAATTGTGAGTTCCAGCTTTCAAGAAGCAAGTACTCGTGTTATTTTCTTTCCACTGTGTCAAATCTAAGTTGTTGAAGTAGAGTCTACAATCTGAGGGAGTCAGTAGGGGTAGCAAGTTACTTGGTAGTTAGATTCATAGTGTTGTGATTTCTTCTACAATCTGGGATTGTCAGATTGGCTGAAGACAGAAGCTGCATTCCTCAAAGAAGTCTAGGATTGTTAGACTGTTTGAGAAGACTGACTTGGAGGGTCAATATAAAGGTTGTAATTCAAGGTTTGAATTAGTGAAATCCTTCAAGGTGAAGGGACTTGACGTAGCCTCGTTAACGGTGAACTAGTATAAAAACTGTGAGTTTTATTTTTACTTTTTATCCGATGCTAACTCTGTTTTTAATTATACATCAAGTTTTGTTTTAAAAGTATAAAAACAGGAAAAGTATTCAAGTTAAGTCAAACACAATTCAACCCCCCTTCTCGTGTTTGCACCTTCAATTGGCATCAGAGCTCGGTCTCAAGGCTGAGCACTTAACAATGTTTGAGGAAAGATCCAAGGGGTTCAACATGGCAGAATCCAGAGAAGAATTGGGAGGCAACATCAACAGACCACCACTGATCAACAATCTTTGATGAACTATGGAAGATGATAGTCAAAGGATACACTGCACCCACTGATCCAGAAGATCCAACTAAAAAACTAGACATGGATGATATGAAACCAGATCAGAGCAGATTACACAAACTTCATCACAAGTCCAGAAACATCATGATCAATGCCATCACATTCAAGGAATTTGACAGATGCACAGATAAAGAAACAACAAAGAGCATATTTGACAGTCTGGTTCTAACCTATGAAGGAACCCAGCAGGTTCAAGAAGTAAGGGCTAACATATTGGTCAGACAGTATGAGCTGTTCAAGATGGAAGAGGATGAAGACATTGAAGCAATGTTTAGCAGATTCCAAACTCTAGTATCAGGTTTAAAAGTATTAAAGAAAAGCTATACCACTACAGATCATGTAAAGAAGATCCTCAGATGCTTACCAGCCAAATGGAGACCAAAGGTTACTACAGTACAGGAAGCTAGGGATCTGAATACCTTAAGACTTGAAGATCTGATCAGCTCACTCAGGTCTCATGAAATAGAACTAGAAGCAGATGAACCAAAGAAGAAGAAGAATCTGACTCTGAAGTTGAAACAGAAGAAAGCTGGAAGGGTAGCATCAGAATCAGAGGATAGTAACAATGATGATATGGCTTACTTAACCAAAAAGATGGTTAAGATCTGAGAAAATAGGAAGAGGAGAGGTTCCAAGAAGAAACATAATAACAAAGATAAGGAAGAATCTGACAAAAAGAACATCATTTGTTATGGATGCAATGAACCTGGACATATCAGGTCAAAATGTCCAAATCTGGAAAAAGGCAAATAGCACAAGAAGAGTTCCAGATACAGAAAGAAAGGTCTGATGGCGGCCTGGGATGTATCAGAATCAGAAAAAGAATCGTCTGATGAAGAAGAGGCATAAACAACAATGATGGCACACATCAGGTCTGCTTCTGGACCTCATAAAGGCATGATTTCATGAAGGAAAGCAGGCAGAAGGAAGAATGAACGAAGTAGTCATTCAAGCACGTCTAGAAGCACATCAGAGGAAGCAATTCTGTCTCTGATGGCTCATAGAAACTCAAGTTCTGGATACAGCTCAGGCTTTGGAATAGAATCAGAAGATGAAGACAGTGAGGTATTTTCTGATCTCTCTAAATCTGAATTAATTGAGACTTTAAAAGACTTGTTAAATGAAAACAATAAGAGGTCTTTAAAACTGAAAACTCTTAGGGAAGATAAGAAAAATCTAACCAAAGAAGTCCAAGTTTTAAAGAATCGAAATTCTGAGTATGCAACTGAAAACAAAGATTTTAAAACTGAAGTTGCAAGACTCAAATCTGAAAACCAAACTCTCAAAAGTAATATTTGTTCCACTTCTGAAACTGTTTGTAAATCTGATATGCATGAGCAATTTTTTCAAAAATTTATTTAAAATGGAATGGAAAGAAGTAAATATGCATCTATGATTTATGGAAACAGTAACTCTAGAAAGAGAGGTCTTGTTTGTGCTAAGAAAGGTCACTCTGAATTATCTTGTCCAGTGGTAAAATCTGAACAAGATCAGAGAGCTGTTACAACTAACAAACCTGGACCCAATCAGTTCTAGGTACCAAAAGATCAAATTGTCTATGTTGCAGATGTTCTGAGTAACCAGAAGGAGACACCAACAATAGTGCCTGGACAATGGATGTTGGCAATGCACAAGCAGAAGAAGGTTTATGTTCCTGCTACAACAAGACAAAGGCAATCTGAGTCTGATGGAAGAAGGTCTGGTCAACTCAACCAGAACCAGAATCGGAATCAGAACCAAAACTGGAATCAGACTCAAAACTGGAACCAGAATCAAAATAGGAACTGGAACCAGAACCAGAACTGAAACAAGTATCAGAAGCACAGAAATTGGAACCAGAACTGGAATCAGTATCAGAAGCACAGAAACTGGAAACAGAACCAGAACTAGAATTAGTATCAGAAGCACAGAAAGTGGAACCAGAACCAACACTGGAACCAGAACCAGAATCAGCACTGGAACCAGAACCAGAATCAGTACTGGAATCAAAACCAGAACAGGTATCACAGGTTCAGGTATGATCATCATAATTACTCTAATTATCAGAATCAGTATAACTACAGGAATTATCAAAATCACCAGAACCATCAAGGTTATCAGAATCACCAGATTCACCAAAGTTACCAGAACCAAAACATGTTCCAAAATCACCAAAGGAACATGGTGTATCAGCCAAAGCAGAAAGAGAGGAATCAGAATCAGGAGAGTTCTTCAAACACTCCAGTGAGAGTCATCAAGACTACAAACCTGGAAGGGAATTCAAATCCCTTCATCCAAACCATGTAATCACAGAACATACAGATTAGGAATCTGAAAATCAGAAGCAAGAGGATTTTCAGAGTAAAACTGAAACTGTTGACACAGAGGTTACATCTTGCTATAAATACCTTATTATTTAATATTTATGTTTATTGTGATAACAACAAGCTTGATCTTAACAAATCAAAGCTAGATAAGTATGCTGCAGGTTTTAAACTGTCAGAGGAATCAGGTGATTCACACGAGTTGAACACCTCAGCAGAAACAACATTCTAGTGGTTTCAAAAACAAATAGAAATCACCAGAAGCAGAATTAATGGTTTGACTGTATTGAGTTAAATTTTAAATTATTTGATTTGCATTATGTAATATGACAAACTGCTTGATCTTGACAAATCAAAGCAAGATAAAAATAGTACAGGTTCACCATAACCAAAGGGAGCAGAAGCAGAAGCAGAAGAAACAAAAGTACCTGGAAAGGTAGAGGATACAGGCAAGTCAGCAACACATGACAAATCTTCAAAAGATAAATCTGATCAAGTCAGAAACAGCCAAGATAAACCAGAAGAGAAATCTGGATATTTACCAGAATCTGAAGCTGTTACAAATTCACCAGAACTAGAAGCTATTACAGATTCACCAGAACTAGAAGCTGATTTATCAAAATCAGAAGCTGTTACAGATCTTCCAGAACCAGAAGCTGATGCAAACCAACCAATGCTGATGAAGTTTTGGCAGAGGAAGGTTGGATACTTGCAATGCAAGAGGAGCTGAATGAAGGAATGATGTTTGGGATCTGGTACCCAGACCAAAGAAAAACATTATTGGAACCAAGTGGGTTTTCAGGAATAAACTCAATGAAAAAGGTGAAGTGGTAAGTGTTGGAACCAAGTTGGTTCTAAGACTTAGGATTTTGATGTTTACAAAAGCACTCAATGTAAACTTATTTTATACCTTGAATCATTAAATTAAATGTCATCAGAAACTGAAGAAATCAGAAGCAGAAGATCAAAGGAAAATGAATTCTGGAATTTCCAGAAGATGTTTCAGGATGACTAAACTGAACCAGAAGATAACTTTGCAGGCCTATATCAGAAGGAATAAAATTCAGAATGAAACATGGATCATATCATTGGAAAGCCTGCCAGAAGGAGAGTTGATCAAGACAAACAGGAATCAAATATCAATTTTATTCCAGAAGTTATTCTGACCAGAAGATGGCCTGGCAGTAAAAATTACACAGCCCAGACTTGTTCCAGACTTGACCAGAAGGTATGTTTATGAGTCCAGAACATGAAGATCAATCCAGATTTGGCCCAGACCATAAGATAGCATGATTTAGGGCATGGAACTAAGTCCAGAACAAAAGAAATGAGTTCCAGAATCAACCCAGACCTGGTCCAAAATTAAAGGTAAAATGTCCAGACTGAAATATTTTTTGATCAAGTTTATTTCAGTTTGTTCCAGACCAAATTCCAGAATCTGTCCAGATCAGAGTAAAAATATCCAGATCAATGGTTCAGAAATAATTTTTTGAGTCCAGTGATGGTCAAGATCAGAAAATCAGACCATGGCCCAGAAGTGGCCGAAATCAGAGGGACAGGCTGTGCAGTCCAGAAATGGCCGAATCCAGAAGTTCATAGCATATCAGGCGCACATCCAGGAAGGATGAAATCAGAAGATCAGAGGGCTATGAAGTGTGGTCCAGGAATGGCCGAATTCAGAGGACAATAGCATAGCAATCAAGCTGGTCCAGTTGTGGACTATCGCATGAAGATCCAATGGTGCAGATTTAATCATGGGAATTAATGGTGAAGATCTCATGATATTTTTATCAAAATATTATAAAAGATTTGTTATAAATTAAATTGGAGTAGCATGGAAGTCAGGAGCTGTGGCGGGAAGCAATGCACATATTTGATTGGCCATTTAAGATATGAAACAAATCTAAGGCTTAAAAAGATATGATTTTTATTTAAATAAAGCACAATTGGTCAAGATATTTTTACAGAGAATCCAGCTATATTAAGCTTGAATTTAAGGATTGGAAGAGGCCCAAATCAGCATCTATAAAAGGAGGCACAAGGCAGATTACTTAGTATCGAAAATCACAAAAGGGTCATACACTTCAAAAGCAAACACTCTCAAATTTTCATATAAGTCAATTGTTGAGTCTCAGTTTTTAAAGCAAGTACTCTTGTTGTTTTCATTCCACTGTGTCAAATCTAAGTTGTTGAAGTAGAGTCTACAAGCTGTGGGAGTCAGTAGAGGTAGCAGGTTACTTGGCAATTAGATTCATAGTGTTGTGATTTCTTCTACAATCTGGGGTGTCAGATTGGATGAAGAACAAGAGGTGTTTTTCCTCAAGAAGTCTAGGATTGTTAGACTATTGAGAAGACTGACTTGGAGGGTCAGTAGCAAGGTTGTAATTCAAGTTCGAATTAGTTAAATCCTTCAAGGCGAAGGGACTGGACGTAGCCTCGTTAACGGTGAACCAGTATAAAATCTGTGAGTTTTTATTTTTATTTTTATCCGCTGCTAACTCTGTTTTAATTATACATCAAGTTTTGTTTTGAAAGTATTAAAACAGGAAAAGTTTCAAGTTAAGTCAAACACAATTCAACCCCCCCTTCTCGTGTTTGCACCTTCAATTGGTATCAGAGCTCGGTCTCAAGGCTGGGCACTTAACTGTGTTTGAGGAAAGGTCCAAGGGGTTCAATATGGCAGAAGAATTGGGAAACAACATCAACAGACCACCATTGTTTGATGGAGAATGGTTTGAGTATTGGAAGGACAGAATGAGAAGCTTTGTCATATCTCAAGATCTTGAACTATGGAAGATGATAGTAAGAGGATATACTGCTCCTACTGATCCAAAAGATCCAACTAAGAAACTGGATATGTTTGATATGAAACCAGATCAGATCAGATTACACAGACTACATCACAAGTCCAGAACCATGATGGTCAGTGCAGTCACATTCAAGGAATTTGATAGATGCACAAATAAAGAAACAGCAAAGAGTATATTTGATAGTCTGGTTCTGACCTATGAAGGAACCAAGCAGGTTCAACAAACAAAGGCTAACATATTGGTCAGAAAGTATGAGCTGTTCAAGATGGAAGAGGATGAAGACATTGACACAATGTTCTGCAGGTTCCAGACTTTGGTATCAGGACTGAAAGTGTTATACAAAAGCTATACCACTGAAGATCATGTCATGAAAATTCTAAGAAGTCTACCAAAAAGGTGGAGACCAAAGGTTACTGCAATTCAGGAAGCTAAGGATCTGAGTACATTGAGGCTGGAAGATCTAATCAGCACACTTAGGTCTCATGAAATAGAACTTGAAGAAGATGAACCTAAGAAGAAGAAAAATCTGGCTCTGAAATCAAAACAGAAAAAAGCTGCCAAGGCAAAATCAGAATCAGAGGATAGTGATAGTGATTGTGATGATATGGCATACTTAACCAAAAAGATGGTTAAGATCTGGGAAAACAGGAAGAAAAGAAACTTCAGAAAGAAACATAACAGCAAGGATAAGGAAGATTCTGACAAGAAGAATATTGTTTGTTATGGATGCAATAAACCTGGACATATCAAGTCAGAATGTCCAAATCTGGAAAAAGGCAAACCGGACAAGAAGAATTCCAGATACAGAAAGAAGGGTCTGATGGCTGCCTGGGATGTTTCAGAATCAGAGGAAGAATCGTCTGATGAAGAAGAGGAAGAAACAGCAAAGATGGCTCACATCAAGTCTGCTTCTGGACCTCATAAAGGCAAACAAACCAAGAAGAGTTCCAGATACAGAAAGAAAGGTCTGATGGCTGCCTGGGATGTATCAGAATCAGAGGAAGAATGTTCTGATGAAGAAGAGGCAGAAACAGCAAAGATGGCTCACATTAAGTCTGCTTCTAGACCTCATAAAGGCACGAATTCCAGAAGGAAAGCAGGCAGAAGGAAGAATGATCGAAGAAGTCATTCAAGCAAGTCTGGAAGCACATCAGAGGAAACAATTCTGTCTCTGATGGCTCATACCTACTCAAGTTCTGAATACAGCTCAAGCTCTAAAACAGAATCAGAAGATGAAGACAATAAGGTATTTTCTGATCTGTCTAAATCTGAATTAATTGAGACTTTAAAAGACTTGTTAAATGCAAACAATAAAAGGTCTTTAAAACTGAAAACTCTTAGGGAAGATAAGGAAAATCTAACCAAAGAAGTCCAAGTTTTAAAGAATCGAAATTCTGAGTATGCAACTGAAAACAAAGATTTTAAAACTGAAGTTGCAAGACTCAAGTCTGAAAACCAAACTCTGAAAAGTAATAATTGTTCCACTTCTGAAACTGTTTGTAAATCTGATATGCATGAGCAAGTTTTTCAAAACTTTATTTCCAATGGAATGGAAAGAAGTAAATATGCATCTATGATTTATGGAAACAGTAATTCTGGAAAAAGAGGTCTTGGTTTTACAGAAACAATTACTGAAAATAAAGCTGTTCATTCTGATGTTTTGTGTATTGTTTGTGCAAAGAAAGGTCACTCTGAATTATCTTGTCCCATGGTAAAATCTGAACAAGATCAGAGAGCTGTTACAACTAACAAACCTAGACCCAATCAGTTCTGGGTACCAAAAGAACAAATTGTTTATGTTGCAGATATTTTGAACAACCAGAAGGAGACACCAACAATGGTGCCTGGACAATGGATGCTGGCAACGCACAAGCAGAAGAAAGTCTATGTTCCAATATCTACCAAACCGAAGCCAAGTGACTCTGGTAGAAGAAGAACTTGTCAACACAATCGGAACCAGAACCAGAATCATAGGAGGAACAGGAAATATGAAAGATATCACACGAATCAGAACAGGAACTGGAACCAGAATCAGAACTGGAACCAGTATCAGAGGAACAGGAACTGGAACCAGAACCAGTATCAGAGGTACAGGAACTGGAACCAGAACCAACACTGGAACCAGAACCAGAACTGGAGGCACAGAAATTGGAACCAGAATCAACACTGGAACCAGAATCAGAATCAGTACCAAAACCAGAACCAGAACCTGAACAGGTATCAGTATCAAAGGGTGAGGTATGATCATCAGAACTACTTTAATTATCATAATCAGTATGATTACCAGAATCACGATAAGTTCCAGAATCACCAGAGGAACATGGTGTATGTGCCAAAGTAGAAATTAAAGAATCAGAATCAAGAGAGTTCTTCAAACACTCCAGTGAAGACTACAAACCTGGAAGGGAATTCAAATTCCCTCATCCAAACCATGTAATCTCAGAACATATAGATTAGGAATCTGAAAATCAGAAGCAAGAGGATTTTCAGAGTAAAACCGAGGCTACATCTTGCTGTAAATACTATTATTATTTTATATTTATGTTTACTGTGATAACAAGAAGCTTGATCTTAACCAATCAAAGCTAGATAAGCATTCTGCAGGTCTTCAAACTGTCAGAGGAACCAGGTGATTCACCCAAGTTGAACACTCAGAAGAAACAGCATTCCAGTGGTCTCAAAAACAAACAGAAACCACCAGAAGCAGAATTAATGGTTTGGCTGAACTAAGTTCATTTTTAAATTAATTGATTTATATTATGGTATATGACAAACTGCTTGACAAAACAAAGCGAGATAAAGATAGTACAGGTTCATCAGAACCAAAAGGAGCAGAAGCAGAAGCAGAACGAATGGTTTGGCTGTATTGAGTTAAATTCTACCTTATTTAATTTGCATTATGTAATATGACAAACTGCTTGATCTTAACAAATCAAAGCAAGATAAAAACAGTGCAGGGAACAGAAGCACAAGAAATAGAAGTACCTGGAAAGAACCAGAAGCTGATTTATCAGAATCAGAAGCTGTTACAGAACCAGAAGCTGATGCGAACCAAGCAATGTTGATGAAGGTTTGGCAGAGGAAGGTTGGATATTTGCTATGCAAGAAGAGCTGAATGAATTCC
>JBBPBO010000005.1:78898262-78940128 GCA_037974295.1 Cicer cuneatum
ATTTGATTGGCCATTTAAGATATGAAACAAATCTAAGGCTTAAAAAGATATGATTTTTATTTAAATAAAGCACAATTGGTCAAGATATTTTTACAGAGAATCCAGCTATATTAAGCTTGAATTTAAGGATTGGAAGAGGCCCAAATCAGCATCTATAAAAGGAGGCACAAGGCAGATTACTTAGTATCGAAAATCACAAAAGGGTCATACACTTCAAAAGCAAACACTCTCAAATTTTCATATAAGTCAATTGTTGAGTCTCAGTTTTTAAAGCAAGTACTCTTGTTGTTTTCATTCCACTGTGTCAAATCTAAGTTGTTGAAGTAGAGTCTACAAGCTGTGGGAGTCAGTAGAGGTAGCAGGTTACTTGGCAATTAGATTCATAGTGTTGTGATTTCTTCTACAATCTGGGGTGTCAGATTGGCTGAAGAACAGGAGTTGTTTTTCCTCGTAGAAGTCTAGGATTGTTAGACTATTTGAGAAGACTGACTTGGAGGGTCAGTAGCAAGGTTGTAATTCAAGATTGAATTAGTGAAATCCTTCAAGGCGAAGGGACTGGACGTAGCCTCGTTAACGGTGAACCAGTATAAAATCTGTGAGTTTTTATTTTTATTTTTATCCGCTGCTAACTCTGTTTTAATTATACATCAAGTTTTGTTTTGAAAGTATTAAAACAGGAAAAGTTTCAAGTTAAGTCAAACACAATTCAACCCCCCTTCTCGTGTTTGCACCTTCAATTGGCATCAGAGCTCGGTCTCAAGGCTGAGCACTTAACCGTGTTTGAGGAAAGGTCCAAGGGGCTCAATATGGCAGAAGAATTGGGAAACAACATCAACAGACCACCACTGTTTGATGGAGAAAGGTTTGAGTATTGGAAGGACAGAATGAGAAGCTTTGTCATATCTCAAGATCCTAAACTATGGAAGATGATAGTCAGAGGATACACTGCACCTACTGATCCAGAAGATCCAACTAAGAAACTGGATATGTTTGATATGAAACCAGATCAGATCAGATTACACAGACTTCATCACAAGTCCAGAACCATGGTGGTCAGTGCACTCACATTCAAGGAATTTGATAGATGCACAAATAAAGAAACAGCAAAGAGTATATTTGATAGTCTGGTTCTAACCTATGAAGGAACCAAGCAGGTTCAACAAACAAAGGCTAACATATTAGTCAGAAAGTATGAGCTGTTCAAGATGGAAGTGGATGAAGACATTGACACAATGTTCTACAGATTCCAGACTTTGGTATCAGGACTGAAAGTATTAAACAAAAGCTATACCACTGAAGATCATGTCATGAAAATTCTGAGAAGTCTACCAAAAAGGTGGAGACCAAAGGTTACTGCAATTCAGGAAGCTAAGGATCTGAGTACATTGAGGCTGGAAGATCTAATCAGCACACTTAGGTCTCATGAAATAGAACTTGAAGAAGATGAACCTAAGAAGAAGAAAAATCTGGCTCTGAAATCGAAACAGAAAAAAGCTGCTAAGGCAGAATCAGAATCAGAGGATAGTGATAGTGATTGTGATGATATGGCATACTTAACCAAAAAGATGGTTAAGATCTGGGAAAACAGGAAGAAAAGAAACTTCAGAAAGAAACATAACAGCAAGGATAAGGAAGATTCTGACAAGAAGAATATTGTTTGTTATGGATGCAATGAACTTGGACATATCAAGTCAGAATGTCCAAATCTGGAAAAAGGCAAACCGAACAAGAAGAATTCCAGATACAGAAAGAAGGGTCTGATGGCTGCCTGGGATGTTTCAGAATCAGAGGAAGAATCGTCTGATGAAGAAGAGGCAGAAACAGCAAAGATGGCTCACATCAAGTCTGCTTCTGGACCTCATAAAGGCAAACAAACCAAGAAGAGTTCCAGATACAGAAAGAAAGGTCTGATGGCTGCCTGGGATGTATCAGAATCAGAGGAAGAATGTTCTGATGAAGAAGAGGCAGAAACAGCAAAGATGGCTCACATTAAGTCTGCTTCTGGACCTCATAAAGGCACGAATTCCAGAAGGAAAGCAGGCAGAAGGAAGAATGATCGAAGAAGTCATTCAAGCAAGTCTGGAAGCACATCAGAGGAAACAATTCTGTCTCTGATGGCTCATACCTACTCAAGTTCTGAATACAGCTCAAGCTCTAAAACAGAATCAGAAGATGAAGACAATAAGGTATTTTCTGATCTGTCTAAATCTGAATTAATTGAGACTTTAAAAGACTTGTTAAATGCAAACAATAAAAGGTCTTTAAAACTGAAAACTCTTAGGGAAGATAAGGAAAATCTAACCAAAGAAGTCCAAGTTTTAAAGAATCGAAATTCTGAGTATGCAACTGAAAACAAAGATTTTAAAACTGAAGTTGCAAGACTCAAGTCTGAAAACCAAACTCTGAAAAGTAATAATTGTTCCACTTCTGAAACTGTTTGTAAATCTGATATGCATGAGCAAGTTTTTCAAAACTTTATTTCCAATGGAATGGAAAGAAGTAAATATGCATCTATGATTTATGGAAACAGTAATTCTGGAAAAAGAGGTCTTGGTTTTACATAAACAATTACTGAAAATAAAGCTGTTCATTCTGATGTTTTGTGTATTGTTTGTGCCAAGAAAGGTCACTCTGAATTATCTTGTCCAATGGTAAAATCTGAACAAGATCAGAGAGCTGTTACAACTAACAAACTTGGACCCAATCAGTTCTGGGTACCAAAAGAACAAATTGTTTATGTTGCAGATATTTTGAACAACCAGAAGGAGACACCAACAATGGTGCCTGGACAATGGATGCTGGCAACGCACAAGCAGAAGAAAGTCTATGTTCCAATATCTACCAAACCGAAGCCAAGTGACTCTGGTAGAAGAAGAACTTGTCAACACAATCGGAACCAGAACCAGAATCATAGGAGGAACAGGAAATATGAAAGATATCACACGAATCAGAACAGGAACTGGAACCAGAATCAGAACTGGAACCAGTATCAGAGGAACAGGAACTGGAACCAGAACCAGTATCAGAGGTACAGGAACTGGAACCAGAACCAACACTGGAACCAGAACCAGAACTGGAGGCACAGAAATTGGAACCAGAATCAACACTGGAACCAGAATCAGAATCAGTACCAAAACCAGAACCAGAACCTGAACAGGTATCAGTATCAAAGGGTGAGGTATGATCATCAGAACTACTTTAATTATCATAATCAGTATGATTACCAGAATCACGATAAGTTCCAGAATCACCAGAGGAACATGGTGTATGTGCCAAAGTAGAAATTAAAGAATCAGAATCAAGAGAGTTCTTCAAACACTCCAGTGAAGACTACAAACCTGGAAGGGAATTCAAATTCCCTCATCCAAACCATGTAATCTCAGAACATATAGATTAGGAATCTGAAAATCAGAAGCAAGAGGATTTTCAGAGTAAAACCGAGGCTACATCTTGCTGTAAATACTATTATTATTTTATATTTATGTTTACTGTGATAACAAGAAGCTTGATCTTAACCAATCAAAGCTAGATAAGCATTCTGCAGGTCTTCAAACTGTCAGAGGAACCAGGTGATTCACCCAAGTTGAACACTCAGAAGAAACAGCATTCCAGTGGTCTCAAAAACAAACAGAAACCACCAGAAGCAGAATTAATGGTTTGGCTGAACTAAGTTCATTTTTAAATTAATTGATTTATATTATGGTATATGACAAACTGCTTGACAAAACAAAGCGAGATAAAGATAGTACAGGTTCATCAGAACCAAAAGGAGCAGAAGCAGAAGCAGAACGAATGGTTTGGCTGTATTGAGTTAAATTCTACCTTATTTAATTTGCATTATGTAATATGACAAACTGCTTGATCTTAACAAATCAAAGCAAGATAAAAACAGTGCAGGGAACAGAAGCACAAGAAATAGAAGTACCTGGAAAGAACCAGAAGCTGATTTATCAGAATCAGAAGCTGTTACAGAACCAGAAGCTGATGCGAACCAAGCAATGTTGATGAAGGTTTGGCAGAGGAAGGTTGGATATTTGCTATGCAAGAAGAGCTGAATGAATTCCGAAGGAATGATGTTTGGGATTTGGTATGCAGACCAAACAAAAACATTATTGGAACTAAGTAGGTATTCAGAGACAAAGTCAATGAAAAGGGTGAAGGTGTAGCTCAAGGATATAGTCAACATAAATGTATAGATTACACTGAGACTTTTGTTCCAGTGGCCAGGTTAGAAGCATTTAGAATTGTCTTATCATTTGCTGCTAATCATGATATAATGTTGTATCAAATGGATGTTAAATGTGCATTCTTAAATGGCTACACAAGTGAAGAAGTCTATGTCAAACAGCCCCCTGGTTTTGAAAATTCTGATTTTCCAGACCATGTTTTCAAACTTAAAAAGTCTCTATATGGTTTAAAATAAGCACCAAGGGCATGGTATGACAGACTTAGTAACTTTCTGCTTAAGAATGAATTTAATAGAGGTCAGATTGATAATACATTGTTTAGGAAATCTATTAAAACTGATATTCTGATTATCCAAGTGTATGTTGATGATATCATATTTGGATCCACTAATGGCACTTTGTGCAAAGAGTTTTCTGACCTAATGCAGAAGGAGTTTCAAATGAGCATGATGGGAGAACTTAAGTTCTTCCTAGGAATTCAGATTCACCAAGGCAAATCAGGTACACTCATTCACCAATCTAAATACACCAAAGAACTTCTTAAAAAGTTCAAAATGAGTGAATGTAAGCCAATGGCCACCCCCATGCACCCAACCTGCTCACTTGAGAAAGATGAAACCAGCCAAAAGGCAGACCAGAAAACATACAGAGGTATGATTGGATCCCTTCTCTATTTAACTGCTTCTAGACCTGACATTATGTTTAGTGTTTGTGTCTGTGCCCGCTTTCAAGCTGACCCTAGGGAATCCCATTTAACTGCTGTCAAAAGAATTCTAAGATACATTAAAGGAACCACCAACCTTACCTTGTTATACAAGAAAACCCCCACCTACAAATTAAAAGGTTTCTGTGATTCCGACTATGCTGGAGACAAGCTGGAAAGGAAAAGTATAAGTGGCAACTGCATCTTGTTCTGTGATAACACCTCAGCCATAAACATAACCAAGAACCCTATCTTACACTCTAGAGCCAAACACATTGAAATAAAACACCATTTCATTAGGGACCATGTTCAGAAAGGAACCTTAAGCATTCAATTTGTGGACACTGATCATCAAATGGGCTGATATCTTCACCAAGGCATTACCAGAAGATAGGTTCGAGTTCATTAAGAAGCATCTCAGCATGACCTCCATATCTGACTAGCTCAAGTAGTCAACTTAGGAGTTTTTTATATTTCTTGCAATTTTAATTTCTGTCTTTTATTTTATGTTTTTTTTTACCTTCTGAAATTTGTACAGAGAAAAACAAAAATACAAAAACAGCAGGACCACTTTTTGGCTGATGACAAAAAGGGGGAGAAAGAGAGAGAGAGAGAAAGAAGAAATAAGTAGAAAAGGAGAGACAAAATGAAAGGAGAAAGAAAAAGAAATAGTGAAATCAAAAGAAGTTGAAAACGAGAGGAATCAGGGAGAGAGAAAAAGAAAGAGTGAAATAAGAAGGAGTTGAAAAGGAGAGGAAATGTGAAGAAAAAGAAAGAGAGCAAAAAGAAGGAGTTGAAAAGGAGAGTATCAGACTTAGGGGGAGAGATTGGTCTGAGGGGGAGTAATTCAAGTCATTCGAGTTATAAATTAGCAAAATAAGTTAAGGTTTTGTCATCATCAAAAAGGGGGAGATTGTTGGAACCAAGTTGGTTCTAAGACTTAGGATTTTGATGTTTACAAAAGCACTCAATGTAAACTTATTTTATACCTTGAATCATTAAATTAAATGTCATCAGAAACTGAAGAAATCAGAAGCAGAAGATCAAAGGAAAATGAATTCTGGAATTTCCAGAAGATGTTTCAGGATGACTAAACTGAACCAGAAGATAACTTTGCAGGCCTATATCAGAAGGAATAAAATTCAGAATGAAACATGGATCATATCATTGGAAAGCCTGCCAGAAGGAGAGTTGATCAAGACAAACAGGAATCAAATATCAATTTTATTCCAGAAGTTATTCTGACCAGAAGATGGCCTGGCAGTAAAAATTACACAGCCCAGACTTGTTCCAGACTTGACCAGAAGGTATGTTTATGAGTCCAGAACATGAAGATCAATCCAGATTTGGCCCAGACCATAAGATAGCATGATTTAGGGCATGGAACTAAGTCCAGAACAAAAGAAATGAGTTCCAGAATCAACCCAGACCTGGTCCAAAATTAAAGGTAAAATGTCCAGACTGAAATATTTTTTGATCAAGTTTATTTCAGTTTGTTCCAGACCAAATTCCAGAATCTGTCCAGATCAGAGTAAAAATATCCAGATCAATGGTTCAGAAATAATTTTTTGAGTCCAGTGATGGTCAAGATCAGAAAATCAGACCATGGCCCAGAAGTGGCCGAAATCAGAGGGACAGGCTGTGCAGTCCAGAAATGGCCGAATCCAGAAGTTCATAGCATATCAGGCGCACATCCAGGAAGGATGAAATCAGAAGATCAGAGGGCTATGAAGTGTGGTCCAGGAATGGCCGAATTCAGAGGACAATAGCATAGCAATCAAGCTGGTCCAGTTGTGGACTATCGCATGAAGATCCAATGGTGCAGATTTAATCATGGGAATTAATGGTGAAGATCTCATGATATTTTTATCAAAATATTATAAAAGATTTGTTATAAATTAAATTGGAGTAGCATGGAAGTCAGGAGCTGTGGCGGGAAGCAATGCACACATTTGATTGGCCATTTAAGATATGAAACAAATCTAAGGCTTAAAAAGATATGATTTTTATTTAAATAAAGCACAATTGGTCAAGATATTTTTACAGAGAATCCAGCTATATTAAGCTTGAATTTAAGGATTGGAAGAGGCCCAAATCAGCATCTATAAAAGGAGGCACAAGGCAGATTACTTAGTATCGAAAATCACAAAAGGGTCATACACTTCAAAAGCAAACACTCTCAAATTTTCATATAAGTCAATTGTTGAGTCTCAGTTTTTAAAGCAAGTACTCTTGTTGTTTTCATTCCACTGTGTCAAATCTAAGTTGTTGAAGTAGAGTCTACAAGCTGTGGGAGTCAGTAGAGGTAGCAGGTTACTTGGCAATTAGATTCATAGTGTTGTGATTTCTTCTACAATATGGGGTGTCAGATTGGATGAAGAACAAGAGGTGTTTTTCCTCAAGAAGTCTAGGATTGTTAGACTATTGAGAAGACTGACTTGGAGGGTCAGTAGCAAGGTTGTAATTCAAGTTCGAATTAGTTAAATCCTTCAAGGCGAAGGGACTGGACGTAGCCTCGTTAACGGTGAACCAGTATAAAATCTGTGAGTTTTTATTTTTATTTTTATCCGCTGCTAACTCTGTTTTAATTATACATCAAGTTTTGTTTTGAAAGTATTAAAACAGGAAAAGTTTCAAGTTAAGTCAAACACAATTCAACCCCCCCTTCTCGTGTTTGCACCTTCAGTAAGGAACAAAGCCAGAATTGTAGCTCAAGGATACAGTCAACAGAAAGGTATAGATTACACTGAGACTTTTGTTCCAGTGGCCAGGTTAGAAGCAATTAGAATTCTCTTATCATTTGCTGCTAATCATGATATAATGTTGTATCAAATGGATGTTAAAAGTGCATTCTTAAATGGCTACATAAGTAAGGAAGTCTATGTCAAACAGCCCCCTGGATTTGAAAACTCTGATTTTCCAGACCATGTATGACAGGCTTAGTAACTTTCTGCTTAAGAATGAATTTAATAGAGGCCATATTGATAATACACTATGATATTCTGATTATCCAAGTTTATGTTGATGATATCATATTTGGATCAACTAATGGCACTTTGGGCAAAGAGTTTTATGACCTAATGCAGAAAGAGTTCCAAATGAGCATGATGGGAGAACTTAAGTTCTTCCTGAGAATTCAAATTCAATCAGGTAAATCAGATGAAACCAGCCAAAAGGTAGACCAGAAAACATACAGAGAAAAACCCCTACCTACAAACTCAGAGGTTTCTGTGATTCCGACTATGGTGGAGACAAGTTGGAAAGGAAAAGTACAAGTGGCAACTGCACTTTCTTAGATCTCTTGTTCAAGCAAAAGACAAAGCACCATTGCCATGTCAACAGCTGAAGCTGAGTATATATCTACAGCAGGATGCAGTTCACAGTTTGTGGACACATCAATGGGCTGATATCTTCACCAAGGCATTACCAGAAGATAGGTTCGAGTTCATTAAGAAGCATCTCAGCATGACCTCCATATCTGACTAGCTCAAGTAGTCATCTTAGGAGTTTTTAAATTTCATGTCAATTTATTTTATGTCTTTTATTTTCTGTTTTTACTTTCTGTACTTTGTAAAGAGAAAAACAAAACAAAAATACAAAAATAGTAGGACCATTTTTTGGCTGATGAAAAAAGGGGGAGAAAGAGAGAGAGAAAAAGGAGAGATAAAAAGAAAGGAATGAGAGAAAAAGAAAAAGAAAAAGATGAAAAGAGGAGAAATAAGTAGAAAATGAGAGGAATCAGGGAAAGAGAAAAAGAAAAGGAGTTGAAAAGGAGAGGAAACAGGGAGAGAGAAAAACAAAGAGTGAAAAGAGAAGGAGTTGAAAAGGAGAGAAAAAGAGAAGAAAAGAAAGAGAGAACAAAGAAGGAGTTGAAAAGGAGAGTATCAGACATAGGGGGAGAGATTGGTCTGAGGGGGAGTAATTCAAGTCTTCGAGTTATAAGCTAGCAAAATAAGTTAAGGTTTTGTCATCATCAAAAAGAGGGAGATTGTTGGAACCAAGTTGGTTCTAAGTCTTAGGATTTTGATGTTTACAAAAGCACTCAATGTAATCTTATTTTGTACCTTGAATTATTAAATTAAATACAACCAGAATATGAAGAAATCAGAAGCAGAAGATCAAAGGATTCCAGAAAATGAATTTTGGAATTACCAGAAGATACTCCAAGATCACCAGAAGATATCTTTGATGGCCCAGACCAGAAGGAGGAAATGTCAGAATAAGACCTGGACCATACCAGAGGAAAGCCTGCCAGAGGGAGAGTTGTTCCAGACCAAGAGGAATCAAATATCAGATTTATTCCAGAAGTTATTCTGACCAGAAGATGGCCTGGCAGTAAGAAATTAAAACAGCCCAGACTTGTTCTAGACTCAACCAGAAGATAAGTTTATGAGTCCAGAACAAGAGAATCAATCCAGCTGTGACCCAGACAATAAGTAAGCATGATTCAGGGCATGAAACTAAGTCTAGACCAGAAGAAATGAATTCCAGAATTGATCCAGACCTGATCTAAAAATCAAGGTAAAATGCCCATACTGAAATATTCATTGTCGAGATTTAATTTCAATTTAATCCAGACCAAAGTCCAGAATTGGTTCAGATCAGAGGGAAGATTTCCAGATCAGTGGTTCATAATTAATTATTTGGCCCAGTGTTGGCCGAGATTAGAAGATCATACCATGGCCTAGTGTTGGCCGAAATCAGAGGGTCAGGATGTGTGGTCCAGCAATGGCCGAGATCAAAGGATTGTAGCATATCAGGTGCAAGTCAAGGATGACCGAAATCAAAAGATCAGAGGGTTAGGAAGTGTGGTCCAGGGATGGCCGAAATCAGAGGATCACAGCATATCAATTAGTTTGGTCTAGATGTGGACTAGCACAGAAGAATCCAATGGTCCAGATTTAATCAGGAGGATTAACCGTGGAGATTTTAATTTATTTTAATTAAAGTATTAAAAAGATTTGTTACAAAAATAAAAGTGAGGTATTGTGGAATTCAGGAGCTGTGGCGGGAAGCAACTAAAGTTTTGATTGACCAATTATTTTTTGAAAGAAATCTGAAGCTTAAAAAGATAAGTTTTTTTATTTAAATGAAGCCCAATTGGTCAAGTTATTTTTACAGAGAATCCAGCAAGATTCAGCTCGAATTTAAGCATTGGAAGAGACCCAAATCTGCATCTATAAAAGGAGGCTCAAGGCAGAATACTTAGTATCGAAAATCACAAAAGAGTCATACACTTCCAAAGCAAACACTCAAGTTTTCAGAGAGGTCAATTGTGAGTTCCAGCTTTCAAGAAGCAAGTACTCGTGTTATTTTCTTTCCACTGTGTAAAATCTAAGTTGTTGAAGTAAAGTCTACAATCTGAGGGAGTCAGTAGGGGTAGCAAGTTACTTGGCAATTAGATTCATAGTGTTGTGATTTCTTCTACAATCTGGGATTGTCAGATTGGCTGAAGACAGGAGTTGCATTCCTCAAAGAAGTCTAGGATTGTTAGACTGTTTGAGAAGACTGACTTGGAGGGTCAGTATAAAGGTTGTAATTCAAGGTTTGAATTAATGAAATCCTTCAAGGTGAAGAGACTGGACGTAGCCTCGTTAACGGTGAACTAGTATAAAAACTGTGAGTTTTATTTTTACTTTTTATCCGCTGCTAACTCTGTTTTTAATTATACATCAAGTTTTGTTTTAAAAGTATAAAAACAGGAAAAGTATTCAAGTTAAGTCAAACACAATTCAACCCCCCTTCTCGTGTTTGCACCTTCAGTTATTGCCCCTGGAATATACATCAGTATTAAGAGTACATGACAAGGAACAGATGTGATCAATTACAATCAAAAGAAACCATTCAAATCACAAAGAAAAAAGGCCATGAATTAAGACAGCTTCCAGTATGTTCAGAAATCAGTCCAGATTGATTATCAATCTCCAGGAAACCCAAAAGCTAAAGCTCCAAATTGATCATCAATCTTCAGCAACTATACACTACAATTTTCTGCAACAACATTCTGTGATCATTTTCAATTTGTTTTAATTGATCCAAAGCTCCAGTTCAAGCCAACAATATTATCACTTATCAGAAGCATTAAAGGATCATTAATAACTGAAGAATATCTGATTTAAAACGCAATACACAGCCCAGTCAAAACAGAAAATAAAAATAGTCAAAAGGTGGATTATTTTTATTCAGAAATATTGCCTCTGGTCAAGCCTGAAAAGGGCACTACCAACAGCTCTATTGACCTCCATTTAATGCTCTCAAGCCTATAAAAGGAAGGCCACAACTCGGAAAACGCAGAAGTTCAAGTGCTAACAAGTCTCTCAAAATCATTCACATTTACATACTTGAAATTCTCCAATCACATACAAGAATCAGTTTGGTTAAATTCGTTTTACTCTGATACATTTATACTGAATTCTTTGTAAAGAATCGAATCTCAAACAAGAGTTGAGACATCTCAGATTCTAAACAATCTCATCATTATTGTAAAACTCAAACTATAAGAGTTAAGTATAGTTTGGGGTAGATTGTAAGAAATCCTATCAAGTTTGGTAGGTGATTTGATTAATCTCTTTCTGGGTGGAATTAGATTAAGTTCTGTAAACAGAGATCAAGGTTGATCTAGGCTAGTTGCTGTAAAACCAAGAAGGTTCTTGTTTTAAACACTTAGTGGAAAATCTCACAATTGTGAGGACTGGACGTAGCCCAAGTTAGGTGAAGCAGGATACATCTGTGTGTGGTATTTCTTATCCTTTATCTCTTTATTCAGTTTGATTGCTTTTCAAGATTAAAAATATAAAACTGTTTTTCTGTTTTACAAACTAATCTGAACGTTCTTCGTTTTCTGATAAACCAAGAACGTTCTCCATTTTTCTGCTTCCTTAACCAAGAACTTTCTTGATTTCAAATATGAAGTTTTTCAGGAAATTTTAAAAAGGGAGATTTACAATTCAAACCCCCCTTCCTTGTAAATCAATTTTTCTACTTCAGTATCTTGGAAATCGAAGAAACGAACGATACTAGCTCAATCCATTATGGAGTCTAACATGATAGTACTAGCTACTGCTAGTGAAGAAGCGAGCTGGTTGAGATACTTACTAGCTAAGATTCTTTTATGGGAAAAACCTATGTCAGTTGTGTTGATCCACTACAATAGTACTGTGGTTATTGCAAAGATTTAGAATCGTTATTACAATGATAAGAAACGAAAAATACGTCGTAAGCACACCACTATTAGAGAGTTACTTTCTGAATGAGCTGTTATAATGGATCATGTACGCACTGATGAGAATTTAGCAGATCATTTGACAAAAGGGTTATCTATTGAGAAAGTCATAAACACATCTAAAAGGATGGGACTAATGTCTATATAGTCACTCATGATGGTAACCCGACTTAAAAGACTAGAGATATTAAGAATTAAATTCAATGGGTAATAACAAGTCGTGAAGTAATATGAGATAGATATGCTAGTATAAATCAAAGAAACGTGATTGCTGAAGCGATGATAGGATGAGATGATAGAAACTCTTAATGAGATATATACTCTATGTGGAGTGGAGTACCTAGCTACATGAGTACTCTTGATAGACTCGCCTATTTGAATGTGGAAGTGGGGCCGCTTCCTATGGAATTTTGAGGCAGAATTCCTAGAGTGTTCACCATACTGGGATAAACGTGCAGGACCATTAACGCACGAATTTTGAGTATACATCCTATGAAAAATTTGTGTGTGGGTTTTACATCAGAGTTAGAGTTCAAGTGGGGGATTGTTGGAACACAGAAAGTATGATAGTGTGTGAATTTAAAAATTATGGAAGTCCCACATTGAAAAAATCTCATATATTGAATAGTTTTCAACTTTATAAATACTAAAGTCGCTCATTGGATAAAAAACATATGTGAGTTTACTTCAATTACTATATAATGAGTTTCAAACTCTTGTGAAAAGTACACAGATGCATTTCTCAACTTTCTCTTTTCTCCCTTTTCTATTTTGCTTGATATATTTTAGAGCAACTTCTCCATTTTCTTTTTGTCCCTTCAATTTTTGAGTGGTTTAAATGTCACCCTAGTCCCTTCAATTTTTGAGTAGTCATAATACCACAGTCATTTTCTTGTCATAGTACCATATTACAAGTGGATTTAACCGCCATAGTATATTAAGGGTGTAATTCTAGAATGATTAACTTCGATACAATTTATCTGAGCCGTTTTATCATGGGGACTTCGTGGTTGATAGTGTGTCTTGCACACGATACAATTTATCTGAGCCGTTTTATCTTGAAGACTTCGTGGTTGATAGTCTGTATTGCACAATTTGGAAAGTGTCACGAAACGTCTTAAAGAAAGCGACCTAGTCCGCAACTCAATCCAGTAATATCTTCGATTGCATAAATTTATTTTGAAACAGTTTTTCGAAACTCAAAAAACAACGTCAACTAATCTTTAATTAAAATTATGGTCTTTTTAATAGAGATGAAATGAGCAAATATTGTGGGAAAAGAGAGTATTTGGTCACCACTCTTGTGTCTCCACTACCACATCCACTAGCTTCGAATGATGAAATCACTTAGCCATTAAAAATTGGGGTCAAATAAGGTTGTGACAAAGTAGAATCTATGTTCCTTCTTAAAGCACCGGTATGAATTCATTTTGGACATATGCTTACGTTGTCTCGTCTCTATAACAGGACTAACGACCATTCAAAACCACATAATAAAGACTATGTTAAGCAAATAATATAAAATGTAAAAATAATCCATAAAAAGGATCAAATCTAGCAAAAGAATCATCTTTTGATTACACTTTTGAATATAACTAATTTAAAAATATCATAAATTCTTTCTACTATATGCATCTTAATGTTGAATTGCCCAAAAATGTTGCTGCTATAACAACAGTAAAAAAAAGGTTAGGAACTCGTATTTAGCGGCGCTAAGGACATGCCACCGAAAAACAAAGCAACCCATGTGTTATTATTATCATAATTAAAGAAACAACATTATTGCTCAATCAAAAAATAGCAAAAACATTTGCACAAACTCCAAGCTTCCACCTAACAAAAAAAACTTGCCACAGTTTTTCATTCATGAAGTTTCTTTTTGGAAAAGAGGTGATAAAGTTCAACCTCCTTACATATAAGAATTATTAGTATTACTTTTCTCTCTTCCTTGTCTTGTTTCATAATTGGCACAAGGGGAAGTGAATTATGTTTGAATCTTAGGTGTTGTGTTTGTGAGATCTTATATAAAGATCATGTTTTTGTGCTGCAAAAAGAAGCTTCAGCTGAAAGAAATAAGCTTAGATGACAAGACTAGGTGGTGGTGGAGTATGTTTTAGTTTTGAAGGACAACAAAAATATATGATAGTAGCATATCACAAAGGGAAGAGGAAGGAATAAAAATAGAATTAGTTTTAGCACCCTATAGAATAAGTTACATGAATGAATTACCTGGCTCTGTGGGCACAAGTGTCAGCTTCAGTCTGAGATTAGGCCAGACCTTCTTCTCATCTGCTTCTCTATTGTTTATGTCTTTGGGGGTTGAATTCTACAGCTACACAGCTTTCTGGTACCTTTTTTTTTTCCTTTTCTGATTTCACTTATTGTTGTGCTAATGTTATAGGGTAAATTTACTTGATATTTTTGTTGCTTTGATTATTCTTGATTGAGCTTCTAAGATTACTATTTCCATGAGATCCTGCTAAGGTCTTAAGCTTCCGAATCCTAATACATCCTTTTCTTTTAATCTCTGTAAATTAGGTATAAATTACTATTTCCACGAGATCCTGCTAAAGTTTTTACATCCTAACACCGATAAGAATTTGAGAAAATGAATAAATTGAAGGTAATCACATGTGTCAGTGTCACACACGTGACACTAACACACGTCGAACACTAAACACGTGACACTAACACACGTCGAACACTAAACACATCTTCGATCAAAAGTGTTTGTGCTACAGATATTTGTTTAGATGATCACACCTCCTATTCATTAATAGAATAGTAAAAGAAATGTTTAATTTTTGGAAAAGTGATACTTGTCTTATGCTGGAGAAGTATAAATTACACTTCATTTTATTAATCAAGTGGCTAATTTTTGTGTCATTATGCATGTCCTAGCTATTTGGTGACAATCATGGGTTTGGTTATACCTTGGAGTTTCACATTAGCATTGGTAGATGGATACTCTGTATTGGTCAAATGCCCCATTCGTCAACCAGGAATACTGTTGATTATTGTTGTGGGAGATTGGGTATGTAATTTCTGATCTATATAAGTTGAATTAGATAAGATATTAGAAATCAATCTGTTGGTAACTCAGTTTATTTGCTACATACAGGTGTTATCAACCCTCACATTAGCAGCAGCTTCATCAACAGCTAGTGTTGTAGATCTATTGCTTAATTCCCATGGATCTTTTTGCCCTATAAAGCTTTGCTGCAGGTACAGGATATCTGCAGTTATGGCCTTCGTGTCATGGATTCTATCCTTGGCATCCTCTCTTTTTAACCTTTATCTGTTACCCTCTTTGTGATTCTCATTTAATTCACCTGTAGAAATATTATTAGATCCATCATTGTTAATTTTGTAATATTTTTTTCTTTCAATTATAGCATGATAATTTCTAGTTAGTTAGTGATGTATAATTATTACAACTCAGTATTTGGTATAGTTTTCAAGTATAGAAAAAGCTCTTGGTACACAGGAGTGCAGTGATGTAAACTTAAAACCACTTTTTTATGGAAAACTGAAAACGAAATGTACATTGAGACCCTGAAATGACACATAACTTCTTCTAAATCAATTATTCGATTATTCAAGGTGCATAAGTACAACGTGAGTCTAATGTCATGCTCAGCTTCTAGCTGATAATGTGATTGTTTGGTGACAAAGGCACTTCAACAGTTCTGTGGTAATATTGGACAAACAATTAACTCGCAATAACTGCATCAGATACACCAGGAACAGAACATCATAAAAAATCTACAAGACTCGTGTTCACTCTGCTATTGTGAATGGAGTCTGAGGATAATAACAGATTAGTATACAGTTTTCTGATTGTTCAGTAACTGTCAATTATTATTTACACCATAAAGATATTGGCAAACAAACATCATTACTCTTTGGGATAAACCACCGCGCACAACTAAGGAGGCTAATACCCCAAGATAACTAATATCCATTCAAAAGTTATTATTCAGTTAACTCGGCATCTGAGTTTGCAACATTTCTCTCCTCAAAGCTTCTGCCATTTCCTCATTCCCCTGTCTAATGTACCCATCAATAAAAGCTTCATATATTTCCGATTTCGGTTGAAACCCTTTTCCTACCATCTCAGCCTGAAGCTTCAATGCTTCTTCCATCCTCCCCTCAAAACATAACCCCTTAATCAAGGCCTCATAACTCTTCTCCTTTGGAACTAAATCAAACTTACGAACTCCACTCCTGAAAAACTCAATAGCTTTCTCAACTCTACCCTTATCACAAAGCAACCTAACCATCATGTCAAGTGTCAATGCATCAGGCCTAAAAGCCTTCCTACACATATCCTTATAAACAAGAACAGCCGAATCAACATCCCCAATTTTACAATACCCCTTAACAAGATGCTCATAAGTTGAACCAGTAGCATCAATACCGGCCAACCCCATTTCCCTGTAAAATTCCTCAGCTCTTCCAACATCACCAACCTTACAAAACCCACCAATCATAGTGTTATAATTAATTACATCAGGCTTCATTCCCTCCTTTCTCATTTCCTTCCACAAGTCATCAGCATCTCCAATTTTACCTCCCTCACAAAACACAGCCATCAATAAACTATAGCTATAAGCATTGGGAACACAACTCATTTCATTCCAAATTTCCTCAACCTTCTCCACCAAACCATCTTGATAACAACACAACATCAATGTATTATAAGTATGCACATTAGGGGTAACTACTCTAAAACCAGAACCCCTTTTCGAAATTTCACATTTTTCCACATCTAACCTAAAAAACTCACGGTAAATTTCATACCCAGCATCCACTCCAAGAACTTTACAAACCCTAGAAATCAAAGAATTTAAAGTGGAAACATTAGGGCTAATACCTTTGGAGAGCAACATTCTAATAATTTCAATTGAAGGTTCAATTTTTGTTGATTGTAAACACGCTTGGATCAACAAATCAAAAACAAAAGGAGCGGAATCACAATCTCGGTAAGTAGTAACTAGGGTTTCAAAGAGCTTCAAAGGAGGGGAAGGGGCATGAAAACGACAGTTTTGGTGGTCGTTTAAGAGAAGAGCGGTTTTGATAGTATGGTAAGCGTGTGATTTGAGGCGGGCACGTGCGAGGATGTGGATGATGGTGGAGTAAGAAGTGAGATTGTGATGACAGAGGGATTTGGAATTGGTCCATTGGAAGAAGTGAAGAGCGAGTTGGGGTTTGTTTTTGAGGTGGAGAGTGATTTTGGAGAAGTGGGAAGGGTTTATGCCGTTTGGGTAGAGTGAATGGAGAGTGTTCCATCTGGATTTGGAACGTTGATTTGTGAGGATGGAAACTGCGGTTGTTATTATCACACTTTCTTCATCTGAACAAGAAGAGAATGTGAGGGTTAAGGGTTTTGGTTTTGGTTTCATTCTAAGAGATTGGTGTACAAGTTTAGCTACTTGAAGAAGTTGAATCGTCATTTTTGTTTATCAACTTATCTATCATCTATTCTTATTCTCTCTTTTACTTTGGAAATACATTGCTAGAGACAACAACATGGACAACTATGGAGAAACTCTTGAAATCATATGTATATTTTTTTGTGTAGCTTAAATAATAATGTTATATTTGTCTCTAATTATAAATATTTATTGATAAAAGAATTTGATCTTAAATATAAGTTATTTTCAATTTATTAGATGCATTTATTATTATTTTTAAATATAATCTTAATTAGTACTGTTGATTTTTTTAAAAATATGAAAAATCATTATTGAATATATTAATACTCAAAAATTATTTTAGTCATTATTTATATAAAATAAATACATTATTTATACTATTAAATTTTTTAATAAAAAGTGAAATTTGTAATAAAAACTTGTATTTAGGGACAAATATAGTATTTAATTAAGGTTGTGATCACCCAAATAATTTTTTTAAGCATGGCATAATTTATGAAAACAATCGAAGTAATGATGTGTCCCTTACATCATAATCTAAGATAATGTTAAAAGAAGGAAAAATAATATTTATTACTATAACTTAATTAGAATGATTCATGTTTGCAAGACAGTCAACACAACAATGAGGTGGAATAATTTTCAAGCTAAGAATAAAATGAAATGTATGATTCCTTATTTTTCCTCTTTGTTATTTAACCAAAAGAAAAGATTATATCACAAAACCTTTATTATTTGTAAAATATTTGTCCTTTTTCTTTTTTCAGGTCATTTATATTTTAAAATATGTACAAAATAATTATTTTTTATTTTTTTACTAAAAAATATTGAGGTGGCAAATCATCTAGAATTATTATTAATAATTTTATTTTATTATATATTTTTATTAAAAATAAAGAAATCCATGAAATATAGAAATATCTTTATTCTCTTATAGTAGGGGTGAGAATAGATCGAGTCAGACTTTATATATACTTTAAAATAGGAAACAGTAATATTAATAAATAATAACAAAAAATAACATTAATAAATAATAAAATATATATATAGGTCGACCTGTCAGGTCTAATAAGATTTTTTATAAGGTTGAGCCTGACATATTTAAATAAATAGGCTTTAAAAATATCATGAATCTAGCCTTCTTATTAAACAAGTAATGTCAGACCAGGCCATAAACCCTTACGGACGGCCTACTCTATTCTCATCCCTACTCATATGCAACCTAAGTCAAAAGTAATGAATATGATCATAAATTTTATGGGTTTCTTTATTTCTAATAAAAATATATAATAAAATAAATTATTGATGATAATCCTATGTTTCCATTTCAATATTGCTTTAGTAAAAAAATAAATAAATAACTTGTGCACATTTTAAAAGATATAAACAGGCAAAAATAAAAGAGTAATGTGCTATAATTAAATAAGATAAATAATTTCAAATGTAAGTTGCCTTACCAAAATAATTGGAATGAATCTCAAATGTATTTGTTTCAAATATTACTCAATTTTACTTTGTTTCAAAAGCACATATGAAGATAAAGAGAAGCCGCTGAAGAGATGAAAATTTGTGTCATTGGTCTCTTGCATTTTTTATATAATTTAGATACTACATGAATTTCAAATACATTAAGAAATAAATAGGAGAAAGTAATAATGTAGAGACTAAATTGAGGTTTAGTCAAATAATTGAGTGATGCATGTCAAAGATAGTTAGTTTTGAAAGACTTAGAAGAGAGGGAAAGGAGTTAATTTATTCTGACAATAGTACTGTGCAAAACAGAAATCAATATGCTTTACAACAACAAAAAGAGGACATAACATACAAGAGGCAGAAAAGATAATTAAATTATACTTTCACTTTAATTATGTGGTGAGAGTAAAATTGCTGGAGAAGAAGAATGGAATGAATAAAGCATCAAAGTAACCGAACAAATGACTTGCACCCTCTATGATGGAAGATTCCTGATGTTTTCCCCCTTTTTTTTTAATAAAAAATATATTTATTATTTAAATTATTAAAATACATCGTAAATTTAACATTACTACAAACGAAATAGGATGAACATGTGAATACACGTATATCATCAAAGTTTATAACATAAAATAGTACAATATGTACAAAATCAAAGTAACCAAAATATTTATACAATTGGATCTACAACGTTAACCACTTAGTCATTGGTTGAATCAATAATTTATCGAAAATGAAAATGATCTGTCAATTTGATTTAAACAAACACCGCGACAAGACGAAAAATTAAATGAACATCACACAAAAACGGAAAATTAAACAACACTAATTTGAGACGAAGAAATCACACGAAAAAATATTAATAAATAACTTGATATATATTAAAAAACCACTTATTTAAATTAAAACAGGAGAAAAAAAATGAGTAATTCCAAATACAAAAAATCCAAAACCACATTTTTTCAATGAAAGAAAAATAGAAAGATAAATTAGGACATATGTTTGTTTCAGTGTTAAATTAAATGAAACAAAAAGGAAATTGGTCAAAATAATTGGAGAGAAAAAACAAAAAGAAATTTGGTCAAAAAAATTAGAGAGAAAAAAGAAAAAGGATAAAAGTAGTGTGTGGTCATTATTGTTCAACTAGGTAGGTTGCTTAAATCTTCTAACAATTGTTCTTCAAGTGATACATAATTGAGAAAAAGTCGTATAGCATAGGTTCTTCACAGCCAATTATTTCAACCACTATGAATCATCTTACACCTGGTGACACCATGCAGCATGGTGAGAATTATCCCATGACTTCAAAAGTTCCAACTTGTCATGTACTCAAAATATATTTAAGAGTATAGTATCTAATATCTATCCAAGAATCAAGAATAAGTTCTTTAAGACTTCATCATGAGTAATTGATGAAGATACAAATGGATAAGACCTTATATCAAGGTGGAATTTCTATCCTGGAACCAATTGGACTTACAATACAAAACTACTAATTATTAAAATGGAATTTATTCCCCTGTTTCAACTTTGAAGACTTTAATCACGAAGGGAAGATGAGTGCATGCGATTCTTTACCTTCCTAAGCTTTAAACTAAAAGAATCCAATTAGACATGTATATACAGAGTTCATCATTCTTTGCATAATTTAAAAACAACATTATCTTCAAATAAAAAATTTGTCTATACCACATTATTGAGACACTAAAATGTTGTCAACTTGGTAGATTTTTATATAAACTTCGTTTTTTATGAATAAAAATTAGTAAATTAATGGTTATATCTATTTTTTGAATCGAATTCAAAACTTTCTTTTCAAAACTTTTTTAATGTATTTTAACTCAAAAAACTAAAGTTACTGAACTACCTACGAAAGATTAGTACTATCTTAATCTCTTAACGAAGTTCTTGCAATATTTTCTTACATATATTTATTTAAAACTAAATTAATTCCCTATCTAAAGTCTCATTTCTACATATTTATTTGTCAAAAGGAATAAATTTTTAAACAAATGGATAATTCAACGAATTTGAGCTGATTAAATAACTTTTAAAGTTAAATGACTTAATTTTAAACCTTGTAAAGGAGAAAATATTAAGGTAATAATTAATATACTAACATTTTGATTATCAAAATAACAAGAAATTTTTAGCTATATTAACTTTGCTACTTTTTTGTACTAGCCGATACTACTTATTGAAAAGTCCTCTGAAAGCACATCAAACAATAAAATAGATATCTAGAATCCCTAAGAGACATTGATACCAAGATAAATTTTGAACGTTTAGCTTGTTACTCCCGCCCCTCTCTCCGAAGTCTCTAAGACAACCCTTATTCATATTATGCAGTGGGGCATGATCCAATATTCCTTGTGTCATGCTCTTTTCCTTCTATTGACGTGGCGATTCCCATGATCAACTCATTATTTACAACACCACCACCTCCTAATATAATTCCTTTCCAATGTCTTCAACTATAAGCCAAATATCAAAACCATATATAAACACATAACACTAATTACCCTTTGATAAACCACAGTCACAACAAAAACAGAACAATGAAATACAGTGAAATAACACATTTTAGCCACCCACAGCACAAACTAAGATTTGAATACAACGAATTCCCATTCAAATGTGACGGATGCAAAGAAATAGGAATAGGGTCACGTTACAAATGCTGCATTTGTGACTACGACCTTCACACGCAGTGTGCAATAATCAATTCCACTACTCTGTTCCATCCATTCTACACAAAATGCACCTTCCAATTCATGTCAGTTCCACCAGGAAACACGGCGCGTTACTGCAACGCGTGCGAGAAGGATGTGAACGGGTTTTTGTACCACTGCAAGTCTTGTGGGTTCGATCTCCACCCCTGTTGCGCGAAACTGCCAGCAGTTATCGACGACGGGGAAGTGAAACTTTATCTTTATAGAAAAGTGAGTTCGGCGTGTCATCGTTGTGGAAGAAAAGGACGGAGTTGGAGTTATAGGTCGAATTGTAAGAGTTATAATTTGCATGTGGCGTGTGTGAGGGAAATGTTGGTGGAGAATTGGCATTGTTTGTATATGGGAGATGGAAAAGGAAATAATAGGAAAGTTGAAACAGATATTCCTTGTTTACATAATACATTGTATGCTGCACATAACAGTAGAAGAAGAGGGAGTAAAGGGAAGGTGAAAAAGTGCTGTGAGATTGCTGGATTTGCTGTTCAGTTTGTGATCTCAGCGGTGTTGGGTGATCCAACGGCTCTTATTGCAGGTGTTGTTGGGGCACTCATGTCCCGAGCTTGACCAACACACCACTCACTGGATTCAATATGTGTGTGTTTTGTTTAGTACCACAACATGTGATGTGATGTAAGGATTCAAGTATGGATATATCTCTTGTTAACCTTCTTAACCTTAATCAAAATAAAATTGTTTTTTTTTTAAGTTTAAGATTAAATATGTTTTTAGATACTACGTACCCAATTAAATAAAAACTACATGCACTTACAATATCTAACTACCCAATTATAAACCAAAATATGTATTAAAACTTCCATATTTTCCACACATCACATAAAAAGAAAAAAAAAATTAATTTAAATCTGAATTTGAATGAGTTAAGTTAAAGTACGAATTGTGTTGGTTTGAGTGTCTGAATTTGCAGGTTGATTTGAGTGTCTGAATTTGCAGGTTGATTTGTATCCATAAACATCTCACTTTTTCGACGTTTGCATTTGTCCCCCACCAAAATGAATTTAGTATTCTCTCCATTAATTTCTTGTATTAAAGAGAGAGAAAGAAATAAATACTGATGATATATACTCGTATGACTTAGCTATATTTTTGAAAAGAACTTATTTACCTACTTGAGATCAGAGCGACCTTATTTTCTACAAGTTCAAATGCTTCCACACTTTGTCTTTAATGCAAACGCATGTGCCTTGTCTTGTCGAAATTCCTACGATGGTTGAGATGAGATGATGTAACTGAAATTTTTTAAAGTTAATAGCTTGTCTGAATACAACCTCATAACTATTCAAATTTTTTAAATCATGTAACTCAAAATGAGAAGGCCACAAGAGCAAAAAGCATTCATCACTGAATAAAAGATGTGAATGCGAGTTAACAAACCTTCTGCACATAAAAGAAAAATGTAGGGTGAGACAAGATCTCCCTAACATGGACCTTTCCATGGGATACTGGCTTCAAATTTTGTTTAGAGGCACAATTTTTTTAATATATTAAAATAAAAAATATACTAGTATGTACTTTAAGAGACTAATTGTTTTGGAATAAGGTATCTAATAACTAATTATTTGTGATATTAAAATAAAAATAATGTATATATTTTGTTACCTTATAGCATAGACGGTATAATGTTCTCTAACTTTTCAATCTAAATTTGGTCATTTAGTCTATTTTTATGCATAAAGTTGAACAATCCAACCCAAATTTTAGATATTTTGAAAAAGAAACGTAATTTTGTTATCTATAATTATTTTTGCTATAATTTTATTGTGATTTTAGTTTGTTATGAACTTTTTAAATGTTTATGTAATATTTAACTTTTATGTTATCTATATTTGAATTTGATAATCAATAAATATATATGACTTATATAAAAATAGAGCACCAAATTCATAACGTCATTGTGCATGGTACAAGATTCATTGATTTGTGCGCATTAGAAGTCATTATTACTATTGTAGTTGGTGATATAAATCGCCAAAAAATGGCAATTGCTAACAAAATTGTGAAAAGAAGAGGGTGATGGAGATAAATGTGAATAGAGGTATAAAGTTTTAGTTTGTGAAGAGTATAAGGGTAACTTGAGTATCTATTTTTTAAGGAAAATAATACGTTGTGTGATATTGATTATCGGATAATCTTTGTGAAAATTGGACCCTCTATAGTTAACTTGATGGTGTCGTCGGTTCTAGTTAGTTAAATTAAGATTGAAATTTTTTTTACATTTTAGTCTAACGATCTACAATTGGTCGCAATGTAAAGTTTGTAAATAATTTGGATCCTCTTTATAGATTAGATCCTCTACAATCAACTTTATTTTGTAGCCGACTATATACCATTAGATTAAAAGAGAGAAAATCCACATCTCTTAGTCTAATGATTTACAATTGAATGCACAATAAAGTTGGTTGTAAAGACTTCATTTTCATCTTTACATATTGGATTCACTACAAATGACTTTATTCTATAGTCAAGAGTAAACTATTTATTTAAGGTTTAAATGCAATCTTGGTTCTTTTATTTTGATCAATCCATAATTTTAGTCCCCTTATTATTTTTTCACAATTTTAATTTGAAATGGCTAAAATATCACTAGAAGGGGAGTTAAATAGAGATATTTACGCCAAAAATTGCATTTTACAACACTTTTTTTAAGTCATTTACAGCGTTTTTAAGCGCTCTAGTATCTAGTGTTGTAAAAGGATTCAACAGCGCTATTGAAAATATAAAAAAAACGTTGTAATAGGTCTCATATATAACGCGCTTCTTATATTAGATTTACAACGCTTTTTCAAAAGAGCGCTGTAATAGGTCCCATATATAGCACGCTTCTTATATTAAATTTACATCGCTTTTTCAAAAGAGCGCTGTAATAGGTCATATATATAGTTATTTAACTTAGATTTACGGCGCTTTTTCAAAAAAGCGCTGTAAAATGACTTAAAAAAAGCGCTGTAAAACGTTTAAAAAAGCTCTGTAAAAGGATTTTTTATGGCATTTTTTAAAGAAGCGCTGTCTTTTTTATTACATATTATGAACATCAAATATCACATTCAGATTCTTCTTTTCAACATTAAAATTCACATCACAGCAACAAATTCATATTCACATTCAACAATATCAATTACAAGTGTTTCACAACAACAAATTACAATAAATTACAGTATGAATTACATATATTATCAGAACAAATTACATCATGACAGTAGCAATATATTCACAGTATGAATTACATATTCACATAACAAATTACATCATAACAATATATCAACAAATTAATTACAAATTATATAATGTTCATTTCGAGGATAAACTGACACCATTCTTCTTTCATTTCTTTGAGATCATTTTCAGAGTAAGTTGGGTTGAAGTTGTCAAAATACTGAAGCAAAATAACTTAGAATCATATATATATATATATATATATATATATATATATATATATAGTTTATATATGAAAATCAAAATATAATGAAAATAACGTACCGCTTCTGGAATTATATGTTGATTCAGATCAACAATCTCCTTCATGAACCTCATTATATAGTATCCGCAGTCTATGTTGTTAGTTTGACGCGGACACTATAAAATAAAACATGTACGCCAATAAATATTTATGCATTGATTGTAAATGAAAATTTAAAGGCATATAATTAAGTTCTATAACAAAAATTTCAAACCTTTACTGGAAGTCATGTGATGTTGTTTGACTTATTCTTCGACACTGAAGCACCCCTTTGAGCGCGGAAAACTTGCAGAGCACTATCAAATAAATGTGATTATTATTCAATGACCAAACACATTATTTATATATGTAAGAAATAAATGAATATTACTTACGTGTCGAAGCTGTTCTTTATATCAAGGTGATTGTTGTGATGATCGTGCAATGAGTCTAAATAATATACAATTTCAGAAGTCGCATTTATGGCAAACATTACACAAAATATCATAATATCATAAATTAAAAAATATATAGATAAAGTATCCAATTACGTACCCTGAATTGTATGGTACCAGAAACATCTTGTCCTTCTCTTTATTTTCTATAAGTCTATCAACTACATATTTATTTACATTATCTAGATCGAGTTTAAACATGGATAGTTTATGCAGAGATAAGAATGAAAATCTACTTGACAATTTCCGCGCGCACACCAACTTCTCGAACAAAAACCTTCAAATATAAAATTAGATTATAATATCAATAAATTAATGTGGCAGTGATGCAATTAAAAGGTAATTTATATCTTAAATAAAGTATTTATATTACCTGATGTATATGCTGATTACAGTAGCACTCAGCTCTTTATGATCGAGAAGTTCGTATATTTTCTCTTTGCCAAGTATTTCTAAATGCTCTTCTCCGAATATACTTTTTTCCATGTCTAGCATACATGTATCATTGTTGCTCTTCATATTCATCTTTGTTGTTGTGTCAAGACACGACCCAAATCGAGCAAGGCGTGGTTGACTTATTTTAGGAAGAGCAACTGATTTTCCTCGATCTAGTTTTTGCATTTTGGAAGGTTTATTTTTACCACGGACCTGCATTTCGTATAAGGTTGATCAGTTTGTTAGTTATTATAGTAAGCTAATCATTTCGTATACATGAATTGATGTATATGTCAAACCTTTTCTGGTGCCTTTTCTGGTGAAGTGACAGACTCGCTGCAAGGGGTCTTATCATCATTCCCTTTAGCAACAATCTAAATAAATGTGAAATATAAAAGCGGAAAAATCAGAAATTATATATAATCAATCATAATCATACAACTAAACATACATAACAATTAAAACATACATCCTGATTAGTGCCAACAAGATGTTTCGGCCATGCCACATAGCTACCTATTGCTTCTCCCAAAAGTTTCATATCTCTGTCGTTGTTGGGGATAGGCAACGGTGCAAGTGGTTCTAAAGCCACCACAGGTGACACTTTAACATGGCCAGCAGAGACATCTTTGTTGTGCAATACTTTTCCCAAAGTATTGTACAATGTTCCTTTTCCAACCATGCAGGTAGGGGAAGACAAGTATAGGCAGCAACATGAAACACCCTAAATTAAATCAACGGTTAATACATAATTGTGAAACAATTAGGTTGAATGAATTTCTTATTTCGTTAAGTAATTAATTACCTTTGGTAGACTTTTACGACCAATGTTGCAACTTCCATCTTCACTTTCTATTTGCATTTCACGTTGAAGTTGTTTTTCCTTATCTTTTTTAACCAAGTATGCAACTTGCTCCGATAGAGTTTTTAGTGCTTCTAATACTTGATCATTTGAGGGATTTGTGCGCTTCTCATGTGAAAAATAACTTTTGGGAGTCACGCCAAATCCCTAACCCCTCACACGGCCAAAATATTCAGGAACATTGAATACCTTGTCGAGAATGTCCCTGCAGCTAACTTCTTTATTTCCATCTTGATTTTCAAGACATTGTTCCAAATTTTCCTAAAATACATGTAGTATTAAAAAGATAAGTTCAATATCATTTTTAAAAGGCAATATTAAAAAATATTAAAGTGATAGTATACTTACACATTCTTGAACAACTTGTTGAACATTTTCGTTATCCACTATTTCATCTTTATTTACGGGATCCTCCTTCCACAAGATATGACGATCCAATGGTTGATCGGATTTCGTCTCTTGCAGCTATTCGTTAAGACATAAACAAAATATTAGTTATAAACTATAGTTTATAATCTAGCTACCACAATGTATAAAAGTGATGTTTACTTACAATTTTTTGCTCTAAACGCGCATACCCCATACGCGATCTTTTGTATGGATGCACTGAGTTTTTTGCTCGCTCCTGATTTGTTGTACTTATATTCTATATATAAATAAAAAAGATAACGATCGTGTAAAAAATATAAGCTATGAATATGAATAAAACACACATACTAATAAAATAAATATTACCACAAATGCGGAGTCTGAGCGTTTAGCAACAAAAGAGGTCCACTCTTCAGGTGTTATGTAGTGTTTGTAAATGTTTGGAGCTTCAATATTCACATTTCCACACTTGTCTCTTAGGTAACAATTCGACAGATGAGATCTAAATCCTATGAACTTTACCGAAAACTCTAAGTACGTAATTTTTATGCACATCTTCAATGTGAAAAGCGCTATCAAAACCAAATAAATAAAGAGTTTGAATAAAAGTATTTCAATGGAAAAAATTATAATTAAGTAACAAAAAAGTGGAGTAAAAAAGTTAATTACTTGTACATCACTCCACAATATGTCTTTAGCATCCTTTAATGCTTTCTTTGTCTCTCCAGTCATCAATTCTTATTGGGATATTTTGGCGGACAACAACACTGATGTAGCTTACCATCATTTAACTATTGGGCTTAATCGGCTGGCCACTTTCATTTCATCCCACCTAATAAACTCATAGCTATAGTGTAAGTGATTGCTTTCAAAAAAGAAAAAAAAATAAAATTTAAACAAAAGTATAGTATATATACCTCAAATTTTATTCCAGTACTTCTTGCTATAATGACTTTTTATATTATAGTTGTCTTACGCTTCACTTCGCCTTCATAGCCTTTAGCGTTGACAGCTTCATTGTTTACAACTTCGTCATTTTGACGACCTAAATCGTTGTTGGAATCCATTTATCTACACATTTCACACAATATAAGTTTAACATGCAGTATAAATTCAACATGCAGTTTAGTAACAACAACAGATTGAATAAATACAACATGCACTATAAGTTTAGTGACAACAAGATATGAATAACAACACTTGTAGTTTAGGTTACGACGTCGCAGAAATACAAATAGAAATGTCTTGTGCAATGAGAAGATAGCACTAGGGTTCCATAGAGCGCTTTAAAAAACTGAACAAAAAACGCCTTAAAAACCTTTATGGTCGTAGGGATAGAACTTAGTGAAAATGGAGAATAATGAAAATAAATAGTACGTAATGAATATAGACAGAGAGAAGGGTTCGCACTAGGGAGAAGGGTTCGTATGTGGAGAATTGTTCGTATAGTGAGTACGTAATGAATAAGGGTTTCACACTGCCATGTTCGTAAGAGATGAGAATATACGTAATGAAGAAGAAAATGAAGAGGCGGTTTCTTATATTATCAGTTTACATAATATTATAAAAAAACCTTTTTACAGCGCTTTAAAAGACTATATAAAAAGCGCCTTAAATAGTATTTTACAGCGGTTATGTACACACTATATAAAAGGCGCTATATGAGCATTTTACGGCGCTTTTTACACATAAGCACTGTAAATGTTTTGTACTTGTATTTTATTTTGCATTTTACAGCGCTTTTTCCCATAAGCATTGTAACTGTTTTGTTTCTTGTAATTGTAATTTATTTTTTTGAAACCATTTACAACGCTTATGGGCAAAAGCGCTGTAACTATTTTGTACTTGTATTTTATTTTGCATTTTACAACGCTTTTTTCCATAAGCGCTGTAAATGTTTTGTCTCTTGTAATTGTAATTTTTTTTTGAAACCATTTACAGCGCTGTGATATAATATCCATACTCATGGATACCAAATTGTTCATATCAACTTATATGATGAGTTCAGATTATAGTTAAAAAATTTATCAAATTGTCATCTCTAAAATAATTAAATAATATAGTTAAAAAATTATATGATGAATTATATAAGCATAAAATCAAATACTTAGTTCTGACAGGTCAAGTTACATGAAATTTTACACAATGAGTATAGATCATTACATGACTTATATAAAACACATAAACACACTTAAGATGCGCTTCTTCTTTTCTTGGTGGGATTCACATTTGTTTGTCCATTAACGATACGAAATAATGGATTAATCCAAATTCCCTCATCATGATCATCTCTAAGATATAAACCATCATCAGTTGAATCAATTTCATATGGTTGTGATGTCGCAAAGAAAATATCATTACCAACTGTATTTTTATCTCTAAAATTGCATGCATGATAATTTTGTAGAAGTTAAAAACTATATTTTTATTTTACAAGGATTAAAATTGAAAGTTTAAAATTTTATAGGGACTAAAAATATAATTAAACACTTTTAAAGACATTTATATTATATAAAGAAACATATTTTTTTTCTAATATAATTTATCATTATTTTCACCTATATTACCAAACTACTTAATAATTAACTTATTTTCTTTTCATTTTCACTTTCCTTGCTTTCTTCCATCTTTTCTTCGTCAACCAAACAAAATATAAAGAAGATAAGTGTTAAGTTGTCCTATTTTAGTTTTCTTATGAACTAAAAGTTACTTTTATTTTTCTTAATTACTAAATTGGGTCTCAAGATTTTTCTCAAGGTTGAACAAAATATATCTTTTCATATGTACCAATTAAAATTCACACATTTTTCAACATAATCTCTTTTATATGTTAATTTTTTTATAGGTTCCACCAAATTGATATGAAACTTATATAATTTGACGAGAATTATATGAATTTCAACCAATAAAACAGAGTGTGTTAAGTCTTTAAGTCGTAATTCAAGTGACAAATGCTGATATTGTTAGATTGGACGTCTTGTTCTAAGTTTCGAACATGAGACTTCAAAGTTGTGTAAGTTAATTATGATGAAATTTACCATATCTTCTAAAAAAATATGTGTGTATTTGAGAATGTATTGTCAACCAAAAAGTAAATTTTTAAAGTAAAAATAAAATACAAAAGCATCATATAATTCTATTTATTGATAAATAAATAAAAGCGTCACAATTCTATTTTAAATGTAGGAATGAACACTGAAAAAAATCACATAATAGAAGAGCTCTTATTGGATTCCATTTTGTGGAGCTTGTAGCAATGAACACTAAGAGCTCTTCATTTGAGCATCAAATGAATTTTGTCACCATTCATTTTGACGCAGTCGGAAATCGCAAAGGGTTAGCAAGCGCTAATCCTAAAAAAAGAACAAGTTCTGGAATCCACCAGAAAAGAGAAAAACTCTCAAAATTAATTATTTTATTAAAAGATACCCCTTTGTTACAGCATAAAAAGTCTTTAAATAGATAATAGAAACCCTAGTACGAAAATTAGGTAAAACAGAAAAGCCTTAAATTAAAGGAAAAGCTAAAACAGCTGTAAAACAGAAAAGCCCGAAATTACGGGAAAAACTAAAACAGCTGTTTTGAGGCCCAAGACGAGCTCAAAACGGTTCTAGAGCTCATACATCATGGCAAAGCCATGAGTTGTGTTCGTGGCGCAATTCCCTTTTCGGAAAGGTATAATAATAGACAATCTGACACCGGACGATCGTTTTTCGCATTTTCTGCTGCTTTTGTCCTCAAAGCTGTTTCTTCCTCGATTCTGGACGTGAACCCTCCTACATCACATTTATAACTTTTAAAGTCATTCTAAAATTCTTCTAATTGACCAAACACCTTAGATTTCTTTTTTTCAAATGAGTCACATTAATAACTTTTATCATTATATTATAATAATATTCATTTATTTTAATTATAATTTATTGTATAAGGTCCACAAAAAATAAAGAGAAAAACTGCTTCAATAGCCACTATATTTTTTATAAACACTCAAAAAAAAAATTTACTCCCCAATAGGAATGTCTATTTTGATTTTTATAAAATACATTCTTGATTAGATGCAAACAACGTTACATCACCTAGTGTGAATGGAGATTATATTCAAATAACATAAGCTTATGGAGATACTTTGAAAATTTTATAGCTGAAGTGATTTATTGCATAATAAAAAACATATGCCTAAAATGGAAGGAACGTAGAATGTGCAAATAGTTCAATACTAACTTCCTAGAATCAATCTTTCGTGTGTGCATAACACACACCTTTTCTAAATAAATAAATACATCAAATACAGTATTCAATAATGTTTGCCTATAAATAAATAGACCAACATTCCATCACTCAAAAGAACTAATTTCTTCATTTCATATATACTTTGTTAAGTTTCAATTTCTTCCATCCCAAAACACATATGGGTAGTTGTACATCAAATTTAAATGCAGAGAAAGTTAGAAACAAATCAACAGTTGTAAACATAGTTCACTCAAATGGAAAATTACAACAATTGAAAGAGCCAATAAAAGCATGGCATATTCTGTCTCAAAATCCAAACCACTTTCTCTGTTCCTCAGAATCCATGTTTGTAGATTCACCAATGCTTCCTGTGATTCCAACTCAAGAGCTTCAATCCAATCATATATACTTCCTTCTCCCACTCTCCAAATCACGTGTCTCCCTTTCGCTACAAGATCTTTGCACTCTAGCTATCAAGGCTAACACAGCTCTTGCAAAAACTACTACCAACTCAACACTTTCTGTTTCACAAACTAGAAATTCTCAAACACACCCTATTCTTTCAAATATTTCTCTTTGATATTGTCATTAGAATTCAGAAAAGATGAACTTGAATATTGGCCAAAGGAAAACTCTTTGTGAATAGACTTGATTTTGTACTGTTCCTCATCATAGTAAAATTGTTTTATTTGGTTTCTTGAGTCAACTCATTTTATTGATCTTATTTGATTACAAGTATTGTATTGTTAATATTCATAACAAGAAATAGAACTTTAAAATTAAAAAATACAGACCCAAAAAGTCATAGTTTATATCATAAAAGGGACATGTGTGGCTTTATGTCAATCTTATTCAATTTGGGAAGAAAGGAACTGAAAGAGAGTCTAAGAAGAAGGTTTCATTTCAGTTTTGATTGCATCAACCAGCTGATCATAAGCTTCTCCCCATGCATTCTTCATTGCTGGTGACCACATTTCAGATACTGCTTCTTTTATGGTCTCCAAAAGTGCAAACTTTGTTACCTTAACAAAATCAAATATAGGAGCAAACATTATTGACACTTGCAATAAAGCATACTCATTGATTATACCCAAATAAACACTCATTGAAAATGTATATATTACCTCAAAATGCTCGTCTACTACACCGTTTTCAAAATGGGTAGCACCAAGTTTTTTCAAGTTTGATTCTCTCACAGTTACTTTACCAGCCTTCCGCAGTTGAATTGCTGACTCACATGTCTGCAATAACAATAACAACATAATTAACTAACTCGTGTTTTTTCTTAATCATCCAAAATAGATGTGACATGATACAAGAAAAAAATATAATTAATTACCGATGAAAATTTGAAATTTTTTCTCTAATTTAGAATTAATTAGTTACAAAATTAGAAACCGATTTCATATTTTTCTTCACTAGATTTTCTTAACTTATTTTGAATTTTTTTTGTAGTAACTTACCATGAGAAAGACAGACATGGCATGTGGCTTGAGCTTGGGGTTTTGGTCCAAAGGAACTTTTGAATCTTTCAAGAATGAGAACAGTTTCTGAGCTGATGGAGCAATTTCAAATATTCTACAAAATAAAATAAAAATAAAAAATTAGTTCAATTGCTAAAATTTTTATAGCACCGATACTTCTTATCAAAGCCGAGTAGTTTAAAATGTTAAAGAAATTTATTAAGGCCTTACTTCAAGAAAAACTTGAGACTAAGCTCTGCAGAATTTTTCTTCATTGTTGTCCATGACTTCACTACCAGAGCTTCTTGCTCTTCTGTGAAACCTTTTTTCTCCAAGGTGCCCATATTCTTAGGTGTGTGTGTGTGTTGTGTTAATTAAGGTATGTATGTGATTGTGATATGTGAATTGTGATGGCAGTGAGAAATATATGGATGATGTTACAAGTTTGTTTTAGTAAAGCTTTTATTTATAGTGAGATTCATTGAAGATGAAGTTGGCCCTTCATACCAATGGGGAGTCACAACCTTTCCTATGACTGCTGCCATGATGTGCAACATGACTTTATTAATGGACCTAACTCACAATTTGGTGATTGGTGAAGAAAAAAAATAAAAACTCCGTTAAAAATTCTCTAAGTGACAAAACTCTTTTAGACTTATCTATTTTTAAGATGGGGCTTGAATTTTCTCCAATAACTTATACAATATGAGACATTATTGGTAGGAGGAGTAAAGTACCTTTACCGGGTGCCTAAAAACTAGGTGCTGTGGCTGCATGTGGCAAGAAGAAAATGGTTTCTACTTTCTACCAATGAATACGTAAGGCATGACCATTCATATTGACTATTATAATTGATTCATTTTGTAACATAATATTCACATATACAAGTCATAACATATAAAAAGAGTCATTTCCTGTTGCTTTTTGTGAACTGACTCTCCTAAACTACTGCAGTATCTTATGACTCCCAAAAAAATTGTCTTAAAGGGCTTAGTTCACAAAATTGTCTTTCAATGGTCATATGGGAAAGATAAATTACAACAATTGAAATAGAAAGCATAATAAATAGTATGAGGTTTAATAGAAAACAACTCATTCAATAGTTATTACAAGGAGGTTGCTTAAGTAGGTCTCATTGTTCAATATTTATTTTAATGGTGAATTTCATAAGTCAATATATCCTTAACTCTTTTTCATCTATATAAAAGAATTACAATAAGAAAAAACTAATAAGATATAGGACAAAATGTTATCAAATTCTATCCTAAAATATGAATAACCGATCGTCATTGGTTTTATTCCAAAATGATATCAAATTCTATCCCAAAATGATATCAAAAACTAATAAGATATAGCTTCCAAACATTGGTTTTATTGAATTCCATATTTTATTCCTTTATACTCATTTTCTCTGCACATTCAAAAAATATGGTTAAAAATCTTAAGAACAATCATTTCATCACAAATGTTTGGTTATTATCAAAATTGCCTTGAAATATTTTGGACAACTCTTTCTTCCTCGGCCTTCCCAACAAATTTGTCCGTAATGTTGCAAATTTTGTTAGCTATCTTACATATGCCATATACATCTAAAAAGACAATTTCCATAGGACTGTTTATAAAAAACTTTAATATAGCCATCCTCTTCTTATTGATGCATCTTGATAACTTCCACCGAGATTTATGTTCATCAGAAATTGGTGCTTCAACATTTTACATTAAATATTTCACCAAAATCTCATAGTAGGATGGTGACATAAATCCTACACCATGTAAGGTAAACACATTACATATCAACTTATACTCTTCACTTGTTATTATTTGAAAAAGAGTAGCATATTGAATATAAAAAAGCAACTTCAAAGCATGTGGTCCTCCCCTATGCTCTTCATGAAAATGCTAGTGGTTGAAGGCTGAGAGCTCAATTCCTTTTTCATGAAAAGGTTTGCAGGACTTCTTACCTTCTTCTTTTAGCATCATATGTTTGACAGTTTATGAATTTTTCTTGTAGTGACACAACAACGTCCTATATTTCTTTCCCAACATCATCAAGATAAACTATGCAATCAAGATAAACTATGCAGGCTCCAAAACCCTTAGATGTTCCTACCATATGGTTCCAAAACCCTTAGATGTTACTATATATGACCAATAAAAATCGTGAATAGTAGTCCAATGTGAGGCCAACTTATCAACATAGTTGTTGCCTTCAAGGAATTATGCTAATAGAATTTAAAATATAAATTACAAGCTTAGAGTAAAGTGATCTTAGATAAAAAAAAAAAAAAAATCTAATTTTTATTAAACAAATGACTAGCTGCATCACTTACCTAAATAGCAACTATTAATCGTTCCAATCACTCAGCTACTAAAAAAAACAAAAGACAATAAAATCAACTACTGATATAATTTTTTGAATAGCATATCAACAAAAATTAAAACATAAGATAGGAGGGTAGACGGAGTGGAATGATATACAAGGCAGAGAATGAATGGTATTCTTAACCACATCCATAATTTATATCAGGTATTGCAGCAACAGCTGAAAATGGAATTTCAACTCTCTCTTTCACAAGACACCGAGCCTCCCCATTTTCCAGCACCAGAACTCTCCCAGGTGGACACTGTCTCTCCCCCTTATTTTCAGTCCTAGAAGATCTTTCATTCTCATTTTCTAGTCTGCGATGCCTGCCTTGTACACCGAAACGTGTCCCAAATCCAGACAAACTCAATATCGATACCACACCAATAACTGTGAGAATTGTTTTTGCTGCAGAAGTTATAAAATACCCTAACCCTTTTCTCGAACTCTTAGCCTCACCTTCAACATGGTTTTGGTCTTTTTCACTTTGACTCTTGTTAGCCTCAATCACTGTATCGAGCGTGATTAACCCATTACGACCAGACTTATTGACAGAAGGGATCTGTGACAGATATTCCTTGTCAACAGACATGGAATATGGAGGACGAGTCGGATAAGGAGGAAGTAATAAATCATTGTTTGGTTCCACTGTTTCACTAGCAAAAATGGAAGCTTCATGTATGACTTCCAAATCTCTACCTTTATACTCCTTGAGCTTAGTGATTAACATTTTGCGACTGTTTTCAATTTCAGCCAAGGCAATTTCTCTTTCGTACCGTTGTTGTTGTTGCAAAACCTGTAAATAACACACAAGACTTAGGGTTCCCAAATTACCATCTGAATCCTATTTTGAACATTATCCCAAACTAACAACAATAAAATATTATTTCCACATAAAATCAAACAACATCATCTTAAAATTTAAACAAACACATTTAGCGTAATGTGTGATGATAATAAGAATGGTCGAAATCTGAAGTAACAGAAATAGAAAATAAAATAAAATAAAAGCATAGAGTACCTGTAAGGAAGAAAGCTGAGTCTCCAAGGTTTCGAGGGCATCAGAAATGTTGAGAAGAGTATCATGGTGGTGGTGGTATTGTTCTTGGTCTTCATTGGAAGGAGATGTGGGTTTGTTGTGGATGCAATGAGTGGTGATTTTGAGTCTGAGTTCTGTGGCTCTGGCCAACACTAACCCTATTCCTTCCTCTTCCATCACTCGCAATCTTTCTCTTTCTATTTCTCTCTCTTTTTTTGTCACTCATGTGAATGAGTCTTACTTTCTTTGTGGTTTAGTATGTCCGCCAAACCAAAATATCTCTCTTTTCTTTATCGTTTTTTTCCTTCTTCCCTTTCCAATGTAATCAAATGTAACTAATATTTCCTTCTCACCAATAATAATCTATGTAACTAAAGATACGATGTCGTATTGCCTGCTCCAGTTTCACAAACTTTGTTTTTTCAACTAAATACTTCATTTTCTCCCTAAAAATCACAAACCGTCTTATATTATTACTTCACAAATTATTTTAATATCTCTAAATTTTACTTTCTTTATCTTAATGTTAATTTTTTATATAAAAAAATTATATTAATTCATTTAAATTAAAATAAAATATCGATTGAGAACAACATACATACAAATTTGTTAAAATTAAAGATGATGAATTTGCGAACAATCTCACAGCACTCAAATTAATAACAAAAAAAAATAAAATATCTACAAATTTTACCAAATTAAAGTGGCCAGAACACTTATATCTCTAGATTTAAAACATTGAAGTCATTGATTGAATCTATTTATACTAAATCAAAGTAAATATGTAAATTTGAATAAAATAAATACCGCAACGAAGTGAAAAAACCAAATGCGACACTTAATTGACGAGATAACAAAAAACACAAAGAGAAAATTAATTTATATGAAAATCATTTATGTAAATAAAAAGAAATAGAAAAAAAAAACGGTGTAAAGAAATTATTTAAGACCATACTATGACGAAGAAGATGAAGACAAAAGAAAGATAGAGAGTAGACGACGACTAAACTTAATTTTCTTGTTTTTGTTTAATCTTAATATTAATTGTAACTCATTTATCTATAAAATATGTTACATTGTCATTTAAAATATCATCTATCACATAAAATATCGTTTAAATGCCTCAACGTTACAATTTATTATTATCATAGATATCAAATTTAGACTAAAAAACTCAATAACTGATTGATATAATATATCATTCAATTAAACTCAATTAATTGATTAAGAAGGGTAAATAAAGAAACTAATTATGAAGGATAATTAAATTCAACTAAAGAAGCTCATTTTTTATATTCCTTTTAAAATAACTCAAATTTTAGATTTAAATAAAGAAAATTATAAGTAATTAATTTTTCAGATAAAAATATTAATTATGGACATATAGTAATTTTATGGACACTTAAACTCAAATTGATATATTAATTTTCAGTTTTATATGTAATAGAAACTCACATGACTTGACATGCTTATTTATAACATACACCAATATATTTTTAGCATATTTCTTCGAATGGCCAAGTTACAAACACCAACCCATTACTCTATTTTAGATCGTTCATAAAATCATAACAATGACTCCAAGTATTTGGGCCATATTTTTTTTCTTCTATTGGCCCATATTTCTTCTATTGGGGCTGTATGTTAAGGTATACTATTTAGATAAATAATTTATTATGATGACTTATTTTTTTTATTTTCTATTTAAAAAAATTTTAAAATATATTTTTAAATTGACTACAATTTATTAAATGACATGTTTATCATATAATACCAAAGAGTGGTAAATAAGATTTTATAAATAAAATATTTGAAAAATAAAAAATAAAATGAAGAAAACTCTATACAAACTCTTCACGAGCAGAGCAGATTAAATACACGTAAAGATAAAAACGAATACAAAATTAATGAATTAGGTCGGCACAAAATTATTCTTTTATTTGACAAGGCACCCAAATTAATCTAGTAAACGAGGAATCTATCATACATTAATTTAGATACTATTTTTTGTTAGAGAATAAATTGGGCTAGTATCCACATTATTAAGGACTAAGAATCTTTACTCTTGAAAACAATGAAGCTCAAACAAGTATTGAGTGGTGGCGTTTTGTGATCACCAGCAGCAAGTTCTTGTGCAACTTTATTCCCATTTCGTTTTGTCATGCTTTAAGGAACCTGAATAAAAATGCAAACCTAGTCCTCAACATTCATCCCATATAAGTGTTCCGAAGTTTTTTTTTAAATCAAATCCAATGTTTTTATTTGTCCCAAAAATTTGAACGCTTTTAGGGCACTGCCCGTGATTTCAATACCAATGAGGTCTCTAATACTTAGACATGCAGTTGTATATCGTGATCATGTTCAAGCAATAAAATCTGGTTTTGCATCATGTATTTTCACTTCTAATCAACTCATTCACCTTTATTCTAATCATGGTCTTTTGCAAGATGCCCACAAACTGTTCGACGAAATGCCACACCCAAATGTATTCTCTTGGAATGCCCTAATTATGGCTTACATTAAAGCACACAACTTGACACGGGCAAGAGCCCTTTTTTACGCTGCCTCTCACATAGATGTGGTTTCTTTTAATTCCATGTTGTCGGCTTATGTTGGTGCTGACGGATACGAAACCGAGGCACTTGATTTGTTTGCTAGAATGCAATCTGCATTTGACACACTAGGGATTGATGATTTCACTCTCACAACCATGCTTAACCTTACTGCCAAGCTACGTGTAGTGTGTTGTGGGAGACAGATACATTCGTATATGGTGAAAACTGCAAATGATTTAAGCAAATTTGCATTGAGTGCTCTCATCAACATGTACTCTAAATGTGGTTTCTTTCGCGAAGCGTGCAATGTGCTTAGTGGTTTTGATGGTGTGGTGGACTTAGTTTCCAAGAATGCAATGGCTGCTGCTTGTTGTAGGGAAGGAAAGATGGACATGGCTTTGAATGTCTTTTGGAAAAATCATGAATTGAACGATACTGTGTCTTGGAATACGTTGATCGCCGGATATGCTCAGAATGGCTATATGGATAAAGCACTGGCCTTGTTTGTTGAGATGACTGAAAGAGGTGTTGGGTATGATGAACATACTTTAGCAAGTGTTTTAAGTGCCTGCTCTGGCCTAAAGTATTTGAAAATTGGCAAGTGTGTCCATGCGTGGGCGTTGAAAAATAATCGAAATTCAAATCAATTCATTAGCAGCGGCATCATAGACTTGTACTGTAAGTGTGGGAATATTAGGTACGCAGAGTTGGTGTATGCAGGAATTGGGATCAAAAGCCAATTTGCAGTTGCTTCATTGATTGTAGGCTATTCATCTCAAGGCAACATGACGAAAGCCCGAAGGCTTTTTGATTCTCTATCGGAAAGAAACTCTGTTGTCTGGACAGCTCTATGTTCTGGCTATGCAAAATTGCCACAATGTGAGGAAGTCTTCAAACTTTTCAGAGAGTTTATAAATGTAGAAGCACTAATCCCTGATGCAATGATCATCATAAGTGTGCTTGGTGCCTGTGCAACACAAGCTGCCCTTTGTTTGGGAAAGCAGATTCATACTTACATCTTGAGAGCGGGACTTAATATGGATAAAAAATTGCTGAGTGCTATGGTTGACATGTACTCAAAATGTGGTAATATCATGTATGCTGAGAAAAGCTTCCAACTAATGGTTGATAAGGATAGAGATGCAATCTTATATAATGTCATGATAGCTGGTTATGCTCATCATGGCTTTGAAAATAAAGCTATTAAGCTTTTTCAGGACATGTTGAAGAAAAGTGTCAAGCCAGATGCAGTCACTTTTGTAGCACTTCTATCTGCTTGTCGGCATCGTGGACTAGTAGAACAAGGAGAGAATTTTTTTATTTCTATGGAAGATTACAATGTATTGCCCGAGATATACCACTATGCATGTATGGTTGATATGTATGGAAGGGCTAATCAACTAGAGAAGGCAGTAGAATTCATGAGGAAGATTCCCATACAGATAGATGCTACAATTTGGGGAGCATTCCTTAATGCTTGCCAGATAAACAACAATACATCACTTATCGATGAGGCAGAAGAGAAACTATTAAAAGTTGAGTCTGATAATGGGTCTCGGTATGTGCAATTGGCCAATGTCTATGCTGCTGACGGGAAATGGGATGAGATGGGAAGAATAAGGAAGAAAATGAGAGTGAAGGAGGCAAAAAAGCTTGCTGGTTGCAGTTGGATATATGTGAAAAACGGTATTCATGCATTTACGTCTGGCGATGCATCTCATGCAAAAGCAGATTCCATATTTTCAACTTTGTTGTGCTTGAATGGGACAGAACTGAAGCAACTTAATGAAATTCGGGGGGATGTTCTTATAGACGTATTTTGATACTCAACTAGCCAATGATACTAAACATTTTTAAATTAAAAATTATTGTTCCATTTGGGAATCATAAGATCACCATTAAATGCAGCATGCTTATAGAAACCATTGCAGTAACGAATTGAATATATTGTCCATCGGCGATTTAGTACTACAATGAAAATGATTAGATGGCTTCACTTTTTCATGAACTCGTAAAGGAAAAAGAGGTAAGAAAGTTTTGAGAAGCAGAAACTGCTACATCTTTAAGTCAACCTAAACGTAGACACTGAAGCAATCATGATAATCTGTGAGGTAGCTGCCATGTCTTCCTTATTATTAACTACTGGTATTGTAGGACTGAATAATTGAACCTACACGTTATTATGCAGCATTATTGTCTTCTGATACAGATATGTTGGCAAATGTTGTGAACAGTGACCCAGAACAGTAAGTTGATAAAACGAGTTATTATTTGAGCATCAGGAGGCATGCAAACTTTTATGAATCTGCATATGGACAAGCTTCCTTATTCCTTTTGTAGTGAAGATTTGTTCGATTATAAGCTCTGTGAAGGCACTGATATTCAAGACCGCAAAGGTGTTCTACAGCGTCTTATATCTGGTGACATATGTAACATGAAGAAGGTCTAACGCTCAGTAGTTACGAATTTATGAAAGTTTGTGGCTATCCACCTTTAAGCAAGTTGGTGTTATGTTACTGTAAGTGATTTTGAGCAAGCAAGTGACAACATAGGAGCATGCCCTGAATTCTTTCTGTTAGGTTTGTTTACAAGCACGTGAGGAGCAAGGAGAAAGTCAGCTCCTTAATTCCTGGTTGTAAAACATTCTACAGGTATAAAGTTCGAATACCACCAACACTGTCAAGCCATGAAATTCTTCATCTGTACATGTTTCTGAAGGACTTGTGAAAAATACATGGGCCTGTGGAGATATTTTTTATACATATGCTTGTTACATTTGTCATTAGTTAATCATTTAGCACTTGCTTTTTTAATCAATTGATAACTTCATGCCTAATGTGATTTATTTTAATCTAGATAGAAATGTACCGATTCCTTACCAGAAAAA
>JBBPBO010000005.1:78940321-78956858 GCA_037974295.1 Cicer cuneatum
AAAAAAAAAAAAAAAAAAAAAAAGGAAAAACCATGGTTCTAACTAGATTGCTAAAATTTGTAGGAGTAAGAAAAGTTTGAGATTCCATAAAAAAAAAACAGTTTGAGAAATTTCAGCATTAGGTGATTCTGTTTTTTTTCCTCTTCACGATTCTCTCTTATTACCTTCTCATGATGTATGACCAAAAAGACACAAGAATGTGCATCTTAGTATTACTGGGTGGTAATGCAGATTTCCACTGAGCAGACACACAGTAAAACAGTGTTTAAAATTGATCAATTGGCCAAAGTAGATGCTAAGGCAAAGAACATACATCCATTAAGTGAAAAACAATTTGTAGTTTCTTTTTCCACCCCCCTATGTTCTCAAAAGCCTCCAAAATACACCTCCGGATTGGTCAATCCGGAGAGCATTGGGGGGTGGGAGAAGAAACTCTCAAAACAATTTAGCAATAGTAAAATACTTAAATCCAAGCTCCTAAAATTTAATAAGAGTAATGAAGTCCAGGCTCCCAAAATTTCCAAACTGTTGCTTGCTATCCTTTGTAACATCACGCTTTGCTCCCTGCCCTCCCCTAAAGTGTTGCCATTCTGTTTTTAATATTTTCATAGATACAAGGCAAACAATTATTATTCACCAATTATGCTTTGAGGCAGACACATTTCCTTCTTGCACATTACACTTGTGCTTACCATCAAATATAAGTCTAGTATAGATATAGATAGACAGACACTTAGGCTATCCGCACAAATTCATGAATTGTACCAAGGCATGCCATTACCAAGCTAATTCCTTTGAAAGCAGGTAATGGAAAGTGAAGTCATGAGGAGTTAATTCAATTCCTTTCCAGCTTGTCTTTGATTGAAACTCTTGGATGCTCTTCCTTTGAGACTCAGGTAGATAAGGCTTAACCATCTCCACCAAATCAGATGTTCCTAGACATGAACTTTTTGCAAAGGAATCAACTATCTTTGGGATAATTATTTTATGTTCCTTGGTTATAGAGATGTTGGACTGAATGTACTCCTCTTTTGCAGATTGTAGCTCCTCCAAGACTCTCTTGGATGTGTACAGACGTACCTGAGAAAGTTGCAATCAAGTGAATCTGAGTTTCGATGAAAGCTTCTAAAATAAGATGATTTCTTAGGCCAGAGGGTTTGGAAAGTTACATAAGATGATTTCTTTAGGCCAGTGGATTTGGAAAGTTACATATACGCCAATAGAAGTTACATTTGTTACAACCTCAACCTAAGAAATATGTAATTATATAAATGCAAGAGTCAATTGAAAAGTTTCTTTTGTTTAATTCATTATATTCAGACAATGTTTTAACTTGGTAACTACATATTTGAAAATGATTTTTGCTTTGGTTGCAAAATTCCAAGAGAAGAGGGAAACAATGAAATGAAGGTTTATATTATACATGTCCTTCTATATAGACAAATTCACAAATAATAACAGAAGGACCAGAAGTCTACCGCAGGATCAGAATGGCTTCCTGTGCTAAGAGCAAAGAATAATAAAGGTTCTGGATGACGTATAGCATATCCTTTTCTAGCGTCTCCGACCTTTGGTTTTGTCTTAGAAGGAAACCACAGTCGCATCCACTGGGAGAAAAAGAAAGGTGCATGAGCAACATGATTTGATATCAGCTAAACTATATTTTTGCTATACAAAATTTAATATACACTTTTAGTACAAGTTTCTGGAATTCATATTTACTTGTCCTGGACGAGGCAATCTGCATCCTAGAATGAAGTTCTGTATCATTTCTACACTTACAGTATGACCTCCAATGTCATATGCAGCCTGAAATACCCACTAGCTTGTTTTAGCAAAAATTAATTCCTGTTAATTATGTTGAGTTTTATGAGTGACCAACTTACTTTAAGTACTGAAGACATTCTTTTGACATTGTTGGCTGAAATTCCGTATACTAACATGGCCTGTGGAGCACAGACAACAAGAGGGTAGGAATGGTTCGTGAATTTTGAGAAATAACTTGCATGAGAAAAAGCAGGATAGAGATTTTGAAAATTTACATGCATGACTAAGGCATTGTGCACATTAATCCAAAAAGCTAGCTTTTCTTTGTGTTTCATATTTCTAGGATTAATTTCTTCCAGTCGAGAAACAAGTGACCTGCAAGAACATAGGATTGAAGTTGTTTCATCTCTCAAACTCAAGAAAGAATCAAACCAAAAAGCACATGGTCTAATTTTGGAATACTGTAACTGCACACATCTTGCATATCATTTGGAAAGACAACTCGTGAATTTGAATTAAACAACATGGTGAAAATGAGTAAGCACTATAAGATGGCTCACCTAAATCTGCGTAGCATATACTCAATTTCTTTTAATTTCTGATTATCTGTGCATAATTTCTGGATCCTTATCATTGAACAGTATGGTCCACTAAATTTTTTTGACCCTTTGACATGGAAAGGGTTAGTAGAATTTAAATTGAATAATGAATGCTTCTTCCATTGTGATCCCCATTTACTCCCCTGGATCTTTGAAGATACCTCATAACCAGGTGATGAGAACGGAATAGGGGATGAAGCATCTTTATGACAAGGAAAAGGTGACTCTGTAAGTTCACAATATATTGCTGATATGCATTTGATCATCTCCTCAGAAAGCCAATTTGGTGTCTCTGGAACATTATCAATGTAGCTACTCCCAAGTTGTTCTGCCAAGCTAGTTGAGATGGATTTAGCACACTGAGCTTGCTGGTGAAATAAAATTTTGAAGCCAAATATTAGAGATCTGCAAATGAAATATAAGGATTAACAAGTTCTTTTTTTTTTTTAATTGTACTTACCTCTAGCATGGATAATGGTAAAGAATGGTAAGACTCTGCAGCTTTGGTCTTAATGTTCTCAGGAGAAGCTTCAATTGAGCAAGCTGTTTGTTGAGATAATGCAGAGTAACACCGATGAATACCAGAATCTAAAACAGATTCTGGTTCTAACTGGTTACTGCATTCCTTTAGTTGAAAACCACCTAAGTTACTGGTTGAAATGATATCACTTGAGCGCCGAACTGAAATTTCTTTTTCAGAGATAGCACCACTGACAGGTACTACAGAAGTTCCTTTGTTAACGCGTGAAGCTAATTCCAATCTTCTTTCTTTGGTTGATAGAAATGAAATGTGTTCATCAAATCTTTTTCGATACAAAGAGAGCAGATATTGTTCCAAATACATGACTTCTAATTCTAATATTCCAATTTCCTTAATCAGTTCCTTTGCAGCCTAAAATTTAGAGATATATATATAATTGATAGTCAGAAGCAAGACTCTGTAAACTTTAAAAAAAAATAGAGAAAAATTGTAGTTCCATGTATAGCATAACAAACACACAAATATTCACTTTATGAGCTGAAAGTCATCATTATTTTATGAGAAGACCAAAATCTTGGAAAATAAATAAAAGAAAAATGCTCATATGTATCATGTATGTAGTGCTCAGAAATATGCAGCAAGGGTAAAGCACTCTGAGAGATAGTATAGAGCGTGCAATACCACTTGAGATTGATAAGAAGCTTCACCAATGTTCACAAATTCATCTTCCATTACTCCCCTTTCCTTTGTTTCACTGCCAAACAGTTACAAAATGTCAATAAAAAGAAGTTGAGACATATAAAACATTATTAAGTAAAGTTAACATTGATTCTGTTAGGCTGCAAAACTAATACAAAGAACTTCCTCAAAGGATCACTTTTAGTCATGAAACTAGTACGAAAACTGAACCTTGTTTTTTTAAAACTACTGATCATATGTATTTCACGTGGCATCCAGTATAAGAAACTATTATATGAATTAGACACAAATATTGGAAAATAAAACATAAAAAAAATTCAATATAGTATTTGAGTTATGTCGACGGAAACCTGTTGGAGCGCTCGTGACTCGAAATTATTGAAACTGGTATTTCCTTGAACTTGAATTGCTTGAAACCAGATTGGTGCCACTTTGTTTCATGCATGTTAGAGTCAGATTTGGCCTAAATTCTGTCCATGAATACACCAAAACTACATTAAATGTGACCAGATATTGACAAGTTTGTTTAACAGTAATAATGTCAAAACTGGAAGATACATCCAAAATTCATTAATTAGAAGCAATACCTGTGCTTTACAAGCAGGAGAATCTCCTCTATGATGAAATGAGACTTCTCACACAGACAAGTTATTTGGAAAGCAGAACCAAGTTTTGTGGTTGAAAAACCAAATTAGCATCACTCAGTTATATCAACTCCAAACTCAGAAATACACTGTCCCTTTTTATATGCGTCAGTAAGTGTTATTTTCAACCATAATGGTTACCAAGAAAAGATGACTACATGAAGGTATGTTTGTTTTGTACTGCTGTTGACAATCTATGAAGTTCATGACACTTTTTTTGGTTTGACTAGTTTCAACCCACCCCTTTTGAGGCCTTTAGTAAAGTTATGCTTTTTGCATTTCATTAAAACAAGAAAAATCAGATCATAGCTTCTTTTTTTTTTTTTTTATGAAAAAATTTAAGGTGAGGGATGGTAGCTCGGTTCAAGGTAGGGAAGATATTGATTAGAGTTCATCAAACACTTACATTTATCTCATTTCAATGACATTAACGGAAATCAAACTTTAAATACAACTTTCATTAGAAAAAATAAAAAGTTTGACTCTAAATAGAATTTTTTTTTTCAATTTCCAATTTATCAAATGCATTAATTATTTGAGTTTAATTTATATATATTGACTGTAATTTTTTATACATAAATACATACAATCTAATCATATTGTAACGTAATTTTATAACGTTAGTCTCTAAAATATCTTGATATATATTTGAATAGTGACATTTGAGCGGATATATGTGTAAATAATTGTAGAGTGATGTTACGTAGAAATTAAATTCATATTATTTTTTAAAAAAAGAACATTTGTAATTGTCAAATGGTGCTTATAATTAAGGCGGTATTTCAAATAAAAACACGAGGGTTAAAAAAGAAGGAAAGGACAAAAAAACATGAAGTCTAACTGAGATATATTCATGGCACTATGGCAGATTATGCAATCAATAATAATGTAAAATATATAACATGAATGTTTAATAAAGGCACAGCAACTTTTGAAGTCTTTATGTTGGTGGCCTTTTTTTCTTGCATTGCATTAAAAGAAGCAAACCAGCTTGGTTTTTCAATTTGTTTTCTTTTATCTTTTTATAACAATTTTCAAAAGTTGAGACATTTACCTTTTAGAATGGAACAAAGTGACAAAATATACAGAGTGGTGATTAGTAGTTTGTTGGAGAATGGACCTTCATAATTCATACACTTCCATCCACTCGTGCACTTGATTTCTTTGAATTGCCATAACATGAACAAACTCTTAGGCAATGCATTTCACAAATAATTTACTATGCTTTAGTTTAAACCAGTCAAAGTGAAGTCATTTTTTCCTTCTTTTACCCTCACATTCATTAAAGTCTAGAATATGGTTTTAAAATGTTTATCTCATTATGTCAATGTAGAACACTCAATACAAAATAAACAAATTTACCTACTAATTAGCTTTACCACCAACTTTTGGAAAAACAACTTAGGTTTCATGCACCCATCAATATTTAGTCTAGTCAGTAACATGTAGTGTAAAGAATTATAATATACAATAAATAAATATATAAACAAGTAAACAACAATCGAAGATAAATCAAAACTCCAATAGTTTGGACTACTAGTAAAAACACAAACGTTGAATTTTCAGTCGTAGATTCAATTCTATTAGTGCAATTGAAGGAGACAAATATAAATTAAATTTGTTTACATTATTGATGTATGTAAATTAATTGTTATAGACAACAATTCACATGCATAAACAAATATTAAAAAAAAAATCATATTTATTGTGTCTAACTTAAAATTCAAGCAAATAAATCATGTGATTTATTGATAGCATAAAAAGTTTTATAATGAAAAACAAAATTATTCTCAATTATTATTTACGTAAATTATTGTAGTATTTTTTTTCAACCACGTATTATACCCTAAAGCATGACCCCTCCACTAGACAATGGTAACAACAACATATCCAAGGAAGATTGAATTAAAGATGAAAAAATAGAGAATGGAATAAAAAGGGAAGACGCACTTAAAAAGAAAAGTGAGCCTCAAAAGGGCTGAAAGTTTATCGTCAAAGGAAGATGTTTTGATATGAAATGACTAGTTTTGGTGGCTTGTCTTTTAATTATCTAATTTCATAGAGAAATTTGGATACAACCAATCTTTGCTTTGTCAAAAAGGGCCCTGTCTTTTGTCATATGATAAGGAAAGAGCATCAAATATTGTCTCTATGTAGTTACAAAAACAACAATGTACACATATTTGCATGTCTGCCTAACTAATATGTACAAATAACAATTAATTATTAACAACCAACAAATATAATAATTAATTACTTTTTAAAAATAAAAAGATGTACACATATTTTACATTCGGCAAATCATACTTTATTGTTTCAATGCAAAAACAAACATCCAAGGTGTATGTTTAGAATTTAGATTGTTGAATCACATTTGTGCAAGTTATATTTTGAAGTTTCAATAAATCATATTCATAGTGCACATGCATGGAAATACAGGAATGGGTGATCCATATAGATCATATACAATTGTAGAATCACACTGCAGCGATAAGATTCAATAAATTTAGAGAGATAAAATTTCTCTTTTCAAATCTAACTATTCTTACTTTTGCAACGTTGTATTGCGCTACTAAAAGATTCAATTTCATATTTATATATACTTATATAAACACGAGTAAACAATAAATTTAATATTTCAAATTAAAATATAATGTTTGAATGCAAAAGCTTAATATCTCAATACTAAGGCTGAATATATTTTGAAGACAAGTACATACAATATCCAAATAAAAAAAATAAAAACAAAAAATTAGAGAAGAGAAAAAAATATATATAATTGCAATTTTTGTCTTCATATTTTACCACATTCACAAAAAGACTCTCCTAAATTTTTGTCTTCATATTCAAACTTTAGGGTCTCTCTTTTTTTCACAATTGTTGTAGTTTTGATCCCAAATTAAAATTTTAATCTAAAAAATAATAATTTGTAGATCAAAAAATGGCGATTCACAGTTGTGAAAATAAAATGACTAGAAAGTTTGATTTTAAAATAGAGGAACTTTTGTGAATATTTTAAAACAGGGAATCAAAAATGCAATTGGACCAAAAAATTATTAAAATAACATTAATGATCATTTAATATTAATAAAATATGCAAAAATATTGATATTAAGAATAAAAGAAAAAAAAAATAAAAATAAAATTGTATACATAGAATAGAATGAAGAAAATTGCTAATTATAATAGGTGTGAGATATTATTTATATATAAATCCCATGTTAACTATTACAACCAATTTGCAACTAATCTAACAAATTTGAAACTAATTTAACTAATTTGCAATTAACAAAAATTAATTCTAAAAAATATCTCTTTGAATTTAATTTGTATGTACGGACAGTATAAAATATTTTACATTTTGAATACATTACAACCACTCGTGTTTATTACTTTAAATATGATTATCATACAAATCAAATATTTTTAATATCAAATAATTATGATTTACTATTAATGTAAATATTTACAGCAAATCGTTTATATAACTTAAATTTTTAAATTTTATGTCTTGAGCAGTTGAGATTATAGGCCATAAAGATTAAACTCTCACACCACATAACGGACAAAACAAATAAAAATCAATTTTATCTAAAATTTATTTCCTATTTCACATAAGTGAAACCAAACACGAATTTCATATTTGACCTGTGCCATGGTTGAACCTGGGAACCAATGCATTTTTATTATATTTGGCTATGTTGGGATTCTAATAATTATTAGAAACCATAAAAGATGCTTCAAGTGTCCCCCCCCCCTTGAGTCTGACACTGATCAACACAAAAGAAATAGTTATTACTTATTATTATTATAAATTAATCTCTCTCATTGATCGAGCAAAACATGTTATCAATTTTTCAAAGCAAACTAACAAACATACTTGTTGCTTAATTAATATACACAGAACACTACTAGAGCTTAGTACAATTATTTCATTTTATAATCCAAAACGAACAAAAATTCTACTAATTTCAAAACATGAAAATTAGTGCAAACATTAAAATAATATACATGACTTCTTAGTATTAAAAAATAATTAGAAGGTCAAATACATTAACAAGAAATATAAAAGTTATGTGGGCTTTAAAGTTTGGAATAGGCACGGAGATCAATTAATAGTGAAATTTATTAGAGGAATCATTTTTTTTTTCAATAAAGAGTGTATTATGAACGATTTATTGTACATTTCATAGTATATGCAACCAATGCATGCATATTGGGGTTGGTAACATTTTATAATTAAGCTTGTAAATAAGTAACCGAAGTTTCTCTCAACGAAACAATTAAAAGAAAAACAGAATCTTTCGTTGAGATTGGTTAAACTGAGTGTTTTTCTGCCCTTGTGTGTGAGTGTGAGAGTGAGAGAGACAAAAGACATGGAAACCTTAAATGTTGCAGCAAGAACAAAAGTCGTGTCGAAATGCGCATCATAATTAAGACCTTCGAATCAATACACGGCATTGAATTGAGGATACAAAATTTTAATTACAACAATAATATTACTATTATATACTACTACATCTATTCTCATTTATAAGAGAAAATAATAAAACATATCAATTTATTTATTAATTTTTTTATTTTTACATATTTATTTTAATTGAAAATTGTGAGACATTAAATATTCACTAATAATATTAAAAAGAAAAACATTTTAAATAAATGTATAAAAGTAATTTAAATAATAAGTGTACCTTAAAAGTCATATATTTTCTTATATATCAAACCAAAAACTTCTCTTATATATAGGATAGGAGGAAATACTTCTGTTCTTTTTATTTTTTATTTTTTTGAAACAGTAATTAGTTGTTAATTTTGTTAAAGGGAAAAGTTGAACCTCATTACCTTTTTGTCACTTCAATTCCTCCAAACTACGATATGGCTTCCCTCATTTCCTTCTTATATAAAACTCTTTTGATCAATGCACAACAATAATAAAAAACATTTTTTAAAATTAAATTTGTCAATAATATATATTCTCTACTTTACAAAATTATCCTTCAATTATTAAGACATAAGTAATTGGTCTTTTTAAGTTTTTGCATTTAAGTAGGGGTGTTTTTGTGAAAAATGAATTAATGTTAGGTGTTATATAACTTGAGAAGTTTTCTTTACAAGAGAATATTATATATAGAAACAGAGGTAGTATTCTCTATTTAGTGTCCAATGGTTAGTTTACGAGGGAGATTTTAAGTTTGTATAATCAAAGTAGAGTTATTTGTAAGTTTTATCTCACAAGTTTATAGTGTTTTTTCATGAGTGTATAATGTATTTTGAGAAGCAATATTGGAGTTTATATAACTTAGAGTGTATTATATTTTCTCTCATTTTTATCAACATTATCTTAGTTAAACAAATTTAAATATCTTTTTATATCATTTTATACTTGTTAGTTGGTTCAAACACTTCAAATTCAACGTGTTAATTTATCTTCTATTAACTAACAACTAACTTATTTGTTATCCATTATCAGTTCATTTGCCATCAACTAACTTATTTGACATCCACTATTTATTACTAAATAGTACAATTAAACAGTCAAAAGAGGCAATGCTCTTACTAATTTAGGCTTCCAAATATAGATAAAATATAAGTAAGAGGTGTTTGTGGTTAGGTTTTGTATTGATTTTATGGCAAAGAGTCTCAGATAAGTGGTGTGTGATTTACCGCACATAATTACCCACTCAATATTTATTATATCATGTTCTGAGTCTTTTAAGGATCTTGTTTTTAGGACTCTACGAGCACTTTATGAAAAATCAAAGTCTTTGGTTCTAGGAGGAGTATGGTCACAAGGTTAAAACTTAAATGATTTGACGGAAGAATACCACAAAAAGTGGAGACTACAGCATAATTTGACTCAACATAGAAAAACTTATCAGATTCAAACATAGTAAGGATTGACATATTTAGAGCTATTTCCTGATTCTATGGGTGGTGGTACATGGTAGTTCTCAAAAATTTGAAAGAAGATCATAATGAGAAATTTGTGTAAGGGCATTCTCTTTCAACACATTACCACAAGAAAGCACATTTGCAATAAAAAAATTAAATGACATTATCAAACTCATATATGAAACCTAACAATCAAACTAATTTCTTTCAAACACGATAAATGGCTTAAGAGAAAAATAATCCACATTCTTTAATCTTGTATGATTATATATCATTCTTATAACTAAAACTGGCATAAATCAACTATAAGTGATCTTTGTGACTTAAATTAGGTTATTTAATGTTTAAATTGTATTTTCAGTAAAAAAAACAATCGTCGTAAAATTCCTTGTCTCCAAAGCATTTCTTCAGTTTTAGTTGTCCAACTAATGTTACAAAGTTTTGAAAGCCATCAAATTCTCCCTCTCTCGTGATCTCATAGATGAATATTCATCTTAGAAAAAGCAAAACACGAGGGGTGGAATCCTTGTCTCCAAAGCATTTCTTCAGTTTTAGTTGTCCAACTAATTTTACAAAGTTTTGAAGGCCATCAAATTCTCCCTCTCACGTGATCTCTCTCATAGATGAATATTCATCTTAGAGAAAGCAAAACATAAGGGGTGGATTAACATTTACCGACCATATATTATAATTTTAAAAAAAAGTCTTCAATTCTCTTTACTTCTTTCTTGATCGGCCCAATTTTGTGCTCATTAATTTATATAATCTAGAAAATTTTATTTTAATGAAGGATAATATGTTTCAATTTACAAAATAATAATTTTCAAAAGAGGATAAAAATGAAATGAGAAATTATAACTTATTCAATTCCAATGGAATAGAAACTCTATCCTATTTCATTCTATTATTATGTCCATTTTAAAATATCCAAACATAGCCTTAAGTCAATTTCACAATATTAAAAACTATAATCATAAAAAACAAAAAAATTAAAAACTTAACATACTTTCAATGATAAATTACAGATTAACATTCTTAATTTTCGGTCATAATTATTAATATTTTATAATTGTAATCTAAGTCATAAAAAAACTTGTTCGATGAGAGACGCTGCTGTCTTGTTTCAAATAATCACTTCTTCTTCACTTTTTTCCGTGCTACAGTAACTTTGCTTCATTCTAAATCCCTCGTCTTATAAAATTTCCTTATAAGTTAAGTGATACCTTTATAAATCACAATAAATATTCATCCATTTGGATCACCTATGTCTCTGCGTCATTGTGTACATGTAGTATGTAATTACTATTTATTCGATACGGAATATCATTATTTAGAAGTTACCAAAAACAGAAAAATCAGTGAAGTTATGTTCACTTGAACTCCATAATAAGATAAGAACCAAAACATCCTAAAAATTGTCTTCAAGGGTACTGCTAGAAACCCAAGTAGACATTTAAATAATCTACTGGCAAATAAGTGCCCCAAAGGTATGTACAAACAAAAAAGGCAGATGAAGATAGATTAAGAAGCAAATGCAGGATGTGAAACCCAAAATGGTTGAATCATCCCATCTAAAACAGCATAGCAATATATGTTAGACCTGTACGTCTGTATGTATATAAAGTCACCCTTCAAAGTTAATTTCTGTCTACAAACTCAGCTGGCAAGTTCAGATCAAAAAAACCACCACCAAGACCCTCTTTTCTAGCACGCTTACGAGAAGAACATCCACTCTCTTCTGGCCGATCAACCTCTGCTGTTACACCTACGCTTGCAGCATAGATACAAGAAGAATCCTTTTCACTCAGTAACATTTCTCAGCATCCACTAAGTCAAACTGAAGAAAACATATATATAAGAACATTCATAACATAACGCGATAAGAAAGCTCAAGATATAAATTTACAGGCACCAATTTTTATTCATTTTTTAAATGAAAAAAAAAATGTTAAACTTAAAAAATAATAACAAACAAAACAAATATTGAACTTGAATAAGCACCACGTTGCAATATATTCATTCATCTGCAAACATCATAATTCATTCTTGGAAATAAAACCTCTCCCCATTAACATTTATTTTATTAAAATCAGTACGAAAGCAAGGTTAACATACAAATATAAACTAGAATCTCCCCACATATACACATATTAATACATGGTACATGTAATGGAATATTAAGGAGCATGCATCATATGCTAACAGAGTTATCTTAGTCTATCAAGAAGCCTACATGGCCACAATGACAACTGTGTACAGCAGTCAATACTGCTGTTTTTTTTTTAATTAACAATAAAAGGGAGAAAATTGCTGCAAAAAATCAGAACCATATAACCAAATCGATTGCGAATAGCAAGTCAGAAGAGTAATTAGCTCAATCAAAATTTCCCCTTACAGAGACAGAAGCAAAGGAATAATGCCAAAGAGTTGTGGTTCAGCTCAATATTTAAAAAATATTCAGACAATAAACACTTACCAGTATTATTGGCTTTATTGCTCCAAGAAACTTGAAGCTCTGAAGCCTTCTCTATGCCCTTTGACTTATATGGTGCTATACTGTGAATACCATGATTAAGAGAACCCAGTAAATCATTCTCGATGCACTCATACCTGCATTCAATATAAGAATTCACAACCATCAATGTTAAATGTCAGAGATGAACTAGGACTATCTGAAGCACAGCACTTACATTGTTTTGCAAAGATTGTCAATAAGTGTAGACAGATTTAGTATCTGCATCCTGATCTCCATAACCTTTTTATCTTTAAAGGTTTCAAAAGGCTCTTCCAAAACCTTAGAGAGTCTTTCAACATTTCCCTCAAGCTGCTGCTGTTGATCCTCAAATAAGTTCTGTTTTATTTCCCGTTGAGCTTCTGTCATTTCTTCTTTAAAAAGCTCATCTCCAAACATGTAAAATGCAAATGCATATGAGTATGAAAGGACACGCCTTGATCTGAAAAGTCTAGAGAGTCCATTGTTTACCCAGCTATAATCTGTGACTGTAGTAGAATTTTTTTCTTCCGAAATCGAAATTTTCCCTTGTATGGTCTCCTTCAGTTTACTTTCAAGCTTAAAGGAGTCTGTGTGAGCTTTATACCGGTTATGATAATGCATGTACCTATAGAGATCCCTCTTTGCCCGCTCAGCTGTTTTCTCCTGTTCTTTGTAGCGACCGCAGCTATGACCAGCTATACTTGACCAAGTATGCTCCCGGCCAGTAGCTCCACCGCACAACCAACTGTACCAAAAAAGGGAAAATTATTGTAGGAAACACAAGTTCGGGTTAGCTCAAATAGTCACAGGCAGCACCCGATTTATATTACCATACATTTAAAATTAACTGAATCTATAGATAACCAACAAACATGGATGAGAATATACAATGCAAGAAGAAGGAATGCTCACCAAAATGCTTGGCCGCAAATACAGCTAACCAAATTACAGCCACCATTCTTCTCCACCGGTTTGTGGCACTTTGGACAAGGTTTTGTATGGACAGTTATCCAATTAACAGTTTCTGATTCATCTCGACACTTCTTAACCCAAAGCTCCCACATCAAACATGAACAAGGGGAGTGTGCTTCTTCCAAGCAATTAAAACAAAACTGCTCACCACATGAACATTCTACCTCACACAAGTCATCCTCCTCCACACGAATTGCATTCCCACAATGCGGCGTACTCGGACACCATTTAACTCTTTTATTGTCTTCGATGTACGATTCGAGAAGAAAGCGTTCATATTTCTCTGCCATATCAGGGTACTTTCTACTGAGTAGAGTTCTTACAACAGCTTCATCACAAATGGAATTACATTTGTGAGCCATGCATCTGATGCGTTTACTTTGACCCTCATTTATCTTGACAAAAAAATGTTGCGTCCAACCTGTAAAAATAGACGACCAAGATTAATGTTATGTAATTTTTTCAGCCTTTAATACTGGTGTAAAAACAGGCTGACGTAGATCCATGCTAACTGCTTACTGCATTATCAATCAAAAGAATGTAAGCCATGTCGTCCGGCTAACACCTGATAATCTTGTTGAAAGGCTATAGATGTTCTATTGATATGAATCCTCTTAAGTTACCTACTAAGATGGCATCATGTTAGGATAGAGTGAGCAACTATAGTAGGCCCCGCCACAATTTATGTAGCATCCAATAATTTTGCTGTGGTGCTTTTCTCTCTCATAAGATGGCATATTGTCATGTTAGCAGGTAACATTAAGGATTCAAATGCAATTTGTACCAACGAAATTTTAAAGATAAAAGGTTTATTTGCAGTTTTGATCCTCCTATTTTCACCAATTCGTGAAATTGATGCCCTTATTTTAAAATCCAACAATTTGGGTCCCTCCTCTTGATGATTAATACCCGTGAAATTGCAATAAAACTCTCTAAAAACTTCAATTTCAACTTATGAAATTATTCATCAATAACGTATAAATAATTAATGCATTTAGAAGGTTCTACATCATGAGATCTTATGTCACATCATTTAAAATATGTCACATCACCATTTTTAAGTTAAAATATATGAAGGAGACCAAAATTGTTGAATTGTAAAAATAGAGGGACCAATTTCATGAATTGGTGAAAATAGAGAGACCAAAACTACAATTAAGCCAAGATAAAAAAAAATCCAAGGCCAAGAATGACAGAATAAACAAAAACTCACATGAGTTGCAAAAGCAGTGACCACAATCCATTCTTGTTGCTTCTTCACTAGGAACGTCATCCATACAGATTTCGCACATTACTGAATCATAAACCAGTGAGTTAGAGTCACGACATTCATCCACACTAACACCAGCCTCAGCAAACAGAAATGCCTTCCCTTTTTCTACATAGACTCCAAACAAACGGTCCACATCCCAACGATGATAAATAAGCAGTGTACGTGCATGTTGCTCTCTTACAGAAAGCATGTCCATCACTCTCCGCAAGTCCTCCCTCTAAATATGAATGTGCGTAAAAATCTCAGTAAAAAAAAAATTGTTTATCTAAACAAAAACCCTCGTGTTCAATTTTTTTTCTCATATTACCTGTGCAGCTAGCAGTGATTCCTTTGTAATCACCTGCAAGTACCGTAGCAGAAAATTATCAATACAACGGAATCAGCTTCACACAAAAGTAATAAATATTATATTATCCCCTTGATATTGGATCATATACTAGTATAACCATAGACTATAAACCCAAAAAAAATTACAACCACAACAATAGGAAATTCTCAATTCTAATCAGACATAAACATTTCAAATTCGTTTCAACACCATAACACAGCCCAGAAATCAACAATATCTTTAGCCAAAGCCGTTCTAAAGCTCCAAACTTTCATCAATATAATGCATTTTGTTAAGTTAACAATCAACAAACACAAAGAAAATTATAAAAAAAACACACACACACACTTATTCATTTACACAGATAGATACATATACACGTAAATCATCTCCGTAAGAAAACCGAAAAACTGAGACGTTTCGTAATTCGTACGATAAAAAAATTGGGAAAATCAAATCGAAAGGGGAAACCTGAGTAGTGGAACCCTTGGAAGAGTGCAACGGAAAATCCAGGTCATCGTTTGCGAAGACATCACCGACAGAGTCTTGATCATCGGAGCAATTGTAATCGTCGTCGCTGCTGGCGTAATCGTCCATCACCACCAACAATACACGATTCTTTAAGAAGAAATGAATCGGTAATCAATTTGGATTGAAAATAGGGTTTCGGAGATTGGATCGAATCCGGTGATCGGAAAAGTGAAGAACGGAAATTCCGTCGGAGAGAAGAAAGGGCAAGGTATTAAATCCCCACACAAACAACTCTCCTTTTCCCTTTGCTTTCTAATGCTCACACAACAATAATATTCAATATTTAGGATGTGACCCGTAGATAGTTAATATGATCCATTGATTAAATATGATTATAATTTTTGAGCATCACCAATCATATATAATTAATATGATTCATTCACTTCATTAATTAGTCGTCAAATTCTAATATTTGTATATAAAAAAATACTGACACTGAATAATTTATAATTATTATAATCTATATTATATATAATTATAATCTTGTCAAAAAATTATATATATTTAATTCAAATGTTAAATATTAATTGATTTTTTTAACTTTTTTATATAATTAAATAACTAAATTTTTTGAAATATTTATGTGGATGGATACTAAATTATTTTGGTAAAAAATTTTATTTAAAAATTAAATGATAAAATATATATCAATAAAGAATAGAACACAGCAATTATTAGATAATTACTTAACTATTCTAATATAAGTGAAAAACCTTTTACATAAATTGATTTCTAATGAAAGTGAAAATATTAAACATAAAGAAATTTAGTTATATAATATCTGCTTAAAAGTCGTTGGAAAATCTATTTAATTTAAATAAATTAAAAAAAAAATATTTATTAAGTTTATTTCC
>JBBPBO010000005.1:78957014-79004576 GCA_037974295.1 Cicer cuneatum
TTTATCGAGATAATTTAATTCAGTGAATTTTCATCTAATACATATATTAACTTTTTTTACATATGAAATTTGTTTTTATAATCCACTGTTCCTCTATTTTTTAATTACAAATTATACACTACTATCAAAAAAGAGTGTGTATCAATACTATAAACATTATGACCAATAATTTTCTCTAATATATCAACGTAAACATTATTATAATATCTATTAAAATTGACTAAATTGATAGTTTTGATACATTTAGCTATTCAATTTTGATCTCAATAATTAAATAATTTCCATAATTAAAATTTTAATTTTAATTAAAATTATAATAAAAAATAAAGTCATTTCAAGATATATCCAAAAGATAAAACTCAAAATTTTAGTTGTGTTAAATCTAAAATATAGTTAAATTCATTTATAAATTATATCATATTCAAGTTTTGATGATTTAATTTAATAGTACCCAAACATGTTAATTTTCATATAAATCGTAAAAGTCCCCTTCTTTAATATTCAATTTTGTCTAATAGTATATAAAATTAATTGCATAAAAACATTGTATTCTACCGCAAAATCATTGCAAAACATCACAGTCCAACAATATATAACTTATATTTTAGGATTTCAAAATTTTAGAGTCATTTGCGGTAGTCCAGCCTACACTTCATGATAGTGCAATTGATATCATAAAGGGGAATTGATGTAGTATGATCACGCAATTTATCAACTCCAAGGACTCATTCTTCTTGTAAAAAATAGACAGATTAACTGTTGTGAATTATCCAAGAAATCTCTCCCTTCACAAGAGGCCAGTAATTAAAAATATCTCTTCAAATACAGGACACTTTAACCCCACACTGTATCACTATAATATTCAAATTTTGACACTTATATTTGACTCTGATAGTTCACCCCCATACAACGTCAGATTTAGTCATTAACTCTCAACTCAACTTCATCATGTAACTCATATTATCCGTTATAAGTTTAAAAAACCTAGGTCTCCAACATTTTTGGGTTTCCAAATAGTGTCCCAGGAAATTAATTAATGACATTTTTTCGCATTTGAAGTGGAACCTCATGTGAAATTACAACAAAGTCTTTCCACCTCATCACAAATAGACACCGGGATAACCATAGATTGTATTACATAGTTAGGAAGACTCATGATGCAACTTTGAACCAAAGTTATGTGACGTGCCATAGAAAGAGAATTAGCGGTACAACAAACCAAAAAGAGCCAAATACTTCTTAACTATTTTGGAGGTTGCAAGTATTTTTAAGCCCTAATAGTTCAACTCATCAACGTTGATTCGAAAAGCAAAATCTTCACTTTCTAACTCCTCGTGGAGCAAATTAATAGGCAGCATTTCAAACCTCTTAACAGGTGGTATATCCTCATTCGAAGACCTCTGTCCCTGAAAAATGTTCATCTATCATAGTTAAAACAGAGATGTAGACTAGTAAAACCGCGTGCATATGAATCACAATCATTTTCAACCTCATGCGCATTCTTTGTAGCACCAACACTTCTTATCGAATATGTGTCCCAGTGTCTGACATCGACACATGTGATACATTCAATTTAATCATTTTTCCAAATTATTACAGATGCCCATGTATCAGTGTCGTGTCCATGTTTCATATTGCGCAATACATCTCTGAACAAAAACCAGAATTATAACAACTTGAGCAATAACTCAGGTAGTAAAACAGCTCTCCATTAAAGGTGGAGAGAGCGAAGATTGAATGAATCCCCCTCCCATGTGTAGCAAGCTCCATAAAGAGCCAGAAGGTACAAAAGGAGAAGATAAAAAATTGTACTGGCACATTTCATGATGAAAACTATGTAATTATCATGAGAAATATAAAGTGCCATTTTCTATATCATTGCAAAAATTAGTTCTCCTGCATATTTTGATGACAAAAATGTATACTTTTTATTAGTATGAAATAGAGTATGTGTCTATTTTGAACTTCCATTTACATGTGAAATTACATCGATTCTATTCTTCTATTTATACATCCAATAACTTTATGAGGAATATGCAGAACATCAAATTGGTTCTTCAACGAGGCATTTTGCTAACAAATTAGTCTTCAAATTGACATCAAATCGGTCATTGAAATACAAAACTGGAGATATTATTAATCATCTAAGAACCAATTTTATAATGTGATATCTGGGGATTTTGGTAGAACTCATACGTTTAAGACTGGGTAGCAGCATCTTAATGTAGCAATAAACAGACTATTGTTTTAATCATGATAGAAAAAAATGAAAAGAAATGCTAGATAGACGACTAACCTTCTTCAAAACATAGACAAAATAGTGAAAGGTTTCACCAAAAGTAGTCCACTCAACAGACCAGCTGAAATCTGGGGCATTAAATATAGGACGCCGGAAATGTGGCTGCCATGAATTTTATGCAGATTAGGATGAAGGCAGGGACCAATAAAAGACACATAACTAACAGTTCATTCTTCAAACCTGGCCAAAAGTTATTGAGATAAATATGCCATCTGGTTTCAAAACCCTGTGAACACCTTTCAACGTTGACATGACTTTGGACATAGTTTCCGGCTTCGGATTCCATGGGTCACCACTATCCACAAACAATACATCCTTCAAAATCAAAGTTAACATATTCACATTTAACCCTCAAGCTTAAAAAATGTAGGAATCAAAATTTTTAGTTTAGAGTGTCAAGCCAAAATTCCATTATAGGTCAAAGGAGAATCATCTAATTTACCATAGTTCCTTTCTCGATAACCAAATCAAAACACTCATCGTCAAAAGGTAGCTCTAGCATATCAGCTTGCATCACTTTTATGTCTAATCACAGAAATCCAAACACATAAAAAAACAAAACACACACACACAAAACAAATGAGTGAAACAGAATGAGATCACGACAAAATTGATATTGATTTGATAGTCAATGAAACCATCATATACAAAACAAATTAATAATTCATAATATATCTACCATAACACCAATTACACCGAATCATATACACCTTTCCAACCCTGCAAAGTAGATGGCATTTTTTTCTAGTATTATTAAGAATTTAAGAATCTATTAGTGGTGAAGCTCTGATAACCAACTATGATAATTCTATTATATAGTTGTGTGCATGCTTAAGCGCTAAGGTAAAATCCCCCACTCCCTTGGGAATAAAATCACTATGCAGTAGCACCAACACTTCAGATTGAAAGTGTGTTCGTTTTCCAACATGTGAAGGTATCAGACACTAACACGACATCGACACATGTGGATACAATCAATCACTTCCATTTTTTTAAATTGTTATTGGTGTATAAGTGTCAATATAGTGTGTGGTGTTTGCGTCGGTGCTTCATACTTCATAGGCAAAGTATAGTATCAACAACATAATAATTTCAATAATTAGTAATTAATTTACTGCGATCCTGTTGAATGGATTGTAAAATACTAGAAGGCAAGGTAAGCGAACGTTTGACTCCGTGAGAAAGTAAGCGGTTTTGCATGTTGTGGACTGCAACATGTGAAAGGTCAATGCAAGTTATGTTGGTTGTTCCATCCTTGTACAACCCTTCACACATTTGTGAGTTTCCACATCCAAGCTCAAGAACCTGCAAATGCAATGCAATGCAATTTAATTCATGTCATCAATATTTCAACAACAATAATAAGAATAAGAATACTAATTGATATTACATACAGATGAATGGGGTGTGAGATGGGGTTTAATGAGGTGGCGAAAATGGGAATAATCCTTGAACCACTCATATTTCTCTTCCTTCGAGAACCTCTCATCCCTGAGATAAAGTAAGCATTAAATTTTCGAGAAAATTAGGAAAAAATAATAATGAAAATGTTCACTAGCTTTGATTAGTGATTGTGATTACCAGTAGGAAGGATTAAGGTAGGCCGATGCAGTTGAGGGTGCTGGTGTTGCCGTCGCCGTCGAGTGTCTATCTTCCATTATCCACTCGGAACCCTAGCGCCGGCGGACAAAACGGTGCTAATGCGGAATGCCACGCATGCACTGAGTTAGTAAATTTAATTTTTTCATCAAAATTAATAAAAGATTTATATATTGTAATGAGAGTAACGTATAAAATGTTTTAAACTATTGTTGAATCTGAACTATTTATTTTTTTCAAAATAAAATGTGAACCGTTTATTTTGTTATTTATTTTTATTTAATAATTATCAGTTAAAAATAACTACTTAATATTTATTTTTTATTAGACGTGTAAATTTAATTTACACTAGCATAATTTTTAAAAATCAATATGTACAATTTAAAAATTAATTTACAACTAATGCAAGTATGCAACAAGATTAATTAATAGATTTTGAGCGAGTCATATATTTTATACCTTCTAATTTATCAATTGTACATATTAATTTTTAAAAATACTTTTGTATTTTTGCTTTTAAAAATTATTTTATAATGATTTTAAAAAATGTTTTAAAGAATAGAATTAAAAAAAATTGAGATATTTGTTTTTAAAAACAGTTTTAAAGATGAGAAAAAGAGAAAACCTATTTGATCATCCAACTTTTTAAATCAGTTTTTGACTAGTAGAATTAAAAAAACTGAAAAATAAGAAGTAAAACATCATTTATCTGTTTTGTTTTTTAAGTTTTAAAAACTATATTATTAAAAATAGTTTTACAAAATAATTTTTAAAAACAAGTAATCCAAACAAGTTTTTAAATTTTAAAAAACTAAAATAGAGTTTTTAGAATGAGAATCAAACAAATAAAACAAAATTATATTTACTTAATTAAAAAAAACTAAAATTGAAATTTTTAATTTCAAGTTTGGTCATTTTCTATCTGTATTAAAGTTTTTACAAATTATTCAACTATTTTCGTCGTCACATCATTGCCATTCACCAAACTTCCATTTTCGAATTTCATCTGAGCTTAGAAAATAACGACTTTGAAGCTCTGTCAAAAAGAGATTAAGGAAAACACTAGAAGATTTTGACAAGGTACTCAAAAAACAATAGAAAACACAATGATTCGAAGAGAAAATATCAAGAGATAGCTCATATTTCGACTGCAATAAAACAACGGAGGAGTAGGAAGAGAAAATCACGTAGGATATATAGTCGTGATTCCATTTCAAACTCTAGTTTAGGTTCGGATTCATAGGACGACAAATCTAAAGAGTCTAGTTTAAATTTGAAGTATTCAAACTTGGAGAACAAGGAAAGAAGAATGGAAGGAGAATAGAAGGATGAAGAGATAAGGGGAAGAAGACGAGGAAGGAGAAGGAGAAATAAGAGAGAAGGAAGAAAGAGAAATAAAAAAAATGAAGAAGATGATGAATAATATTGTAGAATTTGATCGAAATATATTCAATTATAATGTTAAGAACATTCAGATTGATTGTTGTTGTGCTTTAATCAAATATAAATTTGTGCTTTATATTGAATGCTAGAGATTCTACTATTGATTTGTTTTTTTAATTAAGTAAATATAACTTTATTTTATTTAATTAATTAAAATAAAAAATTCATCCTATCATATCATGCCACACCACTAAAAAATAATTGGAAAAAATATGTGGTGACTGAAAAATTAGAAAGGGGTATGTGTGAGGGGCTCGTTTTAAACTATGGGACCAAAATCACACAGTTGATAAATTAGAGAGTCAAAAATATAATTAAACCAAAATTAAATGAGAAACAATTTAATGATATCAATTAATTTTTTCTTTTAATTTAATTTATTTATGTGTGTGTCCGGTAACATTTTGCATTTTTGAGACATTAACTAATGAAATTCTAAAACATATTCTTTTTTTTTTAAATAAGATTATCTTAAAATACTCATTTACTTTAAAATCAATTAATAACTTATTCAATTATATTTTATGAAACTAATGAACCATAATAGTCGCAATTACAAAGAGTAAAACAAAATAAACTCTAAAAGTCAAGACTATCTCTTTCACTACTCAAAAATAAATTTTAATTGGTCACTTTGGACGTTTATGAAAAACTATCTCAACAAGTCTAATATCATTACAAAAGTATATCAGAACCTCCAACTATACATTACCATGCTTTCTCGCATCTACATCAACTTAGGAGTGGCATATAGTCCAAACAATCAACACCAAGAGTTACAAATTCAAAATTACATATATACAAGCATGACAAATAACATGTATAGTATAAACAAATTGTACATGTAACAAGTAAACGTCATCTATATATATATATATATATATATATATATATATATATATATCCACATATTTTTCAACAATAAAATTGCAGCCTAAATATAATGTCTATATGCAAGTGCAAATGATTATGGAATATCACATCACCCATAAGGACATTATAAGTCCTTCCCAACAATACCACTATCATAGACTCAAGACCCTCGCAAAGATAGGTGAACTCTAATCAATTATATCTAATAAATTCTACACTAAAATTTGAGTTAAACATGAGCAAAGTTTTTACACAATCATCGATTACTGAAATCGAATTTTCCTCTTGCTGCACTTCTACTTCTATTTGTTTATGTACGCTAGACTTTTCCGGTAAACCTTTTTCCTTATTTTTTTTCTAACTAATTAGGTTTATAGCCAGGTAATTATTATTAGGGATTTATGTTTTTTTTTTCTTTCTTGTTAACCTAATAACTTAATATAGCTAATAACTAATTAGAGATTCATTTGGTTTTTTTCATTAAATAATATATGGGCCAAACCCATTTGACTAATGTGAATTTTTTTTATTGTTCTTGTTCTTGTTTTCTAAAAATAATTAAATTATGCCATTATTATTAGTTTTTTTATTTCAAATAATTCACAAGAAAAAATTATTATTTTTTAAATGACTTTCACACAAGTTAGCAAAATATTGAATCAAAATAAATAAATCATATCACACACACACACATATATATATATATATATATATTTCAAAAAAAAAACTAAATAATAATAATACACTAATGTAATTAAACTTTGTTAGATCGGTTTCTATGCCCATGTTAGATCGGTTACTTGTCCGATCTAACATCAAACGTTGTAATAAATAGTTAATTATAAAATCGGCTACAGATGTAACAAGTCAAAATTCAAAATTGATTTATTACATTGACTAAATTTGAACCAATATAACAAGTCAAATTCAAAATTGATTTATTAGATCGGTTAAATTTGAGCCAATATAACAAGACATATTCAAAATTGATTTATTATATCGATGAGCCAACCGATTTAGAAAAATATAAATATAATTTAAACTACAAAATCTTAATTCGACACTTTTACTATTATTGATCAATTAAAATAAATCATATCTTATTATATATATATATATATGTGTGTGTATGATTTCAAATAATTTATACTTGTATATTATACTCATAGAATAAATTTTAAAAACAATTAATTTAAAACAATGACACAGAAAATAATTAAAAGATAAAAGTTAGAAGGACTCATAAGAGAGGTCTTACATGTTGAAAAGTTTGTATTTAAATATTATGCCCATATAAGCATTTTTTAGTAGATTTCAAGTTGAGGATAAAGTTGTTTAGTGGTGTATTGTTAGGATAATAATAAGGTAGTTGTTAAAAAGAGTTGTTAATAAAGCAGTTAGGACTATTGTGTATAAATAGGGGTTACATAGAAAATGATATATTTTGAATATTGTAAAGTTAGTTGATTAGAGTAGAAACTCTAATCTTAAGAATAGAGATTTATTTGGTATTTTATATGGCCTATCTCTTGCTTGGAAATAAAGACCGGGGAACATCATCATACGGAATCTTGTTCTTTATTGAAGAAGCTTTTCCTACTCACCCTTGTGCTTCTTTGATTTATCATATATGTATAGGCTAATCACATTCTATTGGTCTATAGCTCTTAATCACACGTTACAAGAAGATAATGAAGCGGTGGATTGGTTAGCCAAGCAAGGTGCTTCTGGTAACGAGACCTTCAAATCTTGGAATCTTGGAATGTTTGTTTGATCGTCTTACAACTTAGGTCACAAGAGAAGTGGATCATCTACATTGAATCAAGAGTAGTTATATAAGTCATTTCAATACTATATTTTAATCAAAAACTTTAAAATAATAGATTTATGAGTCATCTTACTTATTTATATTTTATTCAACTATAATTTTTTAAGCAATTTGAGATTTATAATTTATACAACCCATAAAACCAAAACGAAGGTTTTGAATAAAATCTTATATTATTATTTGTTAGTAAGACGAATTCTTAAAGTATTTCTCATGACATCTACAACGGTGAATGATTCATCTTTTTAATAACAATCTAAAAAGTAAATTTTTTAAATGCTTTATAGAATATGATGACTATAGAAGTACTATTTCTTCACATTTTGTGGGCCTAACAAAATATCAAACTTATACTAAACATATTTTTATTTTGCAAAAAGTATTTTTTTTTATAGAATAAAAGATAAGTATCACCATAAATTCACACAACTGAGAGGTTTTGAATTTGAAACTAGAATAAGAAGTTCAATATAACAATATCTATATTTGTCAATTGAATTAGAATTTAAAAACTAACAATATTAACTTTTATTAGTTTAGTTAAAAATTCATGACATCAAAAAAAATATTTTTTTTCTATTCAAAAATATTATTTCTATTGTCGTAAATTAAGAAAGCATATTTGGTAAAAGAAATTAAGAAATCATATTTTTATTTTTTTAGAAACGTAACAAGAGTTTAATAATTCTTAGACACAAATATATCTATAATTCTATAAGTTTAAATTAATTTATGTTTAAGTGCTTTAAATTTATTTTATCTCTTCACACCTTAGTCATTTATATCAATTTCGACAACAATTAGTTCAATTGAAAGCTTATATGATCAGTTGAAACTCTATCAAATGCTGCAACAATATGTTTCTTATACTAATCATTCAGAAAACATCAATCAAATCTTATAAACGGTCTATATTTTTTTTATTTTCTTTACATCAATTTAAAGATTTATGCACATAATCAATGTCTTTAACTTCCTTCACACACAAAGTAGTTTGGACAATCAACTTATTGCAATGTTTTAATTAAATCTCAACATTTCATGACACTAATTCGAAAAAAATTTCAAACTTAAAAAATTGCATACATAGTTTAATATATCTTAAAGACTAATGGAACAAACAAATATAACTTAACAGACCGAATCCAGAAAGATAGATTTAAAACACCGAAATAAAAATTGAGTTAGACTTAAAAGAACTAAATCTATATTTTTACCTAACTATTATGCAATTTAAAATAAAATTATGCACATGTATTTAGTTCTATCATATATTATACCACGGTGACATATAATTATAATATTATTATCTACAAATTACATAAAAAAAATCAAGGAACTATACAATATCTACTTGACATTTAATAAATAATATACGACTCTTTTGATAAATTTTTATCCTTTTTATAAAACTCTCTTTTAATTTTAACTACATTAATTACTTCTTATCAACATACCCTTCATTGTTTTACATCTTTTTATACAATCAAAAATAAATATTATAATGAAAACAGTATCTAATGCTCCCTCCTAAAAAATAAATTAGTAAAATAATATTAATTGTCAAATATCAGTTAGTAGTAATTAAATTCGTAAAACAATAAGGAAAAAAAATCCAAAATTATAAGGCTACCAAAATGGAGTGAAATCACATGTGATCGTTGTTCGAAGTAAAATAAAATTGCACATGAAAATAATACTAAATAAAATAAATGGAAAAACTGATGATGAAAAAGTAAGTATACCTTTTCCTTATTTTAAGTTTAATAAAAATTGCAACATATGGTAGAAGTAATTTTTTAATAAATAAAAAGAAAATAGCAACCGTTGAGTGACTATCCTCAAAAGGTCATAAAGAAATAAATGGCATGGCTGAAAATTTTCATTTGCATAGATGCTTCCTATCTTCATATTTGAATCACATCTATCCTCCATATGAGTTGCTGCATAAACTCTTCAATACAATAATCCTATTTGTTCCAACATTTATATCACAAGCATGTCCAATAACTTCAGCACAAAAAATAAGGCTTAAAAGTATAGTAGTGTATATAATCACAAGGGTATACTAATACATAATATACTATACATTTAATAATTTTTATTTCTAACCTTATCTGATTCCATAAGCAGGAGGCAGTTCCTAGGATTTTCTGAAGGAAGGTGACGGTGATGCAGGAGGCTTCAACTCCTCATACCTGAAAACTCATTTGCATAACATCATAATGTAACTATTATATAACTAAATAAATAAATACTGCCCCCAAAAAAACCATAAAACTGATATAGATCAAACTACCAATATTTTAATACCAATAATGTTAGGTTAGTTTAAGGAATTGAAGAATCTTTGGCAAAGAAAATGAGAAAAAATGAATGCATGTTGAAAGAAGCTTACATTGTATAAGGTGAAAGTGGTCTTGACTTTGGTTCATGGAGATTCTGTCCATCATCATTTGGTTTATCTGCTACTGAAAGTTGAGCTGGTCCATTGCTTGATACTGTATCAATCTCAGGCACCACATCAACAGAAGATGTGGATAGTGATGTAGTTGGTGCATTAGGAGATGGTGAACTAGGAGGCTTTAAATCAGGATATCTGCATGTATATATAGCATGGCCTTAAAGAACAAATAAACACAAGAAGAAAAAACTACAAAAGTTGGGATACCACAATAAAAGTGCTAAAGTTGTTGATAACAAGAATGAAATTGGACTTACACTTGGTAAGGAGATTTACTAGAATTTGAACCCTGAGAAGGATTCTTTTCAGCAACTGTAGATGGTGACACAGTGTCCACTGTTGTTGAGGCAGTAAGAGGTTTGTCACTGGAATTACTTTGTCTTGGGCTAGGAGAAGTGGGAGGTTTCAAATCCTCATAGCTGCGAATTCAAAGAGCTTTAGATAAGAATAATGGTAATGTGTACTGATTAATCAGTGTTGTCAAACAGTGGCTACAGTGCTATAGTATAGTGGAATTTAAACAAATCATCTGTTCTAAGATATGCTATTTAGATCAAACACAAAGTATTGTCAAATAGCCTCTATTGCGGCGCAGTGTAGCAAACCTTGAACAGATCACTATTTTCTACGATATGTGATTGACAACACTAATACTAACATATGATATCACCACAAAGTTAGAGAGCGGCTTACGCTGCATAAGGAGAAAGAGACTCCTTCCCCTTTGAGGAAGATGTTGTCTCAGAAATGCCATCAATTCCTGTAATGCTACTTGGAGTATCTGAAGAACTAGATGTTGGCACTGCATCAATGATCTCTATCTGTTTCCTGTCACTAGGCTTAGTTGGAGAAGGAGATGATGGTGGCTTTAAATCATCATAACTGAAAATTCATACACCAAAAGAGTTATTATTTTTCCTCATTAAAAAATTCATACACATTAAAAAGTTTACTTTCAACAAATATACAGTGGTATCCACATTAAAAAATTTACTGGCTTACACAGTATAAGGAGAAAGTGGCTGTTTCACCACTGGTTTAGGTTGTGCTGTTTCTTTCTGAGGGACAATGGTAGGTACTTCTGCCACAACATCAGTAGAGGGACCTGGATCACTGAAAGCTGCAGTATCTGGTTTCTGAATCATCCCAATAAAACAATTAATCAATTAATTCACAAATCTTATTAGTAATAACAAGGTAGAATGATTAACCATGAACATCCTCAGGTAGAATAGTATGTTCAACAATCCTTCTTTCTCAAGACTTAAACTGACAAAGTTTTGATTAAGTTCCATACATATATCTCAAAATGTATATTATATAAAAAGTACTTACCTTAGGCGAATAAACGTAAGGGCGTTGAGGAGGTATCTTTGCAAGAAGTTCTTCCATAGGTTTTAGTGGCGCAGTCGTCTCTGCGATGACTTCCACTATTTTACAATATGAAAGATCGCGATTCTTAGCCATGACTGCCATGAATTCAGCAACCTGCATTGAGTAAGTTATATTTGCACTTGGTTAGCAATAAAACACAGCATAATTGATAGGAAAAATATGATATTTGGCACAAAAGAGCATTCACATAGATATATTCTTATACATGAAAACATTTCATATGATAAGTACCTGAAGGTTTGAGACCTGACCCCCAAATAAAGTATCTTCAGTTGATAAGGTTACATTATGAGTTTCCTTGTAAGCATCAGTAGGCCTCTCCATGCCTCCAGGTCTCACTATCTGAAAAGAGTAACATAATAATAAGATAATTAGGACCTCACGCTTCGGCGTAATCAGTATCACAATGACTTACTGTGTAAGGAATTCCACTGGCTAGCAATGCTTCTTCTGCCTTCCTTTTCCAACACAGGACTCCCCAAAATAAACTATACAAGTAAAACTAAGCAATCAGTTGAAGTGCTTTATGATGAAAACATGAGAAGAATGAGACTACTGCTTGAGAAAGTTTTGCACACTCACTTGAGAATAGCTGCAGGAAAACCAAATTTGTTTGTTCCCAATGAAGTAACCAATATGAAATGATTTACTTTAGCAACAGTTGCTGCATGACAGAAATAATGAACAAAAAAAATTGTTTTCAACATTTAGGAATGTGTAAAACAAAAAGCACTGAAATTAACATAACCATAATGATTAATGAAAGGTTCATTTACCAGCATCAATTAGGTTTTTGGTGGCCTGGTAATCGATTCGAAAAGGTCCGGTTATGTCGAAAACTTCCTTTTCACTAGCACCAATGGTACATATAACAGTTGATGCATTCCCTAATGCTGGTCCAATTTGATTTGGCTTCTCCAAATCACATTCCACAATTTCAAGCTTCTCTACAGCTGGGCTAAAAACCAAAAACATTCTGTTATCCAACACAGCAGCATTTTTTGTCGATGAGAAAAAACTTTCTTGGCTTACCTTCACTCCCTCCACTTGTAGCAGCATCAAGCTTCAATTGTTTAACACTCTGTACATAATATTCATATCTTTAATGCATATCCAATTATCCATTTAAAGAAGTTAATTATTAGTCATGTTACTTAGACTCTATTTCATAACGCCAAACCGCTAGCTTACAGGTGATAGTTAATAGTATATAAATTCATATGATCAAAATGGATTTTTTTTTGGTAATGGTCTTCTCTCTCACATGTTTATAGTGCTTCCTGATATGCTACTTTTAGTAGCGTTTGAGTTTATTCTCATTTTAATCACTGAAAAAAATTAAATAAATGTATTTTTGACATAGTTCAACTTTTAATTTTATCAAACAATCTTCTAGTTTATCTGCTATAAACTATCATCTAGCTTATCTGCTATATCAACTAACTTATACACTATCAACAACCTTATACGTCATTTAGCGAATCACCCTAACCAAAGAATGACTTTTCTATATATGTATATACCTGAATCAATGGACCAGCTCTCTGAGCATTCCTGACTCCAGCTCTGACTCTAAAACCAAGCTTTATTAGCTCCCTGGATGAAATGAAACTATCAGTGATCAGCATTTTGCAAACAAAAAGTTACTAATATCTGAAAAGGTGAATTAAGTTCAGTGTGGAGTAATAACAAATGTACCTTACAGTTCTTGAACCAACTTTGCCAGTGGCACCAGCAACAAATACCAAATTATCATCCTTGGAATCTGTTTTCTCAGGAATCCCCTCAGCTACACTAGATTTTGTTGAGCCTTGAATGAAGATACATGTTTAACATAACATTCACACAGTTCAATCACACACAGTAAATTATAAGAAACATATATTATTGTTGATATTATATATCACCTGAAGCTTGAGATCTTATGATATTGCCATGAATTCTGTTTTTGATGGGTGTTGTGGTGAAAGGGTAGGTCATGAAATGTGAGTATTTGGAAAGGTTGAGATGAGCAGAAGGTTTATGTGCAGCATGTCTATGTGTGAGAGAGGAAGGAATAGTAGTTGCTGTGACAGAGAAAACCTCCATTGATATGGCTTGAAAAATGAATGAATGTAATGATACTTTGGTGGGAAATAATAAATATATGAAGTGGTGAATAATAGTTTTGATCAAGTTAATATGCTGTGTTGTTATTATTATTATTATCCATTAGAATCTTCTCTCATTGGCAGAGGTGCCATCCTCTACTCTGCTATGTGTGGATATCATATCAAGGCCCTACCCCACACCACTTATGATTCCTCAACACTTGTCTTGTGGGTTATATAAGATTGGCCACTATTGATTCAAGGCTGCTCATCAAATTAACTTTCATATATTAATATACAAAAGACTAACAAGTATCACATTTTTTTAAAATTAAAAAATCTTAATAAGTATTTGTTAGCATAACTGTATTAATATTTGCTTTAAAGTTATGCTTCTCATCTCTTGCACTCTTCTTCTTGTATCTTCCTCCATTAATCTGGATTTTTGGCTCTTTCTCTTTTCTTAAATGCATTAATATGTTTTGACACCTTTAATTTATCATCAATTTGAGATATTGTTTTGGTCTTCTAATTTTTTTTGTTGAAATTTGACAATGGTGTTATTTTGGAGGCTTTAATTTCTCGATTGTTTTTGTAATTAAAAATTTACTATGGTTTATTTTGTTGTTTGTTGGAAGTGATTAAATCAAGTCTTTTGAAATAAAAAATAGAAGAGTTTAGACAAACCAGTTGTAATATAGTTACACAAATCTCTACATTAAATTAAAAAAAAAAAAAAGTGGTTAATTTAGAATTCTTAGGTCCAACAAGGATAAGCATGACAATGTGCACGCGATAATGTTGTCGTATTAAATAGCGGTACTCTTGAGAATGCATAATTAAATGCACGAATTCTTGTTTTTGACTGATTTAGGTCAAACAATATTTTTAGAAAGCCTTATATAGTTAGAAAAATAGGTTTTTATTTTAAACAAAAATTGCATATAAAAGAACTTCTAGATAAGATGTTGGTATTTTTTACTTCTTTTACAACTCCTCGGAATCTTCATTATTATAGTTTTAAATGATTTTTTATTGTATAAAAATATTTGGGTCTATTAAATATTACATTATTATATTTTATATTTTTAAAATTTTGATAATAGAAAAAATTGAAAAGGTAATAAATAGAGAAGATTTCAACTTTTTTTAGATTTTTTTTATGCAATTCCCCTAGCATCTTACCCAATACCAACTCTCAATATTCCAATTTGACATATCTAACATGTTTATTAGTCTAACAAAAGATAATGGAATCGGATACCGATCAATGGTTCGAACTTTGAACTCGATTAACCTGTATGAAGAAAATTTTGTTGACGTTGATGGTGAAAAATCAAATGTTGTGTACTCATCGAGTTCTATAATGTAGCCTAATCTAAACAGCAGTAGATATTCCATAATTAAGCTTCTTCTTTTGTTTTTTTTTTAAAAAAAGTTATTTTTTAATTTAAATTGGTAAAAATTATATCAATACAAAATAATATCATATATGGACTCAGAAAGAACTATATGTGAACTGGATTTTGATTAATACCACTAAGAGGAAGAGATATTTTTATTTAGTTTTGAAATTAATCTACAATTTAAAAATTTATTTCTAAATTATAAATATAAGTGTTACAAATTTTAAATAAAAAGTAATAAATAAAACATAATTTAATTTCAATATTAGATAATTCAATTGATTATATTTTATATTTTATATTTATTTTAATATAATGCATTTTGCATACATATAATAAAGTAATAAAGTATTTTTTTACAATTATTTAAATTTGACATGTATCATGATACTTTATTATATTTTATTATCCATATATTAAGTATGACTCTTATAATCGTGTGACAATGAATATTATATATGTCAACAGTATAATGATTGTAAATTTGAACACTTCGTAATGTTTATGTATTATATATTTATTATTTATTAAATAACTAAATTTTTTCAAAATAATCACATTCAAGATGTTACTAACTGTATAATGTATCAAATATCATGTTGTAATTGTACAAACAACACACTTTTACAAATGTTACTAAATGTATAATGTAATAAATACCAATATGAGATATAATCTATTCACTAACTTCATAATATTCAATATATTTAAATATCTTACCAATAAAAAACACTATAATTATGACATAAAAAATTGATAAAACAATACAATTGTTAATCAATAAAATCCAGATCAAACATTTACAAATGCAAACCAATAATATTCTTACAAAATGCCCATTGATCAAATGTACTCAATATTAGTCGGCTCAGTAATATACATAAGCCAAAAGTCATCATCTTGATTCGCCACATCTATTTGATTCAAATGTCCGTTTATAGAATTATATGTGAACTCATTAAATGCATTTTGATTACCATGAGGATTTAAGTTAGGATTCAAGTCAGACAAATTATATTGGTATGTCATATGTGCATTTTGATTAATACCATGATGATTGAAGTCTTATGTGAATTGATTAATTGTATTTTGATTAATAACATGAGGATTGAAGTCAGACAAAGTATCTTCGGGTGCCATCTGTGCATATTGATTAATATCGTGATCATTGAAGTCAGACAACGTATCTTGGTGTGCCAATTGTGCATGTTGATTAATACCGAGATAATTGAAGTCGGACAACATATCTTGGTGTGCCAACTGTCCATTTTGATTAATATGGAGATAATTGAAGTCGGACAACGTATCTTGGTGTGTCAAATGTGCATTTTGATTAATATCATGATAATGTGTCATATAAGGGAAAACTAATTAATGTAGTTCACAATTTATCAACAATAATAAAATGAAAAGACATAGTTCACATATATCATGCTAACTCTGAATAGTTTCAAGTGAACGGGGTTCATCTTCGAGCATATGATTATTGTTGTAGTCGGAACACAAAAATGAAGTAGAAGACTCATCAAATGGGTTGTACTTTATCCCATTTAGCATATTTATATCATTTGAATTGTTGTGTAATGATCTTGAATTGAGTAAATCACTACTCTCAATATCAAAAAGAACTGTGTGATTTGGATCCTCAATTGGAGGAAAACTGAATCGATGTTCGACAAACTTGGGATCCTCAATTGGAGGAAATCAGGAAGCAGACGTGCCAAAGCTACTGTGTTGAGTCTGTAAATAGCTACAATGTTGAGTCTGTAAATATTGGAATGAATGGAGCTCATTGCTCGTGGACCCATCCAACCTGGGCCCAAAAGAAAAGATATTGTCATCAGTATGACTGTCGATAGTAAGGTTATCATCATATCGATGAAACTGATCACTGGCGTAGAGAATGGGATCACATGGAGGAGATAACATACAACAATAATTTTCACACTGATCTGGGATAGCATCAGTATAATTGTCAGAATTGTTTAATGTTGTATATTCTAATTGAACGGGTTTTGAGAGGGGCACTGACAATAAATTATAGATTGAGTCTATATTTTGATCAACCACACCATTTCCCTGTATATTTAAATATGGTGGTAGAGCAATTGCATCTGAGCAGAGTTTGAAACTTTTAAATACCACGTCAGGTATCTCTAAGTTTTCTATTTGTGAATGATCATCATCAGACTGGTTGGCTACCATGTCGTGGTTTAAATGTTCTTGATGTATGTTTTTTGCCCTTTGCACTACATCTTCGGGGTAGATTGGCAAGCCAACTTTTTTCAGTCTTTTTATTCTTATTTGCCAATAGTTCTTTATCTCATTATCTGTACGACCAAACAACTGAAACAAACATAGAATATGATAATAAAGTATATATCCTAATATGAAAAAAATTAAGAAGAAATATTGTAGCGAAGGATATTCATTGTATAAATAGTATTGTAAAACTTAACTATTATTTTTTCTTTTATTACGTAAACTCACTAATTTACACATAAATTTATTGAGTTTATAACATGTTCAGTTATTGAGTTTAATCCCAATATTGATGTTCGTAACGTATCATTTACAAACAAAGCTTCAAATAGTTGAATCAACTCTAGTTATGCGTATAACAAAAATTAACAATGGAATTTAATATTCTCAAAGGTAAGAAATATTTGTATTAAATGTGTTCTCTTTATATATTTAAAAACTTTAAAACACTCGTACGACTGAACCATACAAGAACGATAAAAGTATTAATAAATTATTCTTTAATAATATAATCATTAAAGAAATATTATCAACACGATATAATGTGTATTCCTCTAAAGTTAGAAAATATATGCATTAAGCATGTTGCCTAACTGTAACACACTCATAATAGAGGAAACCATATTTTATATAGAATTTAGTGAAAAGAGTGACCTATTTTTCCTAACTGATAACTTATTAATCAACAGAATATTCATATAACTTCTTAATAATAAACATCATAAAACAAAATTTAATCAATGAGAATGAATCAAAATGTGAATCAATTAGCATAAATAAAGTTTCATTCTCATTGATTAAACTTTGTTTCCAGGTCCTAATATTTAACTAAATTATACAAGAACAAAAATTTAGGATCTTGGTAAACATTATACACACTAAACAAAAGTTTAAAAGTTAAGTGACTACTAACCGATAGAGCAATTTGAGCCTATTTATTTCTCAATATATAGTGTTGCTCAACAAGTATGTTTTCTTCTTCTGCAGTAAATGCACCCTTTCTCAGATCTGACCTTAAATGATTTGTCCATCGTAGACAACAGCTTTTTCCGTAGTGGGCAAGTTCAAATATTTTTTGGATTTCACCCCAATTTCCTTCTCCGTACTTTTTAACATATTCTATCAAAATTGCATCCTCTGCCAATGCCCATGGACCTTTCTTTTGACTACCATCTCCTCCTCTTCCTCTTTGTTCGCTGTTATCTCCATTATTAGATTCTTCTAGGTATACTGATGACTCACTACCTCTATTATCAACATCTTCTGGGGATATTAATGACTAGCTACCTACGTCATCAACTTCTTTTGGGGAAACTAATGATTGACTACACTTGACCGTTTCGCGATCATCATCTTTAGGTAATTCTAATGACCGATTATGTTTCGTTATTTTCCAACCATCATCTCCATCTCCATTTGACATGCTACTCATTGCTCTCAATATACCTAAAAAGTTTATTTCATAAATGTAAGTAATAAATTTTCTTTATTTTTCCAAATCAATCATTATTAAATCCTTTTAAGTATTTGATAGTTCTTTAACAACAGAGAAAAACAGAATATAACATAAAGTTGCATTTAACATTTTAATTTCTGAATTATTTTTCTCTTTCTCTTTCCCAATGAGGGAACCAAACTCCTCAAATAATAAAGTATATTTATATAACCAATTGAATTACGTAGACATTCACAAGGTAACTTCACCCATTAATTAAAAAATTTCATACTAAATCATTCCTTAAATGTTGAACTACATACCAAATACAAAATATATTTATTTAAAATTGAACTTCTCGATCTTAGTCCCGTGGAACAAAATCTAACTTATATAGAAACTAAGATTTAGCAAAGTATAAAATAATAATAATTGAAGAAAAATTGTTCCTTGCCAAAAAAATCAAGTCACAATTTTTGAAAAAAAAATCCCTTCTCCTCCTCACAAAATAGACACGATGTTTGAAAAAAAAAATCAACATAATAAAAGAACAATAATTTGATGAAACAACACAAAAGAAAAACAATCAAAACTAAACTAAAATGTTCAAAATAAGAATCAAAACAACTATTTTAACAACTTAAAAGAAGAATAAATAAGAGGAAAAAAACTTGGTAAGGATGAATAGAAACGAACCAAAACTAAAAGAGTAAAAAAGAAGAAAGGAAGGTGCCGGGTTACCGAAAGGTGGAAGGTAGGTGGTCTTGGGTGATGGTAAGGTCAGATGGTTTTAGAGGTTTGGTTTTAGAACAAAGAAGTGAAGTGAGCGTATAATCAGAAACAAGAAACAAAAGTTTGAGTAGAAAAGAGTTTAATAGAGAAAAGTTTCAATATAAGTGAAGTGAACTATTTATATAGTTGAGTTTAATAGCAAAGAGTTTCAATAGAAGTCAAATAGCTATATGGGTTTTAGTTTCGTTAGAAAAGAGTTTCAATAGAACTGAAATAGCTATATAGATTTTAGTTCCGATAAAAAAGAGTTTCAAATTAAAGTAAAATACCATTTCAACCCTATTTTAGTTCAATATGTTTTATTTTAAAAATTTATTTTCAAAACGAGAAACCTACTCAGAAAAACAATTAAATATTATTAAATAATTTAATATTATAAATTTTAATTGAATTATTAAAATATTTATAATGATTGGTAATTATTTAAAAATAATTTTATTATCGAGATTATAATAATTATTCTATTTTAGATAAATTTTAAGATATTTAGAACATAATTTCAACTTATTATTAAAGAAAGATTTAAGTTCTTTAAGACAGAAAATATATTTCTATATATTATAAAATTTATGGATAGATTTAATATTTGTATGATGTACATATTATAATCAAACAAATTTATCATAGTATTATTTACGTGAATTAGACAATTTTTTTTAAAAAATAAATTCTATTTCTATTTTATTGTCAATTTTCCAAGACAAATATTTACACAGAACTTTTCTATTAAACTCTAAAATTATACTCTGAAATCAACTGATCCACGTCTATATATATTTATATATTATTGTATATTATATGTTTAATTAATTGGTTGTTTGATTTCTATAATTATCTATCTTATCAAACTTATATAATATTCTAAGCTTCGCGTTTATAGATAAAAAAAGTCCGACAATTTTTTTTAATTAATCTTAAGGTTTCATTTAATTATACGAGATAAATTACTTTTTATGAGGTAGATTAAAATTAATAATATATTTGTCAAGAAAACAGTCTTACTGAAATTAGTATTTAATAATAATAGTTATTTTTTTTAATAAATAGAAGTAGTTAAGTTGGAGTTTTTTGTACTAATAAAATAACAAAGAACATACAATAAAAAAGCATCACCACAACAGAACCAAACAGAGTAACAGCGTTGTCTTTTTCTTGACTGTGTCTCCAATGGCTTTCTCCACACACCTTTGCCGTCTCCCCGCCACTGGCATTGACGTTCCTCTACCGGAGAGACTCCGCTGCCGGAAAGTCTTCTCAGTTCGTTGTTCCACTGACTCCAATTTCGATCCAAAGGTGTTCCGAAAGAACCTCACCCGGAGTGACAATTATAACCGCAAAGGCTTTGGACGCAAAGAAGAGACCCTCAAACTCATGAATCGCGAGTACACCAGTATGTTATCTTTCTTCTTTCCTTCCAAGTCAAAACAGTTTCGCTTTTATTGTTTATTTTAACTGAGCAATTATTTGATTTTTGTCTCCCAAATCAATTTCTCATGGGAATTCGGCTGAAAAATTAATGTTTAGCTTCTTTTTATATGCTTATGAATCGTGTATCTTCAAAAAGTGTGTTACTTTCTAGTTGGGCATGTGTTTTGTTTTTTGGTACATAAAAAGGATTACTTAGTTTTTGTTATTTAATTGATTTGTGGATATGATTTTCTTCTATTTGCATGGAAATTGAGCTCAAAGTTAGTGTTAAGCTTCTTTAGGTTTGGCTTCTGCTAATAGGTTTAGGTCTGTTTGGATAAACCACTTAATTAAGAACTTATCATATAAGCGTTTATGTATTATCTATTTCGATAACAAAAGATAAAATAAAGTCAAACTCTTATCAAATAAATTATTATGGAGAGCTTATGGACATGTTGTATGCTAATTTCATAAGCTTTCTCAAACTGTCTCACGAGTGCTTATGCTAGTAGATAAGTTAAAATAAGTCAATCCAAACCTACTTTGTTCACTGTGTCTGTGTTTTCAGTGAATATTGATTTTGTGTACCCTTTATTTGTAACTTCAGGTGACATCATTAAGACTTTGAAGGAAAATGGGTTTGAGTATACATGGGGTAATGTCACTGTGATGCTAGCTGAATCCTTTGGATTTTGTTGGGGAGTTGAGAGAGCTGTTCAAATTGCATATGAGGCCAGAGAACAGTTTCCTAATGACAAAATTTGGATTACCAATGAAATCATCCACAACCCAACTGTTAATAAGGTAAATATCTACATTTCATAACCACCTTCAATGATCTCTGAATTGTTAATTGATTGTTGTGTAAATCAGTTGATGAAGTTGGTAAAAAGTTATTATTGTTCTGAACTTGATCATTTCTGTGTTTACTTGCACATGCCATTACATATTGTGTTTGTACCAACATGGTTTGACACAAATGGTAGATATTTGGGCCCATTGAATCATTAATCATTTGGTGGGGTTTCAATATAGGCCGGTATGTATGAAAAAACATATGATGGATGTGGTCAACCCTTAAATAGATCTCAGTTACCTCCAGTGATTAGTCTTTGCAATTGCGCGTAGTTCATGTCTTAGTTTACCCAAAAAAACATGTTGTGTTGATTGTTGAGCTTGATAAATTATTGATGCAGCGACTAGAGGAGATGGAAGTGCAAAATATTCCTATTGGAGAAGGAAAGAAACAATTTGAGGTTGTCAACAAGGGCGATGTTGTCATATTGCCTGCTTTTGGAGCTGCAGTAGATGAGATGTTGACTTTGAGTGAGAAAAATGTTCAAATCGTTGATACTACTTGTCCTTGGGTTTCAAAGGTATCTATTTGTAAGGATATATGGTTTTCTTTTTTGTTTGATTGCGTCTGTTCAGTTCATATATCAATATGCGCCAATAGATACTGAGATTATTTCTTCGATGAATTGTTTTAAGGTATGGAATGTTGTCGAAAAGCACAAAAAAGGAGATTATACCTCGATAATTCATGGTAAATATGCTCACGAGGAAACTGTAGCAACTGCATCTTTTGCTGCAAAGTACATAATTGTGAAAAATATGGCAGAGGTTTGTTCTAACTTGCTGCTAGTAGTCAATTTTATGCTCATTGATGCCTTAGCTTGATGAAATTTATTGTAATTTTTGCAATACATACAAACTTATCCAGGCTGAATATGTCTGCGACTATATCCTTGGTGGTGAACTTAATGGATCCAGCTCAACCAGGGAGGCGTTTTTCGAGGTACAACTTTTGTCGTGTGACTGATTCTTGCTTTCAAAATCCTGTAGTCTACGATGTCGTGATTGTTTATATTTGTTGTACAGAAATTCAAATATGCAGTTTCTAAGGGATTTGATCCAGACAATGACCTCATAAAACTTGGCATTGCAAATCAGACAACAATGCTCAAAGGAGAGACTGAAGAGATTGGTTAGCTATTTTTTTTTTTTTTTGGAGTTAGGGGCAGATGGATTCTCATGTGCTCTATTCATAAATTTGAAGTAATTGTGACATGTATTTTGCTGATCGGTTCACAGGGAAACTAGTGGAGAGGACTATGATGCGCAAATTTGGCGTGGAAAATGTTAATGAGCACTTCATAAGCTTTAATACAATTTGTGATGCTACTCAGGTATTGTCACTTCTCTAGTCCTTGATGTTCTTGCTTTTTTTAGATAAAATGTGATTGCAGTTCTTGTTAATCCAGTTTTTATGTTAGCAGTCTTATGCATTGTATATATTTTGGCCAGTTTCCATTCTATATTTGCCTTCATTCTAATTAAACAGTTGTATTGAATTTCCTTTCAGGAGCGACAAGACGCTATTTACAAGCTGGTAGAGAAAGATATGGATCTTATGTTAGTAGTTGGTGGCTGGAACTCAAGCAATACATCGCACTTGCAAGAGATAGCTGAGGAACGCGGAATTCCTTCTTACTGGATTGACAATGAGCAGAGAATTGGTCCAGGAAACAGAATAGCATACAAGTTGAATGTAAGCATCAATAAAAGAGATTTTATACATCATCAACCGTTGGTAGCTCTTTTTCACTATTAGTAATAATGTTTTATGTTTTATATTTTCATCTTTCAGCACGGCGAACTAGTCGAGAAAGAAAACTGGCTACCAAAGGGCCCATTAAAGATTGGTGTAACATCTGGTGCATCGACACCAGACAAGGTATTTTGTCTTGCTTTGCATGTGAAGTGATAATATCCAATTCAAGTTCGTTTAATTATATTTTGCATCATTGGATTTCATGCAGGCCGTGGAAGATGTGCTCATCAAGGTGTTCGATTTGAAAAGAGAAGAAGCATTACAACTCGCATAAAGTAGGTCCGCATACATACATTATTAAGTGTATAAATAACAGGAGGGACATGAATTACAGGATCTGTTACTGTTCAAATTTATCAATGAGAAACCTCAATGTTAAGTTAAATAAATTCTTCTAAATGTTGTCTTTTGCAGTAGTGTTTAGTATTAGTTGTCATCATAGACCAATCTATTAGCACAAAGATCATCCATGCATTTGTAATCTCTGGCTTCAAGGAGATGAAAATATATTTTTATTGATGGCATTATAATTCAAATATCTAAACAGGAATAGCTCAATACAATAAAAAGAGAAGCAATCTTTATGCAGTTGCAACTGCAAACTATACATTATGGAAGTACCAAACATCAAAGATACTATTCACTTCCCTAAATGAGGGGCAAAAATAACACAATGTCATAAAATTAAATAAAAATATATGCAATATACATGTAATGAACTCTTAGTATCTAAACAATGTCTTATGAGATGATCTTCAAATGTTTTGTTGATTCATTCATCCAATGAACACAACTACTTAGCATCTCATCCATGGCATTCAATTTGTATGTTTGTATGTCAAAGTACTCTATCATCATTGCTATATAATCCATAATATAAGTAGCTGTGATCCAATTGAAGAGTCTTTATTTTCCCACCTTGAAGTCTCAAAAGCTCTATAAGCTAGCTAACCAGTACCACCACCAATGCTATCGAGCTTGCTTTTATAGAGATGATTCAACTATTTCAGGGATATTGTCAAGCAACCGATTCATCTCATCCGGAAACTCCAACTTTGCTCTGTTAGTCTTTCCTCCAATAACCACTGTTGTCCCATCTTGTAAGGCCCATATCTTTCAATTCACCAACAAGTAAATTAACATTTTAATATATAATTGAACATTTGATTTATTAAAAAAAGGCATCACAAGATACACAAAAGTATCTTCTTTTTCCTATATAGTTTTCCTGCCGTGCATATCATTTTTCAATATATTTAGTTATTACAATTTTTAAGATGATATCACATTACTTTTTACTAAATGGTAGCTCATTTGACAGTATTGTAAAAATTCTCATATTATTAACCATGCAGTGGCCCGTTTTTTTTAAAGAACTAGGGTTCAAACTCTGGTGAAGGAAAAAATACTACTATTTTCATATAAAAAGTAAGTCATTGTTATTTGTCTGGAAAATGGGGGGGAAAACAATGTTGGAGAAAGAATGATGATACAAATGATAATTTGATGTGCCTAGTGTTAAATATAAAAATGCAGAGATTCACCTGTGAATGAGATAAATAGCTGATGCAAGTAGTGAGCATTAGAGCACCAAATCCAGCATATACAACTGGCACTCCAGGGTCAATCTGCATAAGCAATGAGTCATTCACAAAGGTAACATAACTAATTGCAGCTAAAGAAAAATAGCAAGGCTTAGCTTAAGCTCACACCTTCAAGTCCAAGCCACTACTCCCTATTGCATCAACAATGACAATTTCTGAGCCATCAATGTTGATTGGTAGCTTTGAATTAGGTCTTCTAACTCCTGCAAATTTCCCTTTCTTATCATAAAGTACAATTGACTGCAGGTCGCGAGCAAGCATTGATCTAAAATTCAACAAAAGTTTGTAAAAATAATGAGATAAACAGAAAAATATAAATGTTGAAAAGAATATTTTAGTGTCACAATGAATATTTAAACACTTACATTCCCTTAACATCAGGAGAGTTAATATCTCCAACAGGTAGAAAAGTACCATAAAGTTTCTTATCTCCATTGATTTTTAGAGGTGCCATAGCCAAGTTATAAGGTCCTTCATTGTCCTTGAGAATTTGCAGAGCTGAAATACTCCAATCTGTCTGGTATATGGTGATACCATCATATCTTAAAGGATCATTTACACTGATTGTTTTCCTCATTACTTCTTTTCCATCCATGTTTAAGAGGGAAAGATCAGTGTGGAACTGGGAAACCTGTAACATAAATAAATAAATAAATAAATTGAACATTATTAGAACAACAGTCTCAGTTCAAAAGAAAATAGAAACACAAACGTAAACAAAGGACACACGAGATTTGATCACGGTGTTCGACCAATGCCTCTGTCTCCGACTGCAGGATGCAATACTTTTCTATTATGATTCAAGTTTAAGTTTACAGTTTACAACTTGTGTTTAAATACTATTGTCCAGTTTACCAAATTACTCTGGAAACTTACAAGATTACCCCTCCCGCTCGAGTGACCTACCTACTTATGACTAACTATTAGTGATACCCATCAAACATCAAAATAGCTTAATGTGAATGCTATCGTCATACTTGGAATATAATTCAACAGTGATAGAAATCAAAATTGCAGAAAACTGCAAATTGACTTATTCCAGTTAAAATTTCATGAACTCAATGTGAATTCAGTTGCAACTTGCAAGTAGCATTATAAGCAAAAACCAACATTTACCTCTCCACTATCATAATAATCCATAGAGAATCTGTTGACATGAATCTCTGTATTAAAAGCATCAGTTGGAGAGGAAAGAAAGCCAGTAGGGCCTAGAACATCTCCTACAACAAAATTCAGCCCCTGTGGCACAGTAACTGAACCTCTAAAGCTCCCTGCAGCACTTAAAGTTCCTCCAACCATTATCAACAGCAGCGCTATATGAACTCCAACAGGGGCCAGCCGACCGGCAAGTCCACGAAAAGCATACAAAGTTGGTCCTTTCAAGAATACCTATAATCCAAAATTACATTTTGTCAGCACACGAAGTTTTCTAGTCTAATGTTGGCTAATAACTAGAAGAAAAAGGAAAAAAAATAGTTAAGCATAAGTCATGGCATGGCATTATAACCTCATATCCAGCTCCCATTAATATAGTACCAACATCTTGGATTGATGCTCTTGGCAATGATTCTGAAAATTCCTGCTTACGAATAACCTCGGCCGAGTGCATAAACGACCATCTACGAAACAAATTAGGCCTTGAGCAATCAAGAAATTTCCCAAACCAAGCATTATGAACACAGAAAATTGACAACCAAACCTTCTTGAAACCTTGATGAGTGGAATCTGTGTTGTGTAAGTGCAGGCCATAAGGGATGCACCAAGAAGAGCCAACATTCCAAGAAATATAGGGGATGAAAACATGTGATCAAAACCAAGGAAGAAAATCCATCTCCAAGTAAAAAACCCCAACACAGGATGATCTTCAGGGTAGTTCTGGAAATAAAACTCTGGGGTCTGACCTTGATCAATAAAAGTGCCTGGCATAAGTCAAAGTTTTAGTTATTATATGGTCATATGGACTAAGGGTCTGCTTGTATTGATTTATTTGAGTTTATCTACTGGCATTTACGAAAACCACTTATACCATGCCCATAAACTATTTTCAGCTTATTTTTACAAGCTCTCTAGGATAGCTTATAACAACAGCTTATAAGTTATATCAAAATTGTTTGACTTTATTTTATCTTTTGTCGTAGAAATAACTTATACATAAGTATTTATGCTATAAGCACTTAAAGCACATTTGCTGATTTGCAGACACAATTTTTGAAACAATTGAATGGAAAGTTAAAATAGCATTTCTTTTGCTACAACTATGTAAACTTGAGGAGCTTTTGCATCAACAAACTGAGAAATAGAGTAAAGAAGAGAAGTTGAGCACATACCCAAAGCCATTAAAAAAGCAATTGTGAACATTTCAGCAATAGCCAAGGGCAAATTAGAGAGAATCTGCAACACCTTTTTACTCAAAATCTTGGCAACCCCAAAAGGGGCTTTCTTGTTCTTTGAGCTAGCTGGAAGATTCACACTGTCATCATTATCCATTGTGAGTGGTGGAGGGGAAGCTTCTGATAAGAGAATCTTCTGGGACAAGTCATTTCCCCCCTTGTTTTTGACGTTGCAGTTGATGGTGAATGAGAGGGTATGAAGTCTGTTTGCAGCATAGTTAGTGTATGGATATGGGAATGGGTTAAATTTGAAAAAGGGGTAATGAAAGGTGGGAACTTTGAGAAAATGGGTTTTGGGAAGACATTGATTTGAGTAGTACTTCATCTTTATGGGACTCAAAGACATCATCGATCATGTATGTGGCACTGTTTCTGTTTCAGTTTCAGTTTCAGCTCTCTCCTATTAACGACCACAGCGGTTGCTTTATCCATAGATTAGATAGACAATTTTGTTATGCATGTCCCTCAATTATTTTTATAAAAACAAAATGTTTAAAATATCTTTTTTCATTTATAACATTTTTAACTTCTACTTGAACTCAATTTACGAACGTTTAGGTGAATTCAATTTATGTCTACCTACGCAAATTCATGCGGTGAATTGAATTCACTTAGGGTTACGTAAATTGAGTTTCCGTACACAAATTTACTTAATAAAAATGCCTCAATTTTTTTTTTATTTAATAAAAAATGTCTTCCATTCTAATATTCTTAAAACTAAAATCTATAAAATCTTATATAAATTTAACATTATCTCAACAAATATTACATCAATGGACATTATTATCAATTGTAAAAGAAATATTATACAATATTAATTTAATAAATAATCTAATATATAAATGTCAACTCAAAAATATTAATCAGACTATTCAAAATTACAAAAATAAAAAAGAGCTCAAATTTTTATTGAATAAAAAGAGCTAATATAGATTTTTGAAAGTTTTACCTCATACCCCTAGATTATACTTATACCCCCCACAAACTTAAAGAAAATATGTTTTTGCCTTTCTATAAAACATAAAATCTGAAAATTTTACCTTTCCATCTTTCAAGTTTTCTGGAAAAAGTGAGTGAGTTTTTGGCAAATCTACCAGAAAACTTAGATGAAGTTTTCCGGTACTCATAGTGTTTTCCGAAAAACTTAAACTTTTTTCAACGTTTCTAGAAAACTTAAATTTAAGTTTTTCGAAAAAAAGTGAACTACCGAAAAACTTAAATTTAAGTTTTCCAGAAACGCATTCTACCGAAAAACTTCAACTACTTTAAAATTGAAGTTTTCCGGTAGTTATTGTTTATTTTATTTTTTAACTGGTTTTTTTTCTTGTTATTTTTTAATTTTAGTAATTAATCACAATAATATATTTTTACGATAGTAATTATAATTATTCATACATGTTCAGTGTTAAAAACGTTGGTAGTATCAACACATGTTTTATTAGATAATACTAGCGGATTATCCATATTTATCAAAATTTAAAAAAAAAATTTAAAAAAAAAACTTCCAAAAAACTTGTAGGGAATAAGTTTCCGGTAGTGTTAAATTTAAGCTTAAAATTTCCCAACAAGTTTTTCAGTAGTGTTAAATTTACGCTTCTTTTCCGGAAACCTTTTTTTTTTTTTTTAGTTTCAGAAATCTTTGGAAGGTAAAAAAAAAGTGAATTTTAATTTATTAAAATAGTAAAACAATGTAGGGTATCTTTGACATTTTGAAAAATATTTGGGGGTATAAGTATAATTGGAGGGTATGAGGTAAAACTTTCTAGATTTTTTTTATAGATAAATTTTCAAGACACTTCTCTTCGTCACTTTACATTCAAAAAGTTAACCAACAAATAAACATGTTGGTTTATTCTCAAGACTTTGATAAAACATTTTGTTTTTGTTGCAAATTATTTAATATTTCTTAGTATAAGTAAATTGGCTAATGAAAATGATAGTGATCAGAGAAATATTAATTATACGAGTACGTGAACGGAGTTCAAGTAAAAAACCCACTCTTTGATATATTTACCAATTTACCTAAATTTATCTATATCTCTTAGCGATTCAATAAAAATTTGAGCTCTTTTTTATTTTTGTAATTTTGAATAGTATGATTCATATTTTCGAGTTAACATTTATATATTAGATTATTTATTAAATTAATATAATTAATATTGTGTAGTATTTCTTTTACAATTGATAATTGATAATAATGTTCAGTGATGTAATATTTGTTGAGATAATGTTAAATTTATATAAGATTTTATAGGTTTTAGTTTCTAAGAAATTAGAATGTGAGACATTTTTTATTAAATAAAAAAGAAATTTTGAGATCTTTTTATTAAGTAAATTTTTGTACGTAAACTCAATTCACGTACACCTACGTGAATTCAATTCACGCAAACGTACGTCAATTCATGTATACTTGATCTCAATAGACTTACGTAAATTGAATTCACGTAAGTATACATAAATTGAGTTTACATAAATGTAAATTCATGTAATTTTTCTATTTAAAGTATGTATTTAAAGTTAGGGACAGTTAGGGATTCTCATGTGCTCTATCCATAAATTTAAAGTATGTATTTTTCTGTTTGGTTCACAGGGAAACTAATGGAGACGACTATGATGCGCAAATTTGGCGTGAAAAACGTTAACGAGCACTTCATAAGCTTCAAAACAATTTGTGATGCTACTCAGGTATTTTCACTTCTCGTCCTTGATGTTCTTGCTTATTTTGGATTAAATAAAATGTGATTGAAGCTCTTAATAAGCCAGTTATTAGGTTAGCACTATCATGCATGATATACATTTTGGCCAGTGGCCATTCTATATGCCTTCTCATTACAATCAAACAGTTGTACTGAATTTCCTTTTAGGTGCGACAAGACGCCATTTACAAGCTGGTAGAGAAAGATATGGATCTTATGTTAGTAGTTGGTGGCTGGAACTCGAGCAATACATCGCACATGCAAGAGATAGTTGAGGAACGTAGAATTCCTTCTTACTGGATTGACAGTGAGCAGAGAATTGGCCCAGGAAACAGAATAGTATACAAGTTGAATGTAAGCATTAATAAAAGAGATTTATACTCATCAACTTTTGTTAGCACTTTCAATATTAATATTAATGTTTTATCTTTTCATCATTCAGCACGGCGAACTTGTCGAGAAAGAAAACTGGCTACCAAAAGGTCCATTAAAGATTGGTGTAACATCTGGTGCATCGACACCAGACAAGGTATTTTCTCTTGCCTTGCCTGTGAGGTGATAATATCTGATTCAAGTTCGTTTGATAACGTTTTGCATCATTGGATTTCACGCAGGTTGTGGGAGATGTGCTTATCAAGGTCTTTGATTTGAAAAGGGAAGCACCATCACAACTTGCATAAAGTAGCTAGCTATTTGATTTTACATTATTAAATGTAAAAATAACGGGACTTGAATTACAGGATCTGTTACCGTTCGACTTTGTAGAATTTATCAATGAGAAACCTCAATGTTAAGTTAAATAAATTCTTCTAAATGTTGTCTTTTGCAGTAGTGTTTAGTATTAGTTGTCATCATAGACCAATCTATTAGCACAAAGATCATCCATGCATTTGTAATCTCTGGCTTCAAGGAGATGAAAATATATTTTTATTGATGGCATTATAATTCAAATATCTAAACAGGAATAGCTCAATACAATAAAAAGAGAAGCAATCTTTATGCAGTTGCAACTGCAAACTATACATTATGGAAGTACCAAACATCAAAGATACTATTCACTTCCCTAAATGAGGGGCAAAAATAACACAATGTCATAAAATTAAATAAAAATATATGCAATATACATGTAATGAACTCTTAGTATCTAAACAATGTCTTATGAGATGATCTTCAAATGTTTTGTTGATTCATTCATCCAATGAACACAACTACTTAGCATCTCATCCATGGCATTCAATTTGTATGTTTGTATGTCAAAGTACTCTATCATCATTGCTATATAATCCATAATATAAGTAGCTGTGATCCAATTGAAGAGTCTTTATTTTCCCACCTTGAAGTCTCAAAAGCTCTATAAGCTAGCTAACCAGTACCACCACCAATGCTATCGAGCTTGCTTTTATAGAGATGATTCAACTATTTCAGGGATATTGTCAAGCAACCGATTCATAGGCGTTCCATTTTTTACACTGTAGCAACATGTGGACACTTTCCAAGAGTATTCCATAAAATATAGTCCCCAGATGTAACCTGATTACAGCCAAGAAAACAGTAGAACATAATTACTAACTGAAGGGGCAGAAAAAATTGGGAGATTTATCATATTCAGTGGGATTTGCTTAAATATTGTATCATTGATACTACACACATAGATACGCAATCAAACAAATACCTGAGCTGAAAACTCTACAGGTGCTTTTACAGCTGGATAGATGCTCACCTGCATAATACACGAATGATCAGACCGACAACAAAAGTAAAAATCTCAGAATAACAAGGACGAATGGTACGACAAATATACTACAGAAATGGGGTTGGAACAATAAAAGACATGGAAACATTAGTTGATTATCCATTACACTGAAGTAACGTATAATTGTGAATTACAGATGTTGAAACAAAATTATGTGGATCTTAATTCTTTTATCTAAAATAAGAGTGTCTACCAAAAATGATAGAGACTCACAGATTTAGGATCAATTGAAATTCCAGATACTGATGCCCCAACAATCATGAATGATGCCTGCAATGATAAGAAAATATTAATGGAATTGGAACTTTAACTATTATTATTACACATGGAAAGATTATCATTAATACTCTAAGCATCAAGGAGTTCAGAGACTGGAAACTAATATTATTGACAGATTAAATGATAATTCAAGAAGAAAATGAGTAAATTACTACATAAGATAGTACTTTATAATATTATATGTCAACAGCTATGTTCCTTCGGATATAAGATATGTAACCAAATTCTTAAATGCCTAAAATTCAAATGGTAATCAGATCGCATAGAAGAAATTATAAACTCAGAACAACGAAGATTGACAAATTCAGCAGATAGAACATTTAGGAGATTCTAATTCTAAATTTTGTTTTAAAATGAACACAATAAGAATGCTAAGATTACTAGCATGTTAAGAACTTAAGAGTCTAGTTTCATCAGGGGTTCAATTGAGTGTCCAGTTGTGCTAGGTGTACCGTGCTTGGTATCTGGTCTAGAATACTAGTAGTATTAGGTCAGTGTTTTGTATCATCTCAGCCACACAGTTATTCAGAGTCGTACTAGTGAAGTATATTGTTTTTGTCTCTTCTCCATCAATCCCTAAAATTTCAACACTAAGAATACAATGTATAATGACACAATAAGATTATCAACATAATAAACTCGTGCAAAACAAAAAGAAAATAATCAAATAGATTTCAGTTGACAAGGAAATGCAAACTTCATAAAATGCTAAATATAATATTAAAATGGGGAGGCATGTACTTTAGCATAATTGTATGCTTGCCAGCAAAATGGCTCCTCTAGATCAATTGGAGGAAGATCCTTGTTCATTTTCTCCATGAAATGTTCTTCATTAACCATGCTACTAGCGGTTTCTGCCTCATTATCACTATCCTCATCAACAATGGTTCCAAAGACTGACCTAGCCATTTGGTTTTTCCATGGTGCAAACTTGACTGTTCCCGGGAATGTCACTTCAATACTTTTTCCAGTTAGTCCCCGTCCACCTGTCACAATTTTCCATTTAACCAAGTGTTCTGAAGTTGAAACTGTCCCCAAGGAAGGAATACCGTCCAAGGATATAACCCTCCTCCTAGGAAAGGGCATAGTCACAGTACAAAACTCCATTGTCAAAGGAGCCCTATAACCTTCCATTAGACACAACTTGAAAAGAAATGCACCTTTATCCTCAGAAACCATTGACAACTGATAGAATCCCTTCACAGGAGGTCCAAGGGCGCAAGTTGCCTGATATCATATTAACACGAAATTACCTAATGGTGGAGAAAACACCACCCCCTGCTTATCTGGACCTTGGTCTGAAACTTGAGCACAAGGATGGTACGATGAAACCTCAAGGTTTGCTATGTTCAATCCTGTTAAGGGAAATGATAGATCTGGCAACCCTTCCAAATCAGCTCTACTCTACAATTTATTTGACCAGAAACTGATATAATATCTGGGATCTCATCTCTATCATACAGAGCTGCATGAACAGTCTCATGAGTCGTAAAAAGCATTCTTTGTTTTCCTTTGAATAGATATGGCTTCCAAGCCGGTTGCTTCTGGTCTGTAGGAGGCAAATCCAAAGCAGAAAAACCATTGACCTTGATGGAAAAAATATTTGAATAATTAAGGTCCAAGGGTGTGCCTGTATAAAAAATATACATTGATAGAATAAATTTGCGTAATTTCCCGCTTAACTAGTAAAACAACAACAAAAATATGAGATGAGGAATACCATAATAAATGGTACCAACCAAAGGGCATTGAGCTACTGATAAATGTTCTGAGTGCATCTTTATCGAAAGACTTAGACCCCATTTTTGGAGTATCTGCTGTGGCAGATCCTGGTCCAGTTGTGCCCAAAGGGGAGGAAGAAGCACCTTGTGGAGCTACAGGTTTGGCCCGGGACGAGATGCCTATACTACCAGTTAATGAATCAAACAGCCCACCAACAGAGGGTGCTGCATTTATGATCACTTCAGGTTCTACTGTATCACCAGTAATTATGTCACCAATGGCATGTGCTATCATAAATGCCCTGTGAAATGAGAAGCAAAAGATGCATAAAAAGTACATACGATGAAGCAAAATTCCACTACCATCAATCTGCAAACAAACTCTCTTTGGACTACACACAAAAACCACACTGAAAGTGCACTTCAAGTACATTGTAATTGTAAGAAAGGCACAGCGTTAGCAAACAATTCAATAGGCACATACACAAAATAAACAATTGAAATCGTGATCTCACCCTCTACCCTCAACTTAAAGGGAAAAGAGTCAGCACTAGACATAAACTGTTACGTGAGATCCATGCATAACTTTATATTTCTAAGAATACCCGGGAAATCAATGGCCCGTTTACTTTGTGAAAATGTTTCTTGTTTTCATTTTCTAAAATGTGTGTTCATTTTACTTGATGAGAGAGGCTCTTGAAGTAAACCATTGTCATGGAAATAAGATGAAATGCTAGTTAATGAAGATGCATTTCCGAAAATAATGAAAACAGTTTTTTGACATTTTCATTGTTTCTAGAAATGTAGACAATGACTCACTTCAAGTATCTCTTACCTTCTTATTAACAAGTACAATTAACACAAATTTTAGGAAATAAAAACAACAAATGTTTTCACAAAGTAAACAGCCCCAAGTTCCCACAAGAAAACATAACCTGCCGTTTTCTTTCGTGTCAACTACTTCTGCCAACAAGACAATGCTGCTAAAGCATACTAGTGGTATTTTCTTAACCCCAAATAACGTCTTAGTAGTTAAGAATAAACAATTATAAGATTAAGATAGGTTGGGGCTCCAATTGCTTTGACTGATGCCAATAAAAGCTGGCAAAACCTTATTCTGTAAGCATTCTTGGCAAAATGGGGTAATGTTCTCACACGTGTTTTGAAAATAACTTCAAGGTCAGTTACCCAATAAAGCAATGAGTAATCATCCAATTAAACAAAATATAATACTAATGACAACTGATCAATCTAAAACTATATGAAAGAGATAGATGATTTTCCAGTATGTTATAATTCACGAATGTTAAAACCATTTGCAGGTAAAGCAACTTAGCATACCCTGTTACTGCTGGAAGATCAAGTAAGAGGGAAGACAAACTATCATCGAGACCAAGCAAACTACCACAGTCAGATCTTTTACATAACCTTGCATAAGCCTTTACATGCCTAGGCTCAACCAATGGAAGAACAAGTATACTGTAATAGCCCTTTATGTGCAAGATTAAAGGCCACAAAAGATTCTTATCATCCTCCATTTCTTTGTTAATATAAAGACCTATTATATGTCGAGTAATGGGATCATCCACCCAAGAATCTGATCCCAGAGATGAATTACTTTTGCGTATTCCAAATCCCTGCGCAGATCCTTCCCTACACAAATGCAAGAAAGTTCCATCAGACAAGTAATGCTAAGGCAAAATAAAGATCAACACCGCCATTTTTCCCCTTATTCATTGTCGAATAAATATTCAATTTAGTCCCTGGAATTATAAATATTAATCAATATTTCAAAATGATTTATAGAATTGTAAAATGTTAATCAAGTCCATCTCTCTATCCGATGTGTTATCAAATGTGTCTCTGACATTATTCACATAGTTTCAAATGCATAATCCAACATAACCAACTTAATGTCATTATAATCTCTAAGAATACCAACAATCGGACAAATCTTATTAACATTTTGCAATTTCGATGACCTTTTTGAAATATTGTTAATGCAGGGAACTAGGTTGATTCAGTCCTACAATTTCACTGAATTGGCATAATGTCAAACAGCAAGGAGAAATTAAAAATACTGAAGTGAAACCAGTGTTAAACAGCGGGGCTACCATTAATAAAAGTGAACAAACCTATGTCTTCGGTGAAGAAAAGCGTCAGATAGGTCAGAGTCAGTAGGTAAAGAAGAAAACTGTTGATCGATTTCATTGTTGGCGTTGCAAAAAGCTCGCCAACGCTTCTCTACCATCGGGAATCTCCTGAAAATATAAAATATAAAAGATAAATCAGAAAATGGATCAATTTGGGAAGAGAGTGTTAAGAGAATTACCTGGAGAAAACGACGGCGTCGAGGTTGTTGAGAATCCAGATTGCTCTGATGCTACAGCCACTGGACATTGCTCTGATGCTCACTTCCAAACTAACCACCGCAACTCAACCTAGTCTCTGGTCTCATCTATTGTGTTTTCAATGTTAGGCTATCCCCCTGGAACAAAAGGATCAAAACCTTCCTGTCACTCCATAAGGATCGGATATTTTAATAATACCAAAGGAGTGACAAAATAAATAAAAAATTGTGATACAACAATGATGAGAACTAGGGAGTAGGGACCTCGTTAACTGGACAACATAATTTATGAATTCAACTGAAAAAAGTTAGTTAAATTAACAAAAGTGCAATTTTGTCTAATTTTAATAATTAAATAGTTATTTTTTAAAAAAAATAATAATAAAATAGCTACATTTTTTAAACTCCCTCTTATCTTAAATTAGCTCTAATTCATTTGAATTAAATATATTTTATTTTTGTTTATATTTAAGAACGAATAGAATATTTATTTTGTCAAAATTTTGTTTGAATTTAGTTCTTCTAAAATGAGCGAGTAAAATAAATTATACCAACTATTGATTAACAAATAAAAAATAAATATTATAGAAACATCGTAACAAAATGAGTTTTTTAAAATAACAATTCTTGATTTTCTCATTTTATCATTTACTCACTTAACGAGAAAGCAAATTTATTTTGTGTGATAATGTTAGAGGTTTTATGAAGACCCATGCTACCAAGTCCATTTCCACCTGTTTGTATTTCGAATCTAACAAGATATTATTGAAGTTTTTTGAGAGTTGCAGAGTTCAAAGTAGTTAAATTCTCGAATTAACTCTTATTAAGTCATGAAAAAGAATCAACTCACATATAAATTCTATTTTTGATAAATTCTTACCAATTTAAAAAAACTCTGATAAAATTAATAAATTCTCAATTTTATTAGTGCTTTACGAGTTTACGCTTCCACGTTAGTCTATCTTAAAATATAAAATTTTAATAAATATTAATCAAATATCCAATTTAATTATATAAGTGTTGCAATATCAATTGATTTTAAAAAAATAAATTTATATTTTTGGAGACGTCTATTATGCCTCCATATGAGTTTGTTGTTTTTGTACCATTATATTTTGGTTTATCGTAAATAGTGATCAATTTAAAAATATTTTTGATTTGTTATGCACACTCCTCCCCACCCAATATGCTTCTTTTGGAGATACCAAATGGAACAGACTAATAATATCAAAAACTACACCAGTCCCGTAAATTTTAATTTTCAATAACCTGTTTTGGAATAATACAATTAAGTGATTATTCTTCCACTCTCCATTATTTGCTCACAAAAGTAAAATAAAAAAAATAAATAAAAAAAACCTACCAGAAGGGGATGAGCATCCTCCATACAATTATTACTTTTACCACAAAAAAACTAAAAGAAATAACTACTATTGTTTTTTGTTGAGGAAAGATTAACTACTATTGGTAATTAATATCAAACATTTATTTTTGTGTATATTCAAAACATGATGAGGGTATGGAATACTTTCCAATAAAAACTTGTTATATATTGTTTATAAAACTGATTAACACGTCTATATAAAATAACAGTTAATATTGATCATTCATTGTTTTAATAAATTGTCAAGATTGATTTTGACTGACTATCCATATAAAATGGAATTTATCAATGCTAAGAAAACTCAATATATGAAACAGAATTAGGCACAAGGATCTGAAGATCATAATGCTGTACAATGCATAAATTTCCAATTCCAAATAACTCTGCATTTAAAGCTTTCACCTTTCCCAGTCCCCAAAAAGATATAAAATGCACTGAATAATGAAAGGGAATCCCGTGTGCACGTGTCTGATTATGGATCAGTTGTCAGTACTCAGTAACATGAGCATGACCATTCCTTTTTTCCTTCATATTTTTGGGATTTGATAGAAGAGATTAATCACCCAAAAGTGATTGGATTCAGCTCTGCTTTGATACTAGCTCGATGTCAGATCCAACTTCAGCAATCTTGGAGTCCTTGGAACCCTTGGCTGCTTTTGCAATGCTCAAAACATCAAAGTCCAGTGCTATTTTTTTGACAAGACCCTCAAGCATCTGTTTGAAGAGGATTTGACAAATAAAAAGTTTAGACAAGAATTTCTCAGAGGTAGATATGCCTATAAGCACAGGAATGTACTAATACGAAATCTGTCTAAAGTCACATTTTGTTGAATGATTAACCTTCATTAGTTCTCCTATATTGATGGATTTTGCACGTAAATATTTACAGTAGGCAATTTGATTGCATTTTATTCTTTTTAAATAAACGAAATGTTATTTCTTTCTTGCAACTTTTAGTGTCCAAAGAAATGCCATTCCCTATGCAAATCCTGTGTACCAAAACAAAGGTGTTCCACTGACTAGGATATAAAACTCTAATCAACACAACAATTTTTGCAAATAGGTCAGCAAGAGGAGACAACGGTAATAAATGAATTGGAGAATCGGGCTTCACAAAAGCAGATTGTTATAACAAAAAGCAAAAAATGAGTAGTTTTGTTTGTGCCCGGAAAACAGATGAGATACTGAAAACTTAAACATACCAGTGATCCAACAGCGACTAAAGCACGATATTTGGAATCAAATCCTACGTTTTCATCCTCGACAATCTGAACAAAAACAAAATGCATGAGTAATATTCAGAAATATTATAACATCTAAAAGTAGCAAATTTGATTTTTTAAATAATGTACAAATACTCTGCACCTCTGCCTGGCTCCTGTTCTTAGGGTGGAAAAACTTTAGATTTGAATAACGCTTTTCATTAGTCACAAATTAGCAAATATTAAGGGGTGAAAATTAGAGATTACATAGCAATAGTTGCAAGATTTAGGTATCAGATTGATGAGGATGTCGCACATAGGATTCAGGCTTTGCTAGATGACATGAAGCAATGCTTTAGGTATAAGACAATTATCAAGGAAAATTCTAGGAGACAATTATAAAACTAACAGAACTTTATACTAATGAATGCTAGGTACAAGCCAACAAGGGCAAATAATATGTTAATAAAGATGAAAACGTCAAGGAAGATGAGTAGACATACAAGAAAATAAAATATTGAACAAGACTGTATGGGGGAAATATAGAGTAGCAACGGCAACCTACTGAGGAAGAGACACAATTTCTCACAAGGTGGTTTGCTCTTGTGAGAGATCAATAGAGGCTCCAGTGAGAGAGTAACAAAGTGGATCCTATAGAAGATAATCTAATGAAAAGAGTGAGGGAATACTTATTAGGATCATTTTTGTTATGTAAAATATTTTATCTTTTAATACTTTTAGTTTTAGGGATCTTATCAAGGTATTGTTATTTTTCTTTAATTTGAGGAATATTAGTTTTATTTAGCTTTTAAGGGAAAATCCTCCAAGTGCTTAGGTGCTTATCATTTTTGTACACAAATAACAAGACAGAACAGAACATGTGGGTTTTGTTCTATATTTGATGCATATACAACGCACAGAAGAACAGGACAAAAAGGAAAAATTCCTTAGTAAGAAAGCAAAACAAAACAACCTTCAGTTTTGTTATTTTATCTCGAAGAGGAGCACTCTTGGAACACACATTCTACACGATACTAAAAAAACCTTAATGAGAAACCAATTTGTCCAAAATTATTTATTGAAATTTTGGCCTTTGATACAGCCTACTGGAATTGATTCAGTCGGTTTACCAAGTGTTATAAGGTTTGATGATGTGGCGATAGTACCCAGGAAAAAATACCTCAATTGCTGCTGATAGGACTTGAGATTGACCTTCTTGATCCTTAGATTCAATCAATAGAACTGCATAACTGAGGATCACATTAAAAGTCAAGGTTATTGCATGCTTACATTGAGGACCAGTAATATTGCACTTCTGAAAGCAAATCACTGCAATGATGAAAATAATGAACCAAGAACTGATATCTAAATATAAAAATATGTAAAAGCCGCCGCCACCACCGAGTATCTATACTTAATGCAGCAGGTGGTGAGGTTGTGTTGTGTAAGGTGGCACACTGAGCAAAGAAAAAATCCAAATGCTCCCAGATTTGCCCTCTTTCCAATTTTCCATTCAAGGAAAAAAAAACTTATTTAGGCCCAGCTTGGAATAGCTTCTAGCTTATTAGAGCTTCTCAGTTAAAATAAGTTTAGGATTCTCCACTTATGAGAGTTTTTTAAGTTTACAGGTATATAAGAAGTTAAATGAAAGAATTGAAAAAGCAGAGATGCAGAAGCTAATTTCAATTTATACAATTAGTAATTATTTGAAAAACCCATAGTCATTGCAATACTATTTCAATATTTCTTTTCTTATAAGTGCTTGTGGAGAAGTTTACCCAAACTAGCTCTTAATCTTTTTTGGGTAATAAAAAACCAGAAAGCACTGGAGCACTTAAAGGAGACTGTATCTTTTATTTAGAGTTAACGCATAAAGAACAACAATAACTTCAAAAATTGAAACAAACAAATTGTAATAATGAAATATAAATGCAAGAGCTACTCGTGAAATTTTGCATCTAAATACCAATAATTGGATAAGTATTGGTATTTTCCAAAACAAACTTGCTTCAACCTAGAGTCAAGAAAAGACTTCAGTAATTGTATAAAAAATGAGACTTACTTCAGTATCAAGGTAGAGTAGGACAACTGCACATTTTTGTTCGTAGATGAACTACAACTTGAGAAAGCATCAAGAATCTGCATCTCAGACACAGCACCAAGTAAATGACCAAGAACCATCCACCACCAGAATTCAGCAGAAAAAAGATGGATAGATTAAATTCATGTAATTCTTCAAAAATGATTTATTAATAAGAAAACAGAGCATAAAATGGCCAAATTTGATGAACTAATAAATTGATAAATGCACCAGTTATGTAAAGGAAAGTTGAATTAGGCTAATTAAACTGCATAATTAAAAGTCAACATATATCTTGAATTGAATATATACTAGTAATACTTGAAGCCAGAGCAATGAAACGCTCTTAATCAGAGAAGATGTCAGTTCAAGCACCGTTTTTAAAACAAAAGTCAAACAAGAAAATTTCTATATTACTGTTGGTTTTCCAAGCAATTTTTATCAACTCCTTTAAATAATCCAAGTGCAAAAAAAACAATAACGAGATGCTGACCTCACTGCGATGTTTCTGCAACCAGTTGTAGTAGCATGAATTCTTAAAGAGATTAGTGACAGCACGAATGCTGGTCAACAGATTTGCAGGAATCGTCGGGTTTATGCTGACCTTCTTAATCACTTCCATTAAAATGTCTACATGTAACGAGAGAAAATCAATGAAACATCTATCCTCATCAGTAAAGCACGGGAAGAAAGATATAACAGGAACCAAGCCTTATCCCACTAGGTGGGGTTGACTACATGGATAAAATTGACACTCTAATGTTCTATCATGAATCACCTCTCTAGCCAAACCATTTTGACCTTAAGACTTTCTTAGTAGTTTCTCCTATAGTTTTTTTGGCCTTCCTCTGCCTCTAGCAATTGGGCTTCCCTTCATCTGATTTACTCTCCATATTACAAAATCTATATGTCTCCTCCACCTGTGTCCAAACCACCTTAGTTGGGATTCAATCCTCTTTTTTACAATAATGCTATCATTCCTATCTCGTCCGAATCCTATCTTGTCTAGTATTTGCACACATCTAGCGTGACATTCTCATCTTTACTACACTAATTTTATTTTCATGTTGGTTTTTTACCACCCAACACTTCTTCCTATACAGCATTACCGATGATACCAAACAAAGCACGGGAAGAAAGATAAGGTCCAAAGTTAAAGGAGGCTCTCTTATTGTAATGATGGAATTGAACTTATTACTACCTCCGTCCCTAATTATAAACCCCCATTGCATTTTTCACATATATTAAGAAAAATAGGTAGTGAATTTAATGTGTCAATTTTGTGTTTATGTTCCTAAAATATCCTTTATACATTGATACATTCAATTTGACTTTTCCAAGATAAATTAATTATATTAATAAGGGGTATATTTGGGAGAAAATAATAAATGCATCTTATAATTCGAAAGGGGGCTTATAGGGACAAAATTTATTTCTAATGGGTGCTTATAATTAGGGACAGAGGTAGTATGGTCATAATATAATGTCACAAAACAAAATGATGGACACAATGATACCTTTTTCAGATTCAAAATGCTTCTGAAGTACAATAGCCCCATCTGGGTGAAGAACAACCATCCTTATAATATCAATGACTGAAAAGAGATAGCACAACATGAAGTAAGAAAACCATTCCAAAAGATCAGAGAAGTCTATTGATTAAGAAGTGAGCATACAATAAAACAAATTTGATCCAATCGGTCGAGGTAACAGCACAACACAAGCGACAAAATTCAGTCAGAAACTTCAACAACTAACCTGGAAATATCATTGTGATTGGCCATGAAGATAGCATATTCAGTAGCAAGGCTATTTCAGAGTCTGCAAATTTACTGGAATGATAATGTGAAGTATCTTTCAGTGTTTTCACAACGGCATCAAGTCTGGAAACATCTACCTCAGTCAAAGACAACTTCTGATTTTCCTATAGATTGACAATACAAGCAGATAAGCAGAAAATTCATTATCGAATTCATATGTCATCATAGCAATAAGAATAGTAATGACGCTCACAAACATGCTTTCTAAAACATGCAGCTGTATTGTTCTTACACAGGGCAAATCCTGTTACTAATATATCAAATGCACAGTTCACTAGTGTAGGGTTTATATTTTGTATCAAAGGGTGTCGTTAAGTGTAGATCCCAATTCTAACATCAAAAGCATTATTTGCAGTATGTGAAGTTAGGATTGTCAATAGGTATATTGGAATTTAGAAAAGTTCCCCGATGCTTAACATTGTACATGAGTTCACCATCATAAAACTAAGTTTCTTCTACCAAAAAGGGATATTTTAACAGTACATCCTACATATTAATATAACTAAGTGGAAAAGAACAAAAATCTCCAATCATGTAGCCTACCTGGTCGGATAATAAGGAATTATTAAACTCAGCAATCTTTTTAAGGATCCCATCAAACTGAGCTGTATCAAAAACAAGCATCCCTTTCTGACAATTGAAGTAAAAACTTGGTATCAGCTATCAAGTTAAATAGTTGCCTTCAAGAAGGAATAATTATGAAGCTTTGCAATAAGGAGGTTTGAAATTTGAACACTGGACTTTTTTTTTTCAAAAAAACAAAATCACACTACTTTAAGCACTAATGACTTCCACAAATTGGATCAAATACTTGTAGATTGAGCAACACTCTCTAAAGATGGCATGTTGGCCTATGCCGCCATCTTATAAAAATAACAACGATAGTATAGTAAAATTAAGTTCAGGCTACAAAACATGCATAAGATGATGCGGGGACTCGTCAAGCAATTTTCCTGAAGAGAAAACTAATTTGCAACAAAGGTCTTACAATACAACATCCATCAGAATCATATTTTTCTATTGAGCTCCATCTAAAGCCATATTGGCCTTGAACAGAATCAAGGTATCCTTACCTCAACTACACAGTAATAAATAGACCACAATCACAATGATGCAAAGTACATATTTTACAAATTCTTTTAATATGTTAAGTTGTTAACATACCAATCAAATACTTATATTATAAATTTAAGTAAGCCTCAGGACATACAAAATATAGCATGTCAGGACTAAGGACATTGCGACATGACCTCGTTTGACTAACGGACCCAAGTAAATAATAATGCATTCCTATATTTTAATCAAAATAGAAAAGCATATAATAACAGTAAAAGGCATATCAAATCATCCTCACTTTCTAGGCCTTAGAATTTCTATGCTAAAAAGTAATCAACCAAGACAAACACATCAGCAACTTCCAATACAAAGTGTATGAAACCACACCTTAGGAATATGCTTGAAAGTAGGCTTCGCAGAGATATCTGTCATTGAAAAAATAAACAAGGTTAATTGGGACTGAGTTGCACGAGCACATATCACAGCGTGAACATGATGGAACTCGTGCAGGAGAAAATAAGGTGAGTTTTTATTACCTGATGTGCGTGAATGTTGACCAGGTACATAAGCATTGGCTGAGAAAATACAACAAAAAACAATCAAGTAATAAAAGGAGGATTGCAAGGATAATGGACCCCATTGATCACCATCAATTTATTATTAAAAAAAAAAAAATTACTTACAGCCGGTGTACGGATCACGGAATGAAGCATCAAAAGTAATATCCTTTTGTCCAGTATTTTGAAGTATGAACTGTACGATTTGCTCACGAAATGAAAGAGGAAGACTCTCACTGAGTAGCCATTTATCAGCAACATCATATGGATTTTCTGGAGACATTTCACAATTTTCTTTATCAGTAAGCAGATTATCACTCGACAAATTATTCGGAACATACAAACTACGAAGCCGTGCAAAGCAAAAAATCAAAGGGTTACGTAAAACATAACCAAGGACAAGGTTTGATTGATTTCTCAGCATATAAATACAAGATTAACAATCGCAAGTGAGAAGAAAACCTAAAGCAGAAATTGAGCAATAAAGTAACAGAGAAGAATTAATGCATCATCCCTAAGCCCTAAAAATTAAAAACACTCATAAGGTATTATATTACCTTCACATCACAAACAAATAAAGGAACAGAATATTTGAGACAAATTCTCCTAACAAATTTCTCTGTACTAACTAAGTACTGTGACTTAAGACTTCAAGGAATAAGCAAAAGAGAAAAGCAAAAGAAACAAAAATATGAGTAGCCCACACCTTGTTTTCGTTACAGATAGAGGGGAAAAAAATACTCCCTCTTTCTTGGTACATTTAGCATCCAAACATATATGCACCTCCGCCTGCAATTTGCCTCCTGGAAACTAAAGCAGCCTAACATACCAGGTGTTGGTTGACTTGACCAAGTAGTTCATGTTTAAGAATCATCAATATCTACTGTTTTAATTATAATAATTAATTCTTCCACTGCTCTAACTTCTAAGTTCTTAGAATGAATTTGTACAACGTGATAAACTATTGCAATAAACAATAACATGTTTCTAATTGACTTCCCAAGAGCCATTTAAATTCATTTTTCCAAAACACTTAAGCGAACAAACAGACAATAACATCACTTGTTGTAGCACAAGTCAATCTCTACATTATTAAGCCAATTAAAGCTGCAATCTCGTGGTGAAAATGTGTACCTGATCGATTGTACGGCAACTTTCGGATAGGCATACCATCTCCAATATCCACATCAAACACTGAACAGACAGAGGTAAATTTTATAAGAAATGAGTGTAAAGAAGGTAAACCAAGTGATCAAGGGAAACAAGGAAACTAACCATAATCATATTGAATACCATCGAAGAGTGGGCGATTTGATTCCTCTGGCCCATCAACAACTTCACCAATCTTTAGGCAAACGTAAATTGTTAATAAAAATATAGAATTACATTGTAAAATCATTTATATCTGGTACTACAAAACTTGGGGTTGACTAAGGCAACAAAATTACAAAGGTTAAGGGAAACAAAAACCATTTAAGTTAAAAAAATTCCATTTGGGATTTACAGGTAAGGAAATTACTTTATCCCACTTCTGTTCTGCCATGTTCCATGCATATGCCACCCCATTATCTCCCTCTCTGACTACTTTTGTCTGGCCATCAGAAGCTCCTGTTCAAAACCAAATGGGTAGTTGGATTATGTATGAAATTATCAACACAATACAAAATGGAAAAAAATCACTCTAACCACACTTAGTTTTGGCCACATATATCAATTAAACAATGTCATCAGGTCAGATGTCACTAATTATATCTTTAAAAAAACTGTTAAAATCAAACCTGGAATCTTCAGTGCATCCAAGCCTGGTAACTCCTCCAATTTTAATCCCCCAACCCTCTTTCTAGCATAAATTAACAGATCAAGCTAAGTTCATCGGTAATAGCATGGCATAATTTATTCAAGCATGATGCAATTTATAGATTCAAATTTTAAAAACAACAAAAAAGGAATACATATGGATTCACATAAAATAAAAAGTTCCCAAGAAAATGAAATCAGTTATTCACAAAGGGGAATGACAATATTTTTCAGACTGAAAACCATGGTTAAGAAATTCACAATATGGATAGATAAGGAGAGAAGCTGATGAGATGTGAGTAGCAAGTGCATTATGAATTTATGACCGCCAACAAAAAGCATACCTACTAGACTTGTATTGAGAAAGTTGCGACATGTATAAATCAAGCTCTAGCTGGTCAGCAAAATAATCCTGATTTACAGTCCAAATGCGTACAACTCCATCGGAACATGCTGTCACAATATCCCCATTTTCCATAAATTTTGCATCCCAAACACAACCAGGATGCTCTATGCTCTGAATACAAACTCCATCTGAAAATGTTAAAACAAAAAATTCATCATTACAAGCTATAAGTTCCATAAGATGAGGCAAAAATACTAAAACAATCGACCATGTGAAGTAAAACTGATGCCTTTGAGCGGCTTAACATTCTAGATGCTTCACATGCATGGCATGGCAACTTGATCAGTGAAGATGGAAGAGAAGAGCCTATTCATATGATAGTCCAAAGCAAAACATGTGCCCATTTTCTTATAAAATAAACAAACAAACTAGCTTATACCTCAATTTAAAATAGAAATAAATAAATTGCAATAACGGTAGATATCGACATAACCCAAATGTTATTCCTGAAGGTTTGAAGTGTGAAAGGTGCAGCTGAGCTGGCAAAGAGAGCATAATATCAAGCAGTTTCTTATGATTGTTGGCCGGAATAAGGAACCGGATGAGACCCCCCCCCC
>JBBPBO010000005.1:79004723-79027939 GCA_037974295.1 Cicer cuneatum
CCCCCCCCCCAACAAAAGAAACTTCCCTATAAACTTCATGAAGACAGGCTGAGTTTATTCTTAAGCTAAGCTCCCTAAGCACACTAAAAAAGGAACAAGAGCCGTGAAGCTCAACAGTATTGAGTGGTATCACTTAAGCAATATATGCAAATAATATTCAAATGATGCATAAAGCAAGAAAAAGGTCATTGTTGAAGTTATGGGAATTTAGAGAAAAGGAGGGGAGAAAATAATAAGGGTTTCAATATTATTGATAATAGCTTAATGCTGAGTTGATTACAAAAGACTCAATACTAATCTCTATTTATAGAGAAACATAGACTCAATCCTAAATCAGGAACAAATCATAATAACAATTAGAGATATTCTAAGATACCTTTATGATTATAAATTGATCCTAGAAAATAACTCAAGATACTCTAATATAATATAAAAGATATTATAAGATATTTTCTAATATTCTAACAGTCATCCATCACCTTTCCATATTTTTGCAAAACGGTCTTCGCTACCACTGACAATAAGTCCTGATGCATGTGAATCAACTGAGTAAACAATTGCAGTATGGCCAACCATCTCCATTAACACTTGACCGCTTACTGCCCATAATCTGAGAGAACTGTAGTAATTGGAAACAAGTCAAGCAGGGTATATATATTTTCAGATTCAGAACAAGGCATTCAAAATTAATTATATCTAGAGGAGCATGTGCAGAAATGAACCCACCCATCATGGGATGCAGATAGGATTCCAAGACCAGACATCACAGCCAAGCCACGAACTGTATCTGTACACTCCTCAAAGGTTATCAGCATTTGCAGTGTTACTAGTTTATACTAAAAGAGTTAAGACACTTAAACAACAAAAATATGTAGCCCATGGCAACTTAAAAGAATACAATATGGCTGCAAAAACATGTTCCCAAGGAAAAACCTCTCTGTCGTTTAAAATGTAAGACGCCAGGCAAATAGAAAGAAAATCACCAGATTAATAAAATGACCCACCGAAGAATAAAATCATTTCACAAATATGTTATGCAAATATCAGTAACTTCAACACCAAAGTCTGCCGTTCCTCACCACTCAAAGAAACATTCGAGGGAAATATATAAAAAAAACTATAAATTAGCCATTACTAGTCGATGACAAATAAGATTGAAGTGTGTCTAAAGTTGGGAAAACAAACCTGCATGTCCTTCAAAAGTGTGTAAACAAGTTTTTCCCTTCCAAGTCTTTAAAGTAGTGTCACTTGAGCCTAAAATATGAGAAGGTAAGTTAACAAACTCACTTTACTCCAATACCATTTCAATATCATTTACAGGAATAAATGTTGCGAACACTAAGTATAAATACTTCGTTAGAAACGTGACTCTAAGTGTAACCCAACAAGTGATAATGAAAGTTGTTTGCAAAATGTATCAACAAGTAGCTATACCGGTAACAATCTCTCCTGTGGGTAGCTTTATAACTGCTTGAATAGGTGCCTTGTGAGCCTCCCATGTCTCTACACATTGCCCATTCCTCCACCGTCTCAAAGTACTGCACAAGAAATTCAGGTAGCTAATCAAGACTAAAAAATCTAGATGATAAATCAGGGTTAACACAGTTCATGGAGGAATCTGTAGAAATCGTTAAAGCACAACCAAGCCACAATTTGTATCAACCAAATTATAGAACTATAGTGTAGCAGAATATGAACAACTTGCTATTGTTTTGCGAATATGCTATTTAGTACAAAGTATTGTCAAATAGCAGCAGTATAGCCTTGTAGCATAGCAGAATTTGAATAAAATGCTATATTTTGCAATCCCAATTTCTAGCAGGCTGCCCACCCACTTACATAGAATAACATCGTCGCAATGTAGACCTTAGCGGTCATGTATATTGGATCTTTGGGAACCATCACAATGAAATTATTAATCAATTTTTTCCTATTTGTTCCTAAAAAGAGTTCCATCTGTTCTTGAATAACTTCCTTCATCCAATTGACAACACTACATAATATTTAGTAGTGGACCGTGTTTACAAAATAAGGGTTAAAACAGCAATAATTTGGTTGATCTGAAGCAAAAAAACAGTATCAAGATATTAAAATTGCTCAAATGAAATAAATGGAAAACCTAACAAGTTAAATTGAGTTTGGTTCAATACATTAATAAAATGATAAAACAAGGAATCAAGTAAACAAAGAAGTGCAACGAAAAATAGATAGAATTGAAAAACCTACCAATCAATAGAAGAGGAAACAAGATCCCCATCATCGAATGTAATGCCAGTGACTTGCAACTGATGACCTTTAAGGGTATGAACTTTGTCACCGGTGTTAAAGTCCCAAACCAAGACGAGAGTGTCCATGCCGCCAGACGCGATTCCACCTTGTGGCAAATCGGGGTTCGGAGGAATCCATGTTAAGGGACCCACAAAGCTGGAGTGTCCAACAAGAACTTTGGAAGAGAGGAATTTGCGATTGTCCTGAGACCATAACCTAACCGTTTTGTCCCTCGACGACGTGGCTATGTCGCCGTTGCCGCAGACAGTTATTCCACGAACCTGATGGTGTTGAAGCAATGATGAAGAATCAATAATATTTTTAAAATATAGAAAGTAATGGAGAAATAATAATGAGAAAATTGAGAGAGAAATGTTACGTCGTCTTCGTGGGCATGAAGTTCACAGCGTAAGTGATATTCTTTGAAATCAATGTCCATTTCTCGAGAGAGAGAGAGAGAGAGAGAGAGAGAGAGAATGCACGCAGCTTAGTCAGAACAAAAACCCAGCTTACACACTAACCCAAAGTCGCTTCCTTCCCTTCTTCAACCTCCTTTCATTTATTCCCCTTTATTTATTCCATAAAATACAATTTTAACCCTTTAAATTTATTGCCAAAACTGCACTTTAATTTAACACAATTTCTGAATAGCTGCTTTATTTTTTTTTTCACTTTTTTACGAATAAATAAATACATAATTGTTTTGGTAATCTCTTAACTTAATTTTAAGTAACATTTTTATTATTTATTTTTTTTATTTAGTTTTTTATTTAATTTTAAGTAACAATTTAATTTTGTATGTCTTAAAATATAACAATCTTATTCTTTCATTACAAAAATTTATCAAAATTTTTAAATAAAACTCATAAAATTAATTATCATCTTCAATATAATGCAAATTTCATCAAATTCATAACTCAAATATTCAAATAAACTCATATTTTCATTCTTTATTTGATAAATTTGATGTTGTTGGAGATGAAAATGTGAGTTTATTTGAATATTTTAGTTATGCATTTGATGAATTAATATATGAATTTTCTTGAAATTGGTATTGAATTTTATAGGTTTTGTTTGAAGATTTAAATAAATTTTATAAGTTTCTATAAAGAAATAATAACATCGTTGACATTTTAAACGTAAAATATCAAATTGTTACTTAAAATTAAATAAAAGATTAAATTGAAAAAAAAAAATTAAAGTATTATTTGAAATTAAATTAAAGAACAGCAAGAGCGCTTATGTCAATTTAATAAGTGCTTTTTTTATTAAAAATATAAATATAAATCAAATTAAATTCCTATCAAATAAATAAAAAATACACATTTTTTCCTCATCTTCATCATCTATTTTTGTATTTTTATTTTCAAACTTCTTTATCTTTAGGACCAAACATCCTGTTCATCTCTTTAACTTCATATGCTTCCCTTTTTCTTTATAAACATATTATTCCTTCTTTAACCAAAAATTCTTAAACTTAAAACTCATTTGCAAATTCCAAACAACTTGAACCTAAAAATCTTTTTTTCTAATGATAATTTTTCTCAAATCCATTCTCCCCTCTTTAATTTAATCAACGCCAAATCAAAGTAGAATTCACTCTAATTTTTTCTCTTTATGCATATCGATGAGCATTGTAATCAATCAAAAAAGAAAACAAAACAAAATCACATAGAAGTGAAATCTCATATCTAAAAAATTGATGGAACCGACAAAATTTATGGATTTCAATTATTCTTCAACAGTTGCAATTTGCAATTAAAATTGATTCTAATGAATTTCAATTTGCAATTAAAAAAAAAAAGTCATTCTGAAGCAAAAGTCCAAAAACATGAATGTGTAGACACGAAGATGGGACAAAATATATTTTTAGGTTTGTTTAGATTTGAAGAACCCTCACAATTTAATTTGATTTGATATATTTATTTTTAATAAGAAAAATTAATTATTAAAAATGTTTTTAACCAAACTACACAAAAAGGATAATATTGCAAACGGACCATAATATAAAGGTTAACATTACAAATTACATAATGTAGATGATTATATTTCAATACAAATTATATTTCACATTTATTATTACCAACACTACATATATGAGACGCGAGACGCTTACTTGAAGGTGCAAACACGAGAAGGTGGTTGAATTGTGTTTGCAAAACTTGAATTCTTTTGCTATTTTGTTGAATTGATGCAAATTATTTGATGAATAAATAATCAGAATTAGCAACGGATAATCACAACATAAGAACACAACAATTTATCCTGGTTCACCTTTAACTAGGCTACGTCCAGTCCCTTCCTTCAGAATGCCTTTTTTACTAATTCAAACTCCTTTAAATTACAACACCACTGACCTTTTAAGCCAGTCTTCCCAAACAGTCTGACAACCCCAAACTTTTGAGGAATAACAACACCTTGACTCTACAAGCCAAGTCTTCTCAAACAGCCTGACAACCTCAGAATTTTGAGGAATAACAACACTTTGACTCTACAAGCTAATTCTTCTCAAACAGTCTGACAACCCCAAACTTTTGAGGAACTTCACAACCTTAAACCTACAAGCTAAGTCTTTTTTTAACAACCTGACAACCTCATATTTTAGAAGAAACATCAACACTATAGGATTTTATACAAGGGATCGAAATTAGAACTGAGTAATTACTTCTGGAAAGTTGATACTCACAATAAGCTTAAATTGAACTAGAGTGTTTGCTTCTGAAAATTTACGATGACGATCTGCTTCACACTCTAAGAAAATAACACTTAGAAAATATTTATCTTTTAAGCAAGTGTTTCTCTCCTTTGAACTATTTGAATACTTAGAAATGTTTTGCTCGAGTTCTTCTATTTTTTCGATACTTTATTCTTCAGCATTAAGCCTCTATTTATAGTTGAAATTAGAGCTTCACTTTGATTTGTTGCTTTACTTCTGGAGTGTATTTCGATTAATTTTGTTTTGAGAATATTCTGGAGTATTTTGCTCAGATTCTATTTTTGGAGTCTTTTGCTCCGATTCTGTTTTGAGCATGTTGCTCATATTCTATTTTGAGCATATTTTTAGCTAGATTTTGTTTCTTGAGTCTTTTACTCCAATTCTGTTTTGAGCATTTTGCTCAGATTCTGTTTTGAGCATACTTTCAGCTTCTAATTATGTAGCTTCTGATTTTTGCCTCTAATGAGATCCTTTGGAATTATCCTCCAACGGGATCCTCTGATTGTATCCTCTGATGGGAATTTCTGACTATATCCTCCGATGGGATATTCTTATGATATCCTCTGATAGGTTCCTCTAATGATATCCTCTGATGATATCGTCTGGTGATCATCCTCTGGTGATGTCATCCTCTGGTGACGTCATTCTGATAACATCATCTGGTGATGTTATGCTCTGATTTCTGCTTCTGACGACGTCATCCTCTGATTTCTGCTTCTGGTGACGCCATTATCTGATTTCTTCTTATGGTGACGTCATCCTCTGATTTCTGCTTCTGGTGATGTCATCATCTGATTTCTTCTTCTGGTGACGTCATCTTCATCTTCTGGTGGCATTTTTCATTCTTCTTCTAAGTCAAATATGTTATTTTCATAAAATACTTTTGTTAACATAAAAACTTTAAGTGAAAGAACCAACTTGGTTCCAACAATCTCTCCCTTTTTGATGATGACAAAACCATGTATTTTTTATAATGTTTTTTCTTTCTTTTGACTTTGACTCCTCTAAGACTAAGCTTCATTTTATATTTTCTCCCCCTAAGTCTAATGCCCATACACCATATCAAATATATAATCTTCTCCCCTTTTCAAATATATAATCTTTTCTCGGATATTTTATCAAATATTACATCTTCTCCCCCTTTGTCATCAGACAAAAAGAAATGTTGTTGAATTCTTACTTTATTTTTTATAAAAGTACACGAAAATAGAAATAAGTTAAAATAAACTACAACCTTACTAAGCAACTAGTAAGGGATGAAGGTAAGATTGAGGTTTTTCTTGATGAAGTCAAACCTATCTTCAGGTAATGGTTTGGTGAATATGTCAGCTCATTGATGGTCAGTGTCTACAAATTGAATGTTAAGTACCCCTTTTTGAACATAATCTTTGATGAAGTGGTGTTTGATCTCTATGTGTTTGGCTCTAGAATGTAGGATAGGGTTTTTGGTTAGGTTGATGGCTGAAGTGTTGTCACAGTATAAAGGGATGTTTGTTTCCATGATTTTCTAGTCTTCCAGTTGATGTTTCATCCAAATGAGTTGGGAGCTACATCCGGCTGCTGAAATGTATTCAGCTTCTGTTGTTGACATGACAATTGTGCTTTGTCTCTTGCTTGTCCATGATATTAAATTTTCTCCTAAGAATGTGAAGTTTTCACTTGTACTCTTTCTTTCGAGTTTATCTCCAGCATAATCAGAGTCACAGTATCCACTTAGTTTGTATGCAGGAGTTTTCTTGTAGAACAAGGTGAGGTTGGTAGTGCCTTTTATGTATCTAAGGATTCTCTTAACATCAGTTAAATGGGATTCCCTAGGTTAGACTGAAATCTAGCACATACGCATACACTAAACATGATATCAGGTCTCGAAGCAGTGAGATATAGTAGAGATCCTATCATTTCTCTGTAGGATTTTTGATCAACTTTTTGTCCTGAGTCATCCTTTTCAAGTGAGCAGGTAGGGTGCATTGGAGTAGCCATAGGTTTGCAGTCACTCATCTTAAATTTCTTAAGAAGCTCTTTTGTATATTTTGATTGATGAATGTATATACCTTTTTGACTTTGCTGAATTTGTATTCCTAGAAAGAACTTAAGTTCTCCCATCATGCTCATTTGAAATTCCTGCTGCATCAATTTAGAAAATTCTTGACAGAGATTTCCATTAGTAGATCCAAAGATAATATCATTAACATAAAATTGAATAACCAGAATATCATCTTTTATTGATTTTCTAAAAAGAGTATTGTCTATTTGTCCTCTTTCAAAGTCATTTTTAAGTAAGAAGTTACTGAGTTTGTCATATCATGCCCTATGTGATTGTTTTAAACTATACAAAGATTTTTTAAGTTTAAAAACATGGTTTGAAAATTCAGAACTTTCAAAACCTGGGAGTTGTTTAACATAGACTTTTTCACATGGATAACCATTTAAGAATGCGCTTTTAACATCCATTTGAAATAATGATATGTTATCATTTGCAGCAAAGGAAAATAGGATACGAATAGCTTCTAAGTTGGCCATTGGAGCAAAAGTCTCGTGTAGTCAATACCTTTTTGCTGGTTGTAGCCTTGTGCAACAAGTCGTGCCTTGTTTCTGACAACTTCTCCTTTTTCATTCAGCTTGTTTCTGAAAACCCATTTGGTTCCAATAATGTTCTTTTCTAGTCTTGGAACTAGATCCCAAACATCATTCCTTTCAAATTCATTTAACTCCTCTTGCATGGCAAGAATCCATCCATCTTCCCTCAGTGCTTCATCAACAAAAGTAGGCTTAATAAATTAGAGTAAGCCAAACAAACTTGTTTCTTTAAGTGATGATCTAGTCTTTAAGGGATCACTTGCACTTCCAATGATTAGCATTTCAGGATGTGAGGATTTGTACTTCCATTCATATATTTCTTCTGACTTATCTTCAGATTCATCCTTTGAAGATTTGTCATGTTCTTCTATTTTGCTTTCATCTTCCATCTTTTCAAGCTCTCTTGGTTTGTTTGCATCAGCTTCTTTTGGTTCTAGTAAACCTGCACTATCATCATCTTGCTTTGACTTTTCAAGGTCAAGCTGTTTGTCATCAAATTTAACATGTATGGATTCCTCCACAATATTAGTTTCCCTGTTAAACACTCTATAGGCCTTGGATCTTTCAGAGTAACCAATGAAGGTACACTTTTGAGATCGAGAATCAAAATTTTCAAGATTGTCTTTAGTGTTCAACATATAACAAGTACAGCCAAATTGTTTAAAATAAGAGATGTTAGGCTTTTTACCTTTCCACAGTTCATATGGTGTTTTATTCAATATGGATCTAATATAGACTCTATTTTGAATATAACATGTAGTATTAATTGCTTCTGCCCAAAAGTGTTTTGCAACATTCATATCATTTAACATTGTTCTGGCCATCTCTTTGAGTGTTCTATTTTTTCTTTCTACAACTCCGTTTTGTTGAGGTGTTCTAGGAGAAGAAAAGTTATGAGAGATACCATTCTAGTTACAAAAACTTTCAAAGAATTTGTTCTCAAATTCTCCTCCATGATCACTTCTAATTGTTATAATTTTAAGACCTTTTCATTCATTATATATTTGCAAAAAGTGATAAACACTTTGTGGGATTCATCCTTACTTCTTAAAATTTTTACCCATGTCCACCTAGTACAATCATCTACAATAACAAACCCATATTTCTTTCCACTTAGAGATGCTGTTTTTACTGGCCCAAATAGATCTATGTATAATAGCTCAAGGGACTTTGAGGTAGATATTGAGTTTTTAGAATTGAAAGAATTTTTTGTTTGTTTTCCCTTTTGACAAGCCTCACACATAATTTCAGTTTTGTAGCTTAGCTTAGATAGACCTCTCACCAGTTGAAGTTTATTTAGTTTTGAAACTAATCTAAGGTTAGCATGACCTAATCATTTATGCCAAATTAATTTCTCTTCATTTACTGATACTAGACATTTAACCCGTTGTTTCTCTAAACTAAACAGATTTATCTTGTAAATATTGTTTTGCTTATAACCTGTGAAGAGTATTGAACCATCCTTCTGACTAATAGTCTTGCATATTTTTTGATTAAATATAATATCATAATTACTATCACTTAATTGACTAATACTTAATAAATTATGCCTAAGACCTTTAACTAGTAGTACATTTTTAATAGAGGAAGAAGTATCATTACCAATCGTACATTGTAGCGAACTCAAGTTTAGTGTTGGAATTGATTCACTTTAATAGTTACCAAACACCAATTTTTTTGTCAAACTACATTTGACCGGATTGGACACACATGAGCCCCATGCCTTATGAAGCTGAACAGCGGTCGGGTATAAGTGGGTTCGAGCCTAATTTTGTCAAACCATCCAAAATCGAACTTGCAATTTATAAGCCAAATTTCGACCGATTTTTGAACCGGTTTAGGCTGCTTTTGATTTGCGTTGTTTTGCTGGTCATGTAAGGGAGTTGGTTCGAGTGATGGTTTTTTTATGTTTCATTAGAATGTTCATTTTATTTAACTTTTTGTTTATTTTCTCTTTCAGCTTAACTAGACGTTATGAGTTTAAATTCAGTTATGAAAATGCAACAATGTTAAATCTTTTGAGAGAGTTTTGCCGCTCATTATGACCCTATCCCGCTCAAAAAATAATACCCAATTCACATAAAAAAAAATTTTGTTTATTTTATTTTCAAATTCATTTTTTTTAAAATATATTAAACTTTTAATATTTTTATTAATTATTGAATACATTTTTATCGAATAATCCATTCATCATACTAGTCGTGTAATAGATTAAGTAACACCGCAAAACTTACTAAAAAAATTGTGTTTACACCTACAATTTTAAGTAAAATATCTTAGATTTATTTTTTCTCACTTACATCAAGTCATTTATATATAAATCCACATTTGCAAGCTTATGACCCGCTATAACTCCTTACATCAAATTGGGCCAGCCCTACGGCTTTCTATCTCGAATCTCTCTCTCCCTGAAATCTAACGGCCGCAAAAAAAGTTCCATCATGAATCTAGAACCTGCCATAATCAAATAGTCATTAAATCATAACTTTACCTAATAAAATAGGTTAATTTTCTATTAGTCATTGATCATAAAAAAATTACTACCATCTCAAATCAATTTACATAACGGCTTTTTTAAAGAAGAGTCATATCAATCAAATCAGTAGTACATCATTAACCAGTTTTAATTAACGTTTGGGCAAAAACATTAAATTTAGTAAACAGCGTAGCCTCAAAAAACCAAAAAGCAGAAACATTAAACACCATACATAACGTAAAAAAGAAGGAGGTCCTACCTAGTTATTTCACACTCTCATTCAGCTTCGAAACAGTTGTGGAGAGTACTACTACTATTATTATTGTTGCACAGAGTATCCACCCACCAAAATCTACACACATAACTTCATAATTCTATCTCATAATTTCACTATTCATCAAAACAAGCTTTCCCTCTTTTCCTTACAACCTCTGTGTCTTTGATCTCAATGTTTGTTTGGAACAGAGAAAATGCTACAAGCTGCTTGAAGAAAGGTAATGATGTTCAATTTCATTGTATATATTACTCTCTCTCATATAGCTAAATGCCTTATTTGGGTTCTTGTTTTTTCGATCAATGTTTGCTTTAAGTATTTTCCAATACTTCAAACTTTTGTTTCCGTGATAAAGATCCAAACTTTGCATAAAATGGGGTTGTCTCAGTAGCAACCGTAATGTTTTTGGAAACTGGGGTTTTATTCATTTTGTCTCTTATATTTTTGTAACCCCAGAAAGAACAAAAATGGGGGAAAAACTTGTTTTTTTTTTTTTTTTTTTTTTTTGCATAATGTGGTTTTGTTTTGTACACGAGGTTGTTAACAGCTTCACTAGTGACCGTGTTTTTTTTGTTATTGTCGCGATCACACTTAGAATCATATTGCTAGGATGCTGAATAGCTTTTTATTTGTTACGTATAGAGTTGTCTTTTGGTAGGATCACTTGAAAAATGATAAGGGAAGATGCCTCCTCGTAGGCATAAATTTGAATAGATGTTTCCGTTATTAATAATTTGAAATTAGATAAGTCTAGAATTATGTAGAATTTCTATCTAAGAATCTAGAAGTGCTTTAATTATAGAAAAATGTGGGAAATATTTATAAGTGGGTATTAATTAGGAAGCTCCTAGAAATATGTCTAGAGCTATCTATAAATACCCTATTGTACTTGACATTATGCATCAAGTAAATTGTGAATTTTCTATTAGAAATACATCTCTTCCTCTAACAATTTGTAACTTAGTTGGTGGCTATGATGCACTTGCACAAGACACAACACTAACATGTAGACACCAATAATAATGTAAGAAAATTGAATGAATGTAACCAGATGAGTTGGTGTCTGTGTCGCACACGAGGCACACCTTCATTTGAGGTGTCAGTGCTACATAGGTTGGCAGTGAAATCTCCATTTTAGTGCATCATAGTTTTAGGATATAGAAGTTCACCTCAATTAAAAAGGACTTTGGTGATTTTTGTTGTTGTTGTACTGTCTTTAGCATGTGGTAGAGATGTAATTTTCATGTTTTGTATACTCCAACAAATGGTGCTGTTATCATGATAGGGAAGCAGTTTGATCCTTACCTCTGAAGTCCCTTTTGCATCATAACTATTCCAGTGTCAAACAATTGAATGATAAATCTCACATCCTTCCTTTAATTGCAATAGCCTTCCCTAGTACATAATATTGCAGAAAGGTTGGGGTTTCTTAAGAACACCGAACAAATTTTTTACAATTTGATCCTTTTAGAGTTAAGTTATGTTGTAGTCTTTTTAAGCAACGATACCTTTTCATTTGTCATTTGTTATGTGCTGATATATTTGACAATTATTTGCCCCGTCTTCTCCGGGTAGAAATGCTTAGGCTTTCTTTAACAAAAATTATATTTGGTTCATCACTCTTATGTTCATGAGACATAATATTATTCAGTTCTTCCTACATTTTCAGGGTGAAGATATGGTACAATCTACTTTCCCCTAGGTGCAATCTTTTTGTGGCCAAAATTGTCAAAAAATATTCGCTTATCGTATCATATACAAGGAGAAAGCCACAGACTGAGCCATCAGTAGAAGAAACTCCAACGACAGAGCAAATTTTTATAAAAGATATTCTGTTCTGCCAATCCAATCTTGTTAATATATGATATATATCATTCATTTAGGAGGTATATCTTGTAGAGCCAGTGCAGTTATTTTTACTTCTGTGCTTGTTTTTGACAGCATAATATGGCGGTTCTTACACCTGTAAGTTCAAAATTTGGAGCAAAGTATCGTGCTCTAGCTCCTTTTAGAGTTCTAAGGGGTTTGGTGTGTCTACTGGTGCTAGTTTTGACAGCGTTTATAATATTGGTGTTCTTTGGCTTTATCGGTGCTGTTATAATGCGACTTTTTAGCATCAGTTATAGCAGGAAAATAACATCTTTTTTCTTTGGTGCTTGGCTAACTTTGTGGCCATTTCTATTTGAAAAGATAAACAAGACTAAAGTTGTGTTCTCTGGAGCTATCGTTCCTTTGAGAGAACGGATCTTACTCATTGCAAATCACCGAACTGAAGTCGACTGGATGTATTTATGGAACCTTGCGTTGCGGAAGGGATGCCTTGGATACATTAAATATATACTTAAGAGTAGTTTGATGAGACTTCCAATTTTCGGTTGGGCATTTCACATAATGGAGTTCATCCCTGTGGAAAGGAAGTGGGAAGCTGATGAGTCAAATATGCTTCAAATGCTTTCTACATTCAAGGATCCTCGGGATCCTCTCTGGCTTGCTATTTTCCCCGAAGGCACCGATTTTACGTAAGCTTCTTGTAAATGGATTCTCATTTTACATTTCATTTTATGCTGTAATGAGTTAAAACTTCGATACATTATTATCTTTGCTTATGATCATCATGATGCTGGAAAAATAATCAGGTTTCTTGTATTTGAGAATCATATGATTTTGTTTGGAAATGTTAATATGATGTGAGAGAACATAATATTGCATGACTTTATAGCACAACTTTCATGATCCTCAATTTGAGTTGATGTAGCATATGCAACTTTGTCTGTTTTTGTGTATTCTTTTTATGATTTCTTTCCATCTATCTTTTCTTCTTGTAGCGAGCAAAAGTGCCTTCGAAGTCAAAAATATGCTGCTGAACACGGGTTACCGATTCTGAAAAATGTTTTACTTCCAAAAACCAAAGGCTTTTGTACCTGTTTGCAAGAGTTGAGGGGCTCTCTAAATGCAGGTTATCTCTCTGTCTTTCTCTTCCATGGTTATGTAATTATTGGTTAAGTATGTGACATTAGTTTTATTTCTTGTTAGACCTTATACCCATCCAAGAATTATGCATCATCTAGATTCTCTTTTTCTTTTGATATGATTGGTGGGGAAGTCTGCATTGCTGTAATCTGTCTAATATCATATAGGGCCTGTTAATATTGACTTATTTGAGCTTATCTACTGACATAAGCACTTTTGAGACGATTCTAGAGAGTTTATGGAAACATAATATGATATGTTCATAAGCTCTCTTGAATAGCTTATGAAAACAACGTATAACTTATATGATTACAAATTTAATTTGATTTTATCTTTTGTTATAGAAATAGCTTATGCATAAGTACTTATATGACAAACACTTATGCTGAAAGCGCTTAATTACGGATGTTTCAAGGAAAAATACTTATATTGTCTATTTGAGTTCATAAACTGGCTACCTGATGAGGCTTGCATGAACTTTTATTTTTCATTTTAGAGAAACAAACTTACGTGGTTTGTTAATTGCAATGATATCAAATTGATCAAAGGTTGAAAAAGTTGGCAATCTCAAATTCACATTATCCTATCAATAAGATGCTTTTTATCTTTAAATTGTCAGTTTATGATGTTACCATTGGCTACAAATACCGCTGCCCGTCTTTCTTGGACAACGTCTTTGGAGTGGATCCCTCCGAAGTTCATATCCATATCTGCCGCTTTCCCATTGATTCTATCCCGACATCTGAAGATGAAATTTGCACGTGGTTGCTGGATAGATTCCGGTTTAAGGACCAATTGCTTTTCAATTTTCAATTTCAAGGTCAGTTTCCTGATCAAGCAACAAAGAGCGACCTCCCTGCTGTGAAGAGCATTTTGAATTGTATGACAGTTATTATATTGACAGGTATATGCATGTACTGCATTTTTTCCTCTGTCTGGTTTAGACTTTATGTGTTTGTAGTTTGTGCTTATTTGGTTCCGGCCACGTATTTCAACATTCGGCCACAACCCATTCTTGGACTTTTTAAGGTGTGATTTATTGCAAGTGTGAAGTTCATCTCTGATTGTAGTTGTAATAATAATATTATTTTCGGAGATTGTTTCGTCAATGCTGACGTTGTAGAATGTTTCATCGAATGTGAAAAAGACGCCAATTCTCTGAAAAATGAACTAGAACAACCAGTTCATTTTATTTTTATAATGTATTTGCATCAGTTTAGAGGAGTGCTTGAGCTTCTCAAACTTGCTTTTATTTTGACCTTCTAAATCTCATTTTGAACAGAAGTGATAAAAGTTAGTTTTTTAGTTAGGTTGAAAAATACACTTCAAGAGTGTGTTTGGATTAATGTTTGTCCTTATCAAACACTATCAAAGATTGTGATTTTTAGACAAGGTATTTGCTTACCTTTTTTTCAATAAACAGGAGCTTATATACATGCACAAGAAATGTTAGTATTTAGCATAAAACAAATTTATCCATGAAACAAAGAATACCAGTAAGTTAATACCAACAAGACCTTACTACTAGATAAAAAGAGATAAATAACAAAGAAGACCCTACTTCATTATGGTTTCTCATATAAGAGAATCTTCAATGGTTTTTTTCATACCCCACTTCTCTGTCTATCTTTTCTTATAAAAATAATAAATCTCATACTTACTTTATGTGCCCACTTTTCATATTGACTCAAACGGTTGCAACTAACATTTTTTGATTCATTTATTAACTTGACTCATCTCACCTAAGTCCCTTGTTTTTCTATCTAAGCATTTATTTCCCTTTTCCTATACTGGTGTCATTACTAAGCACTTATACTAAGCATTTTTTTTAAATAAATAAAATAAATTCAGTTCTTAAATAATAATAAATAAAATGAGTTTAAGATTTAATTATTTTAGAATATTATAAAAACAGTTTTTAAAATATAACAAAGCCTATTTTTTAAAATAGTTATCAAACAATTTATTTGTGTAAAAAGAAACAATTTTTTATTTAAAAAATAATTTTTTGAAATAATAATTATAATTATATAATAATAGTTTCTTAAGTACATAATAATTATTATAATTATAATTTAAAATAAAAATCTGTAATTCATTGGATTACATTAAAAAATAAATGTGATCAATTGGATTTCAATTGAATTTTAATAATTTTTTTGTGTAACAACTTGCTCAGTTTTTTTTACACTTTAGTGTATTATAGAGTTAGGTTAGAATATTCACTTTTGTTGAAGTTTTTTTATAATTATTATTTAGTTTTCACATTCTGGGTGATGGTTATTATGTTGATTGTTATTCTTTAATACTATCAGGAAAAAATTGATATACTCATTAATTATTATAGTATAAGGTTTTACTATACTAAATTATGTGAGGACTTGTGACAAGCAAAAGAGAAAAAATTTAACTAAAAAGTGAAGGAAAATTTTGTAAATTGATCCGAGAAACCAATTTGCCTCGCTACTGTTCCGTTTTTTCCACGGATAGATCCAAAACCTTAATTTAAAATAATAGGTTATACAAGGTTTGTACTATACCGTTTAAATAATGGGTTAACTAATAGTAAAAATAGCACGAAAGTCAATATTTTTTACATGCAAAGAGACCCAATAAATATCTCAAATAATTAAAAATAAAGTTTTTTTATATGTAAAGAGACTTAACAAATATCTCAATCAATTACAAATAAAGTGAACTTACATTTAAATAGACATAGTTTTATAGGTAGTATTTTGTGAATATATTAACCACCTGAATCACGTGTGTAATTGAGAGTTTGCATATTTAGAATAATTTAATTTTATACTTCAATTGAAACAAAAAATAAGATGAAAAAAAAATTGCGATGAAGTAGACTTTATGTGACTATGGTTTTATTTAATATTAGAAAAGTGTCAATTGTTGCACATATCATATTCACTTTCTATTGCCCTATTCAAAGCTTGTAGTTTATTTCATGACATACATTCAATCAAATTTAGTATTACTTTAAGTTAGTCATTTTCTATCATAGGTTAGCCATATTCATTCATTCCCCTAGGTTGGGTGATACTCTATTTGATATTTGTGTTATCATTCCTTATTAGAGAAAGAATACAATTATTATATCATGTTCTTTTCTTAATCACAATTCATTACAAAATAAAAGTGAAATAAATAATATGAATGAATTATTTTGTTCCTTACAATTTAAATGATAAACATATTTAATCTTAGTATATTAATTAATTAATATTTGGTTTAACATGAATTAAGAATTGTTTAGTGGCTTCTGAAACACTAAAAAATGGACTATCTAATTCAGCTAAGAACACAGATAGTTCCTAAGTCATATAGATTGTACAATAAAGCCCTCTAGAGTATAAACTACTTGTCCATTGAACTTCAATGTGTTATTGAACTCAAATTTTTTCACTTGAATTCATACAAGTGAAATAAGCAAAAAAAAAATTGTCTAATTCAAAAGAACTAAATAAGAGGGATTTAATCAAATAAATTTTATTGGATTTAATCAAATAAATTTTATTGGATTTAATCAAAGAGGTGATTTAAAATTTAATTCCTATCACTAAAATTTACAAAGGCTTGAGAAAATAATAGTGCAGATTCTAGACAATCTATGAGTCATCATCCAATTGACAAGATTATATGATCATTTAGACTTCATTTCGTGTTTTTTGTTGATAACTTTCATCAGTATAGTGGCTTACAAATTTTCTAGTAGTGATTTTTTCTTTCTCTCCTCGGCGACTTTCTTAATTATTTGTGTTGCTATTATTTAATTAATCAAAACTAAATTGTGACCTTCGCGTTATGCAGGTAACACGCGGATATTGATACATTTTTATTTGTGCATTGTAATTTTTACATTATAACTATATAATTACTTTTCACTATAAAAATAGATAAAATGAAAATATATATAAAGGTTTAATATAACTGACGATATAATTAATTATCAACATTGAGATTTAGAAGAATATTGAAATTTTAAATATGCCAACGTCAAATGAGAATAATTTTTTTTCTTCATAAACATCATTTATTTATTTGCTTACATTTTAAATTTTGATTTGTTTGCACCATTGTTACTCATAAACTGTTTTATAGTATACTTGGAAAAACCAATATCCACGTCTAGAACTCGCGTTTTGGCCAACGCTTTAATTTGAAGCTTCTCAAATTCACGGGAACATATGCTTTTAGACGTGAGTTTGATTGTTAAAACTTAGTTCCAAAGATATGCTTAGTTGAAAAAATAGCTAAAATTGTTTTGTTCTAGAACCATTTAAGTATTTCTAATTAATTTGAAATTAGAGAGTTGAGATTAAATAACATTTTTTAAAGCAAGATGAAAAGTGAAACTTAGTTCCAAATATATACTTAGTTGAAAACATAGCTATAATTGTTTTGTTTTAGAGCCATTAAGCATTTCTAACTAATTTGAAATTAAAGAGTTGAGATTGAATAACATTTTTTAAAGTAAGATGGAAAGTGAAAAAATATGTGATAAATTGACATCTCAATTTTATTAATTATTCGCAGCACCCTAAAAATATTATTAATAAAATGAAAAGACAAATAACAAAAATTCTCTAAAATCGGATAACCTATTTATTTATATTGATAAAATGAGGTTATTGTTTAAATAGTAAGAAATTGAATTACTGTAATTAAACATTTTGTAAATACAATTAATTAATTTAGATAATTTTCTTGTTATGCTAGCACACAACCATAACATATCAAAAAAATAAAATCAATTATGTAGTTAATTTAAATTGTAAAAATGAAAATGTGTTATAATATATCGCTTTTGAATGATAAGTGTACTATATTATTTTTTTAAACTAAATCCTACACAATTATTTTAAAAAATGACTTATAATTTATCATTTTGTGCAGCAAAAGCAAATCAATTATGATGTTTTACATATTTTTGTAATGACTTTTAGAGTTCCTTGTTTGTAATGACATTTTGTTGAAATTTTAAGTGATATTTTATTTGCATTTATAGATAATGAATCACAATGAATATATATTTGAATTTTGAATTAAGATATAGCTTGGTTGGTGAGGGACACCAAAAAGTTCTAAGAAGAATAATTTGGGTCCAAAATCTGATAAAATTAATATAATCTCTAATTTATTTAAAAAAAATATGTTTCAGCTATTAATTAATAATGACATTAAATATGTCATTACTATTTTGTGAAGGAAGATTAAAAGTAAAAAAATATGTCATTGAATATGTCATTACTATTTGAGTAAAAAAATAACTGAATTTTCAAAAAAAAGTTAGTATTAATATGTATTTATTTGTTGAAACTTGAATGTGTTGTTTAAAGTAATTTTCAATTATTTATCTAATAATTTTATCAAAAATTTGTTTATTAATTATTAAAAAAAAAATCAAAATTGCAGTCTTTTGTATGAAAGAATAAAATGTTGTTGATAAAGTTTTTTTTTTATTAAAATTAAAAAAATTAAGTCGCATTATTTTAAAAGTATATATTTTATGATGGTTGAGTTAGATGAGAGATGAATTTAGATTTTCTAATATGAAGTTGATTAAATATGAAAGAGTTATGTTTGAAAGTCATATCAAATTCGTAGATGAAAATGGTTTTTTTTTTTTTTTTTTAATTTGGGGACATAAACTATATTTTTTTTGAATAGGCACATTGACTTTTAGATAATATCAAAAGTGTGATGAAAATCTAATACAATGAAAGAGGATTGTAAATATATTTCAACTATTAATTATATTGAATATGTCATTATTATTTTGTGAATGAACGTTAGAATAAAATCATAGTTTTACATATAACTGAAGTTTCAAATTAAATTTAGTATTATATATATTTATTTGTTGAAACTTGAAACATTTTAAGTAAATTTTAATTTCAATTATTCATCAAATAATTTTATCAAAAAATTGTTTATTAACTATTACAAAAAATTTAAAATCACAATCTTTTGTATCAATGAATAAATGTCGGTGATCAAGTTTTTTTATTAAAATTAAAAAAATTAAGTTTACGTTATTTTAAATTTCTATTTTTAGCATAATTGAGTTAGACGAGAGACAGGGATTTTGTTTAGTTATGTAGACAATTTAAAGTGAGGCGTATGAATAGATGGATTAAAAATAACATGATACTGAAAATAATCTTATAATAATACTGTCACAATAATAATAATTAAAGAAAAAAAATATTACTACTACTATAATATACAAAAGAACAAATGTGAAAGATTATTTTATTTAAGCACCTCTAAAGTGAAAAAAAAAATTCATCTAAAATTAACAAATTATTTTAAAAATTAAAATGAATAATATCAACAGAAATAAATTAATGATTGATATTTATATATATATATGAGCAATAAATATTTATAATTTTAATAATTAATTTGTTGAGTTTACAGTTCTCAAATTGATATGAACTTTCATGATTAACTATATATATCCAAATATATATCAATTTATTTTTTAACCGTATCCACCTAATTTGCCATCCATTTTTATGATCCTTATGTTTTATGACCTTCATTATCACTCAACAAATTCCGTGTTATGTCCTTTTCTTTTCCAACTTACCATGTTTTACGCACCCCAAGGAAGGAAGTCATAACTTACAAGACACTGCCCAATATCCTTCAAACTTTCAAGACTTGCCAACTTTATTCCACATTACACAAATAATCGATGCATTTAAGAATATATTATATTTATATATAAGCACAAGCTTGGTTAAGCTCAACCTCAACTTATGCCTGCAATGCAAGCACTATCCAACTCAATTTCGATTGTTCAATTACTACATATATAAAAGATAAATTAAATAAATATAAAATTATAATAAAAAAATAAAATTGCATTAGTATACTATTGCTCCTAAAGAATAAATATAGCTGCAACTGTCTAGACATACCAATTATGTCCTATTCTTATCTTCAACACGAACCCATATTTATGCATGGATCCATCCATGAATAAAGAAATTTCACAACAGAACAAATATGAGGAAAATAACTGTTGTCCAAAGTTAACAACAAACAACATATAACATAATTCTTCCAAGAGAAAAAGAAATGTCTACTATCAGTGTAAACTAATTTTACACAGACAGTTAATAAGAACCATTAATTTTGTCATCTCACCACACAGTTGTAACTGTCATAATAAAATAACAACACAATCAATGGCTCGTGTATGCTGTCGGTACAAAACTGTTTATACCGAACATGCATGTCTGTTAAACTCTTCTTCAAAAGTTAGGATGCTTTATGATTCTCTGCAGAATCACAGTCCTAGCCCTCCTAATGTCACGGCTACAAACATCAGCTTGAACTCCTAAATCTTCAACATTCTTCATAAACACTTCAAGCTTCTTCTTAATCTCCTCTATTGCAATCTTCACAGCTTGATCTTCTTCAATAGCAAAATCCACAGTATGAAACAAAGATTCAATCTCAATTTCGAGCCTACCGACTAGCACGCGAATGTTGTCCAAATCCTTTATAGCAACATAAGTACCAGCCTGCATTGAAGCAATAACTTCTTTCTGTCCTTTCAATGCAATTTCATAGTTTCTCCAAAGTGAATCAATCCATTTTCCCATTGAACCAATTGGAATTGAAGTAGCTGCTGCTATTGCTGCAGCAACAGGTGGAGCTGCAATAGCTGCTGCCACAACAGAACATATCAAAACAGTAGCAAAAGTAGCAACAAATATCATACTTGAAACTTTCCTCCAAGATTTAATGTACTTCAGCTTCTTATCAAGTTTGTTCTTTCTAACTTGAAGTTTCTCAAGCATTAGTATCTGTTGTTTATAAACAGATTGAAAAATTTGGAAGAATTCTTCTGTGAAAGGGTCACCAGCTTCTTTAAAATTCTTCAATTCTTGCAATGTCTTTGAGTACCGATTATCGCCCGATTCAGATTCCTCTTCGAACTGTTGAATCGCGACGAGGATAAGCAATTGGGTGTCCCTAGCTTTCTTCAAACACTTCTCCAATGCAGTGCAGAAATCCAATGTTTTCAAACTGTTCTCAAAATACTCCTCAACCAGCTCAAACAGTTCTTGGCTTTTCCATATGTCTTTCTTGCACTCCAAGATAACTTTGACAACTTCCTGATTCATCTCAAGGAGACATCCTGTGACTTGTTTTAGCGAATCGAACGAAAGGGCTCGAACTTCGACGCCTTCGGCGAGTGTGTTGATGACTTGGTTTGTTCTGGCTTGAAGTGTGGAATCAAAAGTTTGCAAATCTGTGTCTTGCTTGCAAGCTGCTTCATAGGAACTGAGTTCTGTTTTGTAGTGCAATTCCGTTGTTGTTGGTAAGTTAACAGCTGAAGAAGAAGATTCAGGAATCTTCTTGCTCATATGACTCCCCATTAATTTCTTCAATTGAAATTTTCTAACAAAACAAAGTAATATAGAATAAATTTAAATTCAGAACCATAACAAGCTCTTTGAAGTGTATCAATGATGAATCAATTTATGAGTTTTGGTATAATCTCAATAAGTAAAATAATTATAATAATCTCAATACAAAAACTAAGTAACATCATTTATATACTACACAATGCTATATTATCTCAAAAAATTGTACATATACATAAGAAATATCATTATCATGATTCAAGTAACAACAAAAAGGAAAAGATGGTGAGATAATGAAGATGAAAAAGTGGAAAGAAAAAGAAAAAAAAACAGACCCAAGATAGAGATTTAAGAAAAGTTCAAACCTTTGAAAGAGATGGAAGTAGATAAGGAATCGAAGACAACGACAATGATGAAAATATAGATTGATTGAGATAAGTTTGTTATTGTAAAAAGGTGATGAGGGAATGAAAGTGGAAAGAAATTGCGGTAGAAGATGAATGAAGAATCTTAAAGAGAGATAGATATTAAAGGTGTTAAGAAGCAAGAAATGTGGTTTTTGAGAATGGCTTGCACGCATGAAGAAAAATAAAATGAGAGGGTATTAATTGAAGATGGAAAATGAACATAGGAAGCAATGACCCTTATCACATTTGTTTTTCTCTCTTAAAATCTCATCCATGTTTACACTTTAGATTGAAATTTAAACGCGGAAAGCAACAAGTACTAGCCAAGAGAATGAGTTAAGCAATACAAGAAGCATAAGCTTCGGCTTATATATAATACATTATAATAACAACACTACATAAGACACATATTATTATGGGATTATTATTACTTGTAGAACAAGTTTTCAAAAGGGAATGAATGAATTCACCATTACATAACACGCTCTTCTTTTCACACAGCTGTATGCTAAAATTACCCAAAAAGTAAATTTTATTTTTTGGATAAATATTATTATTTTTCTTTAATAATTAAATTTTAAGTGACTTGTGTCGTGAGATTTTAGAAAAAAAATCAAAGTTCAAAGAATGTATACAGAGATACTTCTCTCTCTATTTATTTTCTTTAATAATTAAATTTTAAAGAATGTATCTAAAGATACTGTGTAAATTTTCTTTACTAATTAAAATTTAAGTTATTTGAGTATCACTAGATAGGCAAAAAAAAAAGTCTCAAAGTTCAAAAAAGCGGGGATAATTTAGATATGATATATTAACCAAATTCTAACATCATATTTCCGTTATAAGACAAAATATAAAATAACTGATTATTTATAAACCTTTGATTCAATCTAATGTAAGAATTCTAAAACAACCATTTTAAGGGAGTTTCTGTGGTACATTTATAAATTGAAGTATTTTGATATATTTATTTTATAAATTAATAAATTAACGATCATTTTTATGAATCAAATAATTATTTATCGAATTTTTTATTTTAAAAAAGATCATTTTATAAGAAAAAATGTCATGTTGTTGTTTATAAACACTACACTAAATTTTACATATTATTATAAAATATTAAATATTC
>JBBPBO010000005.1:79028347-79042589 GCA_037974295.1 Cicer cuneatum
GTAATTTACGATACACATTAAATTTATAATTTATGATGAATAATTTTTAAATATTCATCACAAATTTATTGTATATTTTTTTTAAAATATATAATTGTTCAATAATAACTATTGAAATTATTAAGGAGAATTTATAGAAATAATTTATAATATGTTTATAAATATCGTTTTCAACTAATTTCTTTAAAATCTCTAATATAACTAATTATAAAATTAACTTATACGATAAAATAGGATTTTTTTTATAGAAATAACTCACATATAAAATTTCTTTAATTACGATATTTATTCAAACAAGATTTATATTCAACTATAAATCTATTTAATTACATTGAATTCATTTTTACTTACAGAACTAATTTTATAAAATCGATCCATTTAAAATTTATTTTTTTATGGCATAACCAAACACATAGGAAAATGTCGAAAGCGAACCAATCATTTGATTTTTAGATTTTGAAAGTAAAAAGAAATGGTAATCATGTAAATTGTGGAAGCATATAAGAGATTAATGTTCGTATGTAATTATGTTATGTATGGCTGCTGCCTGCTTGTGTAATAAGATAATGAGTTTTATTAAAATCAGCCACGTGTGTTAAACAGCAATTATGTTTTTGTTGCTTTTTTAATAAATACAAAGTATGGCCTCATGCTGTTGCCACGTAAACCTAAATAACACGTGTTGGCAACTTAGTGGTTGCCATCAAGCCATGATACGAGAGTTGAAAATCAAAAGTTAGGTTCCACGCTACGTCAACTACCTATTCTCTCACGTGATTTCTTGTTTCGTGCCATCACATGCACAACAATAATTGGAAATTTTTTATGATTACATTCCATACTTACATGTTAAAGGATAAAGCTTAACCAAAAAATATGTTGAAGGGTAAATAATGTTTTACCATTCTCATACTAATGGCGAAGCATTTTATATCGAGTGGTTGGCATTTTCTTAGTATATATTGATTTATCTTCATTCGATAAAAAAATGTTACACTAAATATTTTCTTAGTATATATTAATCCATTTTTTAAAATGGGAAATATTTTATACTACAACAAAGAATGAGGGACATAAGTCACGTCATGATTTGATGGAGGAGGATAAAACAAATTAATTAAATGCATATTTTTTTAATTAAAAAAAAATAAAATCTAGACTGAAATTGCTTCGAATCTTAATCGGATATTCATATATGGTCGACTAAATGTAGGAGTTTCAACTAGAGTTTCACTAAATAAAAGATTTTGGCAAGAAACATAACTAAGTTAACAAAAAGCAAGCAAAATAAACAACTAATTAATTGACAACGGCAACAACAAACAAGCATGCCATGAATATGTCCCATGTTACATTTAGCATTAACAACAAACACAATGAAATTAAAATAAGGAAACATAAACATGTTCTCCTAAACATAGTTCAAGTGGTTGAACACATACATAAAAAACTCTAGTTAGCAACATAACATACGACTAACATTTGTATAATAAAATTGAAAAACATAAACAGGGGAAAAACGAGTACAAAATAACCCATTACATTATTAATATAGTAGCTAGGCATTTTGCATAGTCATTGTAGATGGATATAGTCTTAGCAATGGAACGAGTCCATAAGCTTACACTTAACAGGTAGTTCCATGGCTTGTTTTGGATCAACACCATAGAAAGAAAGCAACCCTGAATCGATGTAACGACACAAACATTGAAGATCAGCTTTGGCAATAGCAGAGCAACAAGCATTGGATGGAATTTGATCATCAACAGAATTATCACCACTCACATAAGGGTGGCATGAATTCAGCCCTGATTTTGTCATGTGACAATAGGACTGACCATTAACCAACAACATTGCATTATTGGCAATGGCTAACAACATTATCCCCACCACAATCATAACCTTCATATCTAAATTAATTAATTTCCACACTACACACACACACACTGTCATTAATTCATGAGACTGAGAACTATATATAGAAATTGAAAATTGTTGCAATTTACAAGATATAATATACTATTATATTGTACATAGTGTTCCCGTGACCATAGTGCGCTGGCCAATTGGCAATACTATGGGCTATCCTATCACGGGTAAGCATTTGGTACTTTCAAGGATTTTTTGTGTATCAACTTCGTTAGATTCCTGTGGGGCTAACTTCATTATGTTAATGGATACAAAAAGACAACAAAATGTACTTACTATATGGAATGTAATGTCTCTCGAGACCATTTAAAGTTAATTTTATTATTTTGTAATTTCAACTATCTGACTTTAAATTAACGACCGAAATCGTAATGAACAATTGTGTGCATTTATATTTATTATTGTAGGCAATCCTAATCCGTCTCAAAGGGGAATTGATGGGACAATTATCTTTGGCCTGTACACTTTAAAACTCTTATAGTAATATAAGGGAATATGTTGCACAACTTGTACATAAATTAGTCATAAAACGATAAGTGACAGAAGTAGATAAGATTTTATTACTTCATTTTCTTTATAATAAAAAATTGTAGGCATATGAAGGTTATGTTGAAAAACTATGAAGTTTCATATCCACATCAAACAAACAAAGGAAAAAATTATATAAAGATGGAGATTTTGAGTCTAATTTGGTTCAAATATTTTGTAATATATATAAATATATTTTTTTCCTCAACCTCAACCTCCATGTCTCAAAGAAAACAAGTCTTCTTAATTTGAAGGTTTAGCAAGAAAGTAAATCAACTTTGGTCAAGAATTATTTTAACCAAAATTCAAATGTGATTTCTTCTCCCACTCCTATGTGTTCTTAAATATACGTTTAGATTAATCAATTCAAACATGTAAAATACATTTACGGATTGATCAATCCAAACAAAATTTAGGGGCTTTTGACAAAACAAGGAGTGGAAAAAAGAAGTCACCAAATTCAAACTCAGTTTCTCTCGAACGATTTATCTTTAATTGAAGTCCCATTAACCACTTGAACCAATTTACTTAGTTGAACAATATATCTTCTATTTTTTTTTATTTTAAAAAAAACAATATATCTTCTATGATAAAGAACAAATCAACAATATATACACTCCTTAGTGCAAAAAAATCTAATGTAATATGTTGGTTATGTGATAAAAAGAGAAATAGAAACAGACAAAGTTTTCAATGAGCGTTTAAAAGTTTGAGATCTCCAAATATTATTATTGCAAATTCAACAAATGAAACTTTTTCCTTGGGTTTAGCTCTCGATAAGAGGGAGAGGGGCAATCCATTAGGGATAGCAGCTTTCATCTCCAGTAATGGATGGATAAGGTGGTAGTGCAAAATTTTGGAGTAACCGTAATGGAATAACTTTTAGCTTGGTAATCTAGCTCTCTTCATCGATCTCCTAATCCTACAAGTCAAACATCTCCGAGCATCTGGTTTCAAGAAGAGATTGGTTAGTCGCCTTCTGTCAATTCTTACCCCTAACTTCCGAACCTCATTGGTTAAGTTGGTGCAAGCATAACTATCGAACTATGATCACAGGCCGAACCAATCTCTTCTTGAAACCAGATGCTCGAAGATGATCTAAAAATAGGTAAGCTTGGAGGTTCAAGTTGAGCTTAGCCAACAACTTACTTAAGCTTGTAGGGATAATGGGAGCTCATGTAGCTCTAGGAATAGTGGGAGCTCATGTAGCTCCAACCATTCTAGTGAACTGGTTGAGATAACAACTGAATACTCTGTGTTGGTTGTATGAAAGAAGCCTCGATAAAAATCAAGAAAAACGACATCTACTGGAAAGAACACTGATACCAAAGGAAACTTCTCTAAAAGAGTTAATAAAAGATAAGCTCTTTTTCCCTTTAGTTTAGAGTGAGCAACTTGCTTTCCGTAGTTTCCTATTCCTTTCCTATAATGACTCAATTTAAAACTTATAGAAATGAATTGTTTAGTGCATCAATGCTGAGTTTAATATTTATATACTTTCAATGTAAAACATTATACACTGTCAGTCTATCACAACCAATCATATTTGTGATTTTAGAGGTGATCAAAATAAAAGTAAATATTTCATGTGATTCAATAGTTGTGATTAACCGACAGTGTAAAATATTGTTAGTAAAATATTTTTACATAGTCGGTGCATATAAATTAAATCCAAAATTGATTTGGAGAAATAAAACCATAGTAGTCCACAATCTTGCTATTGACTTGAGGCCGTATCTTGGACTTATCGCCACGTTTTGAGTCCATATCTACTTGTATTGGTGATGTTATTGTAATCGAAATGCAATGATTTTGTTCTAGCCAAACAAAAAAAGTGTAACGCATCTATATTAAGTTAGAAACACCTGTTTTATGACATTTATCAATCATGATCGCCTAATCAAAATTTTCAATCTCAAAATAAGTCCAACTCCCATGTTACAGACTACATTAACTTCATACAATGGTTTACATCTACTTGTTGTAAAGATGAACAGCACTGAACACAAAGAAACCTGCCATCTGCATCAGAATCAAAAGGTTATATTACATAAAAGCCATGGAGAATTATCAAGATTCGGCTACAGAACATAACATGCATAATCTAATTACATCTTCCAAGCTGAAAAATTATATGTTTTTGGCCCAAATTTAGTTTTCATTTTTGCCCTCAGATTTTTGAAATTTATAAAAATAGCTCAATGTTAAAAGAACAATTCCTTTATCCAAACAACAAAATTTAGAAATGAAAGGAATTCAATTGAAACATTTGAATTGCCTAGAATTCTAATTTCCCTAGAATTTCCAATTATCCCATCCAAACACACTCTGTAGGCATTAGGATCAGGGAATTTAAAGCAAAGCTAGTCAGAAATTCATTAGGTGGATTTCAGCAGTAAAATATCTCCAAGTTTGCACACAAACAACAATGACACACATGGTGATTGGTAGTATTACCTTTTGGGATGTACAAACAAGTTAATCAAGAGCATCAAAGATGAAATTCAAGATTATATTTTATTTTATTGATTATCCCTTCCCATTGAGAGAGAGAGAGAGATATCCTTACCATCGAAAATGCTGCTCCATAATAGGGATAAGCGGCTGGGATAAATCTCTCGTATTCGTTGTGTCTGAATGGACGAACAGGAATCTACAAGGAAAATTGAACAATACTCATGAGTTGTGCTTCCAGAACTTTTCTTCTTATTATATAATCTATAAATACCAATAAAAGTAAAAAGTTTTGAACTACAGGTTGCCAAATTTTGAAATTTAGTGTGATCTTGTAACAAACTCTTACGATCTTATCCAACAATTAACATTGAATTAAAAAAAACCAGTTTAACTAAATGCATAGGCAAAGCTAATAAATACTGCACAGCTATGCACCATAAAGGTCAATATCTAAAAAGATAAGTCATTGGAAAGAGGAAATAGTAAACCCATAAAGGTGTAGGGAGTTTGTGGCTTGTGTAAAGCTGTTATGTTATATATAGAAACCTGCAGAGAATTTTTTTGTGACAGTGCTCAAATACAAAGGAAAATATAATAAAGCAGAAAAAAGGCTTGAACTTTTGTAAGAAAAAACAGTGATTTGGGTAGAATGATTCGTAAAAATATTGAAATATTAGAAGATCAGCAATTACCTGCTTTGATAAAGATAAGCTTGTATATCCAAGTCTTTCATACTCAACTTTAAACTGGAAAACCCCATAGACATCTGGAACCTTAAATGATGTGAAATAATGACCCTGAAAGAGAACAGAACATGCAATCCGACAAATTTCAATGAAGAGTTTACTAGAGAAAAATTAAGTGTGTTCAAGAGAAAAAATCAAAAGAACCTTGCTGTCATTTGATAAAGTCTTCAAGACATAGGGGCTCATCATGTAAAATTGAATTTGAACATCATCAGCTACATAAGGTTCCCATGTTGTCCCAGACCACTCGTAAATTTCAACAGAGTATTCCTTTAAAAAAAATTGAGAAGCTAGCATCAGCTGAAGTAAATTTTCAATCAAAGAAAACATGCATACACCAGCAACGAAATATTATTCAAATTACCAAATCATCGTTGATCCTATAGATGGATGGTTCAGTAGTTTCCCCGACTTTGTGGTGTTGCACATTCACCGCCTTAATGTCAAAATATGAAGCAAAAACATATATTATTTAACAGTAACGATGCTGAAAGATGAAGTCAAATGTCAAATAAATGAACAATGAGAATAAAATTGAGTGAAGTATTTTTATCTTACCTTGAGGTGACCTCTTTCATGCAAAACCCATTTGCTAAGTTCAGTAAAGAACTGCTCATTACCAGATTTATCGTGTCTGTTATTCCAAAAAAACACAGATTACTTAACTTATATTACAAATAGTATGTTTCCCTAAAAATCATATTCTATTGGCCCGTGTAAGTTGGATTTAGTGAAAGCATCAGCCATTACCCAATACCCAACAACAACAACAACCGAGCGTTATCCTACTAAGTAGGGTCAGTTATATGGATCAAACAACGTCATAATGTTCTGTCATAAATCATATCTAATAATAGCTAATGAAAACTATATTATACCAGGGTCAAGAGAAAAGGTAACTACTCCAGCAGTGAACAAATTTTTGACAGAAATCAGGAAAAAGAAAAAGGTTAAAACTTTACTCACTTGGTTGGACTGCCTGCCTTCTGCACATCTGACCTGAAAAATCTGCAAAAAATATCCAAGTTTATGAGCTTCAGAGCTTACACATTTAGCATCATCAAAACCAGGCTAAAGTTGAGCAAGCCTTTCATACCGGTTGCTGAACATGCTCAATGAGCCAGAGATCAATATCCGAGCATTATTTCTTGCCTAACAATCAAAATGGAAATAATAAACGAGGAATCACAACTTAGTTTCAGAATCAATCTCTTAAAAAATCATAACCGCATGCAATGAACAGTAAAATGTGTGTAATGTGTGTCCTATAAATGGAAACAACAAAAAAGATAAAGGTGAAAATATTCTAGGGCTTATTTGGATTGACTTATTGTTAGGCAGTTTGTGACAGAGCAGAATTCATGGGCAGTTTGTGACAGTTATTATGCAACTGAGTAGTTATTAAGTTAGTTATGTATTGTGTGTGAATAAAAGGGGAAACTGCAGGCTGTTGTGGATTATTCTGAAAATTAGAAAGTGGTAATTTGGGAGGCAGAGACCAAGCTCTCGAAATATTGGGGTAGGGTGTGTGATTCTGGTTATTATTCCTATTTTGTAGCGTTGTGTAAGGGTGACGATTATATATAATTCAGAATTTCTTTCATCAATTTACTCAAAAATATCAGTTTCTATCACTTATTTGAGTTTATCTACCGGCATAAGAACTTGTGAGACTGTTTGGAAAAGCTTATAATAACAGTTTATATGAAAACAGTTTGACTTTATTTTATCTTTTTTATGTTATAAGCAATTAATTAAGCTGTTTATCCAAACAATACATACTTAACACCAAATACTCAAACAAATATATTTTTGCATGTATACTATTCCATGAGGGAAATCAATCGCTCCAACGGAAACATTTAGAATCAAACCTTTCATGCATATTCCAAAAGCAAAGCCAGAAAAGTACAAAAGAGGATAGCAAACAATACACTGACACACATACACAATAGGAGGATGAGATATTGACAGACCTGGATAACTGAAACTAATGAGATTGAAGATCCAATGAGTGATGGAGGACTTGTCAACTTAGATTTTGGGTTGGCAGAAAAAGCTGTAGGAGATGCTGATAGAACTTTCAACACCTGAATTGAAATACATATAACAAGTGTAATCAAACTAATATAAACTTATCAAAGCTATAAGGCTTATGATGACATGTGAACTAAGATTAAGAAATATCATTACCAGGCTATTAGAAGGATTTAATGAATGTCCAATTCCCTGGAAAAGTACTGGAGCCTGTTGCATGTAATGAGAAAATCATAAAAAAAATATAAGAAGCTTTCGCCAGTGACATACAAGCCACTTCACACCCCTTTAAAACAAAGGACAAAAAATGGAAAAGGAAATGAGCAAAAAAATTTCGTTGACTCAAACAGTAGAGACAATGCTGGAAACAAAAAGTATTGTTAATGCCATAACCTATAATTGAGCACAATGCAGTTTACTAGTAAATTAACAATGCACTTGCCTCAATTTTTTTGCTTCCCAAGATCACATCAGACTTGATAAAATGATCACTAGCAATCAACGTATGATCTCCTTCTGTAGAGGAGACTGCATATCCAGAATGATCTACAACCATAGCAGCAGAATCCTACGAAAAATAAAATAAACAAAAATACAAAAGTAAAAAGATTGACTTCATTATATACATAATACATTCCCAAAATAACATACAAATCATATCAGCCAAGCACATTATACCACAAAAAATAAGCACATATCTGAAAAACATCGATGTACAAAAATTAAACTATAAGCACCTCATCAAAATCCACTCCACACTCCGTAGCAATTTCCCTGATTAAATCAGATGCATTACTATCAGCACCAACTATCAAATCATGACCAGAATCAACAAAATCCAAAACAGCAGCAGCATCAATTGATCCTCCAAAACCTACAACACATCACACACAACATCCATAAACCCTCATTTACATTACCAAAATTAAAAATCGAAAATGGAAAACATACATAAGCTAAAACCACCACTTCCTCGCGACCCATTTCAAAAAAAGCAACAAAAATTAAGATCTAATAAAGAAATGAAAATGGGTGGGGGTGTGAAAAATGAAAAACTCACGTTCAATTGTGGGGCAAAACAAAACTAAGGCATCGTAGAGATACTGTCCGTATCTCTGGAGAGCAATTTTGGGGTCATCGGCGAGCTTGAACTCGAGATCGAATCCGCGAGATTGGAGAGATTTGAAGAAGAGAGAGTGGGAAGATTTGACGGCGAAGTCGTCGAGTAAGACGAGGATGCGTCGATCTGAGGGTTTTTCTGGGGAGAATGAAGTGCATAGAATTGGAATGAGAGTGAGTAATACAACAAAGATGAGCTTCGCCATTTTTGAGAGTTTACAGCACATTTCTTCTCTCTCTGATGCGACTATGTTTCAGAGTCTATTATTAAGTCTTCGTCTTTGTTCCATCATATTTTCTTTAATTGGGGTTTGTACCCTTTGTTTATGATAATTTTCACTTTTTCCCCATTTTGTTATTGGACTTGGGCTCGACTTATTCTGTAGCCCAATTTTGTCTATTAAACTTTGGGAAAATTTTAACCTATACCCTACACTTATACTTCTACTCCTACATTTTATATAAAGTACCTCTTTAACCTCTCTCTTTTTTATTTTTTAAAAAAAATTTTTTACACCCACTAAATTCAATTTGGTTCCGGAAAACTTAAAAAAAAAAGTTTTTTGAAACTCAGATTTAATTTTTTGTATCGAAAAATTTGAAAAAAAAAATTCGGTACAAAAATGTGTTTTTTTGTGTATCGAATATTTTTTTTAAGTTTTTCAATACAAAATGTAATTTGGTAGGGTGTATGATTTGACCATAAACCTAAGTTTAAATCTTTTTTAAAAACATGTGTACTGAAATTTTAAAAAGTTTTTCAGAACTCCAATTGAATCTAATGGAATAAAAAAATTATTTTTTAAAAACAAAAAAAAAAAAGGACAAAATAGGTAGTTTGTATAAAATGTGGAGTAGAGTATAAATGTGGTTTACATTTGGTGTAATTTAATTGAGCCATGTCGTTATGTTGATTTCAATACTGGGTTGCTTTTTGCAACCCTTTTTTCTCATACAAACCCTTTTGTGCTTTGTCCTTCCCCCTTTAAGACCTCTAATTGAAAGTTTATTTTCAAAATATATAGTATTTCTTTTTAAGAATTTACCACGTATCTTTGTGATTGGGTAGAATAGGCTTTGAATGCTAGTGTAAAATTATTTTAAGCTTAAAATACATTTTTTATTTTCTTTTTTTTTTTAATGTATATCGTCACTCAAAACATTTATATTTTTATATTTAAGAAATGGGTTTTTTTTTTGGATTGGATTAGGCTTGGGGATTTTGTGTTTGATGTGATGTTGCCACATAAATTGGTAGGGATTGGATCCATGGAAATTGTGAGTTAATATCCTTATTTAACTCGTGTCACTGTAAGAATGATCGAGATGACATAAATGACATTAACAAATAAGATTATATATCAATAGTTTAGAATTGATTGTACTATTCAGTGCAATTTCAATATTTTCTTATTCATTACTCTCATCAATAAAAGAAGTATCGAAATTGCACGAAATAAAGCATTTTGCTTCAAAAAAATTTCTATAAACTTATACCATGCACCTTTGATATCGTGTAATAGAATGTGAGCCTATGTAACTTCAAAAAAATTTCCTAAATTTTATTTTAAGAGGGCTAATGATTAATGAACTACAATATGATTGTACACACTTAGTCTTGCTATCAATTTCCTTTCATCGTTCTAATATTTGATTCAGCAGTACTTGATTTTCCAGGAAATGTCATGTTGACTTTGTTTTGTGAGAAAATGTAGTCTTCATATTGAAGTTACAGACTTATGGTACATCATGATTATTTATATTGTAGAAAAGATATTTTCTACTGTATATTCGACTTATGGTACATCACAAATCCAGTTACAATAAAATTGCATAATCCTTTAAAAACTTAAGATGTTTTGGATATAATTATTATTGTGAAATATTTCATCTGAAATAAAATATAAGCAAAAAGAATATATAAAAAAATAATGTATTTGATTTTAATTTTTAATCAGATACATTAACTTTTCAACTACTATATTTACTTATATTTCATTCTGGGAGAGTACAATTTTAAAAGGACCAACTTACAAGTATTTTTGCCTTGACATTCATTCGACCTCGAATTTGTATTTCATGCAGTAAATATGTGACACATTGATCTTGGTTGTTTGATCTCTAATCAACGATAAAGATGATTTAAAAGTAATTTGGTAATGTGAACCAATCAATCTCAAATCAATGATCGAGATCAATTAATATATAAAAATGTGTATTTCTTTAATTTAAATGAATAGAATCTGAATTTAACATCTTGTTGATCCAAACTTTTTCTTACATATAAGAGAGGTAGTATTAAAATTTGTGAATCTCCATAAAATACACCTTGGTAATAAATTTATTATGAGAACAGAATCACAAAAATATGAAGTTTACAATGTGTTCATTTTTTTTCTCTAAGAGAGAAAGACAAGGTTTATCATGATCCTGCCAATCTTATACCAACAATAAACACAACATTTGAATTTACTGAGTATCACCATAGCATTGAATAAAATTCTTAAGCTCTTTGAGAGAAAAACTAGCTTTTGTGGCCTAACTTCTTGACAATTGAAGCCATGTATCTACCTTGATACTCTGCTAGTGCAAGCTCAGCTTCACTTGCTTGTCTTGATCCATCTCCAGCAAAGGTTCCAGCACCATATGGAGATCCACCTCTAATTGAATCCATTTCAAACATTCCAGCACCAAAAGTGTAACCAATAGGAACATAGAGCATTCCATGGTGGACTAATTGTGTTATTGCTGTCCAACTACAATATAGTAGTCACATAAAGCATGTTACTATTATTGGTCTAAGGTTTGTGTCCCACTCATCATGATGATGTTAACTATCACAATAAATACATTGAAATAATATCTATTGTAAAAAATTTTATCTATTTACTCCTACCACACATTAGTTTATTAGTTTGTGAAGATTTTGTATCAAATTTAAGATCCTCTGTAATCCAAAAAAGTCCTTCAATCATACCCCACTCCCAAATTGAGACAAACCAAAACCACATGTGGTATTGTACAAAACATATTCCCCTAATTTTGATCAATTATTATTGTTTCTAATTGAATAAGAGCATTTTGTTTTAACCAATTGCATATTTTTTTCAAAAAATCATGACAATTAATAGATTTGGCCTTAGAATCACCCGATTATCATCAGTTCACTCGATTTTAATTCTTGAGGTTGATTGTAAGACTAATTCTCAATTAAAAGACACAAAATATTTAGTCTCTCTTAAGAATGTGTTCTGTAAGGATCAAATTTTGGTCCTCTCACCTATCAACTCAAACTATATTGTCAATTGAGCCACAACTATTAGCTAATAACACAAACTGAGATTCAAAATTCATACTCTAACACAATACAGTAACAACTAACATTTGTCTATAAAAAAAAAAAACCATAATCTCAACTTTTGTCTCAATATAATACATTATTCAAAAGCAACTTTAGACTTTAGAGCCCTTTTTCAATCATGTTGTAAAGAATCAATCAAATTATAATCATAGATAAACTTTTGAATTTGCATAAAACAAAATAATAAAAAAAACAAAAACAAAGAACAGAAAAAATAAAAAGCCCTCTTACGCTGTAGTTTCTTGGCCACCACCCTGAGTTCCAGTACTAACAAAAAAACCAGCAGGAACACCAGCAAGCTTCTGCTCCCTCCACAACTGACCTGTCGAATCGAAAAACGCCTTCATCTGCCCCGCCATGCTACCATACCTAGTCGGAAAGCCGAACAACAAACCATCAGCCTCAACCAAATTCTCAGCAGATATAATTGGAACCTTATCATCATCATCATCACCCTTCTCAGGTGCCTTCATCAGTTCCAACACTTCCTTAGGAAGTGTCTCTAAAACACGGTACAAAACACCTTCAACACCATCAACAGAATCAACACCTTTCTTCAATGATCTTGCTAATGATTCAACATGACCATACATTGAGTAAAAAACAATGTAAAGTTTCAGTTTTTTCACTGCTTCTGATGTTGATGTTGATGTTGGTACTACTACATCTATGCTTCTAGTACTTGTTGTTGTATCATCCTTTTTTGGAATTTGGGTTTCAATTTCAACACTAAGAGGTTGTTGCTGTTGTTCATTCTCTTCTTGATCGGTAATTGGTGATTTTTTCTTGCTTGGTATGCAACCACCTCCTTTCCCCATTGAAATTTCAATCGGTCAAATATATTTTTGATAATTAAGACTATAGTTTCAATAAATGAAATGATGTGCAAATAAAGGAATATTATACTTTGTTTTTTACTTTCTTGACAAACAAGATATTAGGATTAAAGTTACTATTATGAATCAAATGTTGGTTCTGATAAGTTAATTTGAATTTTATAACAAAAATAAAAGGAAAAGAAAAAGACAGGGGTGGGTGGAAAACAATGTAACGTGAAGGAGATTGGATTAGACTTCACTTATATGAGCTGTATTAATTTTAATTTAAGATAAAATTAATTGAATTAGTAAATGGCTATCTTCTGGCATGCTACCTTGTGAATTAAAAACACAAATTCATATTATTTATTTATTTGTGAACGAAAGTCCAAAACACAACGTGGTGTAACCATCTTCCTAAGTTGTTGTTATTATTATTATTAAAAAGTAGTTATTGTTATTATTATGTTCTTTGATCAAATTAAATATTCGTATTTTTATTTGCTGATTTTATTAAATATTCGTCAAATAATGTTTAATTTTTTTTTTGAAAAAAATTTAATAAGAGAGATGGTAAAAATAATAAAACAAGAACACAAAATATTTTCTGAAATGAAATAGAACTCAGTAGCTAATTAAAGAAAACATAAGAAATTGGAAAAGAATACAAATATAATATGGGTGTGTTGACTGACTAGAGGTTAGGTGATGCCTTTCATAAATAATATTAATATATTAAAATTTCATTTTCGTTGACAGCTTCCAACTATTATATCTTCAAAAGATAATGTTATTTTTGGGGTAGCAAACTGAAATTTCTTTGTTTTTTCCTTTGCCAGATTCCAATTATTTTATATGAAACCATTATATTGTTTTGATAAATATGTTGGAAGTCAATAATATTATGCAATTATTGGTAAGTTACACCTAACTACTCCATCTTGTCTCCAACTATTGCAGGTAAAAATACAAATGAACAACTTTCTTGCAAATTTAATTATTAAGTAAACTAAGACTTCATTTTTTTATAATATTGTGTGCAAATTTAATTATTCGAGATAATCTAATTTAGAATTTTAATTGAAACAATTTTAGATTAAACTTTACTTAATTATTTCTCAGCCAAATTCTAAATTACTAAAGCCTTATTTTTCTATTGAAAGAAATCCTTCATGCAAAAAAAGACAACACAATGCTATAAAACTCCCAACATAAAAGAAAAAAGGGGGGGGGGGGGGGGGGGGGGG
>JBBPBO010000005.1:79042636-79091681 GCA_037974295.1 Cicer cuneatum
GGTCCAAGACCTCTCTAGTTTCATATAAATGTCATTCCAAGTTTCATATTTTTTTTTTACAAATGGGTCTGATTTTATGTCATTTCCAATACCTTTGCCTAAGGTTCCAAACCCCTTGACATTGCACACAAGCTTGCTAACAATGTATATTGTATATGAGGATGAGATAAACAATAAATAAATAAAACCAAAAAATTTAAATTAGCATACAACAAATGTTACAGAAGAAATCTTATGTAAGACCCACCTAGATCAAGTGCAAGAAAACCACAACAAAAAAGAAAAAAGAGGGAAAAACTTAACAGTCTCATAATTGGGGTAAAAGCATAAGTCAATGTGCTGATAAAATGATATATTTTTTTACCTACAACTATGCTTTATCACTAATATAATGTACTTTGGAACTTTTTTGAACAAACAACTCAGACACATAATATCCTAGTAGCATAAACAAGGTTACCAATCTGAGCCATCAGGGAAAGGTTTGAGAGCATCCTGCTTCCCATTAACATAATATTCGACAATCGCTTTCATTCGTGGAAGCTTATCGGGATGGTAGTTCACGTGAATAATTACCGGTTTCAATTTACTGAGGTTAGCATCATTTCTTACTGTCTTAAAAAGAACCTTGCTGTTCATAAAGAGGTACATATCCATTGTTCTTCTGGAAGCATGAAGCCCTTCATAACCAGGATGTGAGGGGTAAAAGAGTTCCTCGTTGAAAACGGCTTGGTCCCATGCATTCTCCTTGGAAAGTCGTGTTGCCACACGATCTAAAAGCTCGATTGAAGGAATGGTTGGTCTGATATAAAAGAAACCAGAATTGTAAACCCATATCCTCATGGTATGAGCGTATCGAGACCAACCCATTGCCGGTTCTTCAAAGACATCGTTGTAGCCGTATGCTGTCATGTTATTATGACCGTCACTCATGGACTCTACATCTGAATCCCGGTATAGATGATTGAAAGGATTCTGCAAATAGACAATGTCGACATCGGATAGAAGAACACTATATCCCAACTGCAAAAATTCTCTTAAGATAAGAAATTTAAGCCCAGAGACAGCATGGTTCCCTCCACTTTTCCCAATAGTATCAATACCGTTATCTGGGTCTCTTTTGTAAAATGGAACTTGATTCAATTCACAATACTTGGAAATCTCGTCGTCTAAAGCAACAACTAGATAATTCAGTATACCAACTCTCTTGATATTGGTGAACCAGACCTGAAGCATCTCCTTCACATTGGAGTTTGCAAGTGCAACTATGATCTCTCGATTAACTGCAGTTTTCTCTAATATCTTTGCCAATCTCGGGTTCACAGATTCATCGGGAACAACAGTAGGATTGGTTCTTAATCCCTTGACGGTGCCAAAAGGTCCAGCTTTAACCTGTTTACCCAATGCAAGAAACTGTTTTTGAGCCTGGTCTTTCCCTTGCTCGGCAAGCCTAAGCCTTTCGGTCAACTCCCTCACCTGTTTTTTCAGTCGAGCATTTTTATCTGATGCTGCTACAAACTCTGATTTTAACATGTTGACTCTATCCGAGGATTCACATTCAGCTGAGATTTCCTGCCAAAAAAAAATTCATGATAAAAATCATGCCTGTTGTGCAACTTCCATAGAACAATCTGTAAACCAAAAGCCAGTAAAACAAAGAGAAGTGTTTGCCTATACAAATCAAGGCAAAAAGTTGTTGCCTAAATATTATGCAAGAAAAAGAAAACCACCTGTACAACAACAACAACAACCAAGCCTTATCACACTAAGTAGGGTCGGCTACATGGCTCAAATGACGCCACAATGTTCTATCATATAGCATATTTCTTTCCAGTTCATTAATCTCTAGGTCTTTCCTATAGTTTCTCTTATAACTTTTCTAGGCCGTCTCCTGTCTCTAGAAATTTGACTACCCTCCATTTGAATTACTCTCTTTAGTACAGAATCTGCAGATCTCCTCTCTACATGCTCAAACCATCTAAGCTGAGTTTCTACCATCTTTTCTACTATAGGTGCTACCCCAACTCTTTCTCTAATGTTGTCATTCCTAATCCTATCTTGTCTAGTCTTTCTCGTAAATTTTTAAGCATGTGTGAGAGAGCATAACAATATCAGCCACATCTAACAACCCTAATATCAAACAGAATTCCAAGAGAGTGGTTTATCCTTATGCTGAGAAATGGACCAAATATGAGAATTTTTTTCTTCAATATAAACAAATAATTAAATTAGCATATACAATCAATGTAAATTAGTATTACACTAACATCCAACAGATGTCCTTCATTTTCAAAATGCAGTTACAAAAGTATGGTGACGCGACAAAATATTTGATTTTTATTAGATGTCAGTGTAAAACTAGTTTCCTCGATAATGCATAATCATATGATTCATATCCTTTAAATCCATAAACAAATCTAGGCAAAATATCCACATTGAACAAGAGGTTGTAAACTAGCATCATTGTTGTCCCAAACATAGTATATAACTATCAAAATTCAAACCTAATAACAGAGATGTTAAGTATATAAGTGATCTATCATCAACCCATCTAAGGTAATCAACTAACTAACCAAATTCTAAAATTTAGAGTAAACAAAAATCAGTAAGATCAAACACAATATCAAAATACACAAAAAAAAAACAGTAAAGTGAGAATAGAGAAACATCGAGTCAACGAAAAACATGCAAGAGCTAAAAATTTAAGACGAGACCCAACATTTAAAATCGAAAGAAAAAACAGAAAGTTACAATCTTTGATGAAAATGGAACCTGGGTCTTAGATCCCGTAACAGGGAGGTGACGATTTGAAACAACAGAGTGAGAAACAATGAAACCATTGGGAAACAAAAAAGCTAAGATGCATCCAATTAGAATACCAATTGCTACAGCGGTTAAAACCCTTGATTTGCGTAGAGATTGGGCGTTGTTCCTCATCAAGGGTCCTTCTCTTTCTCTGCGACCAATCATTGTGTGTATTTATTCCACCACCTCAAACACTGAGACTGAGATGGTAGTTTTTTCTGATTATGGGGTTTTCAATATTTGAGGGTTAAGAAATGAAGAATTGGGGTGGTGAATTTCAGCACAGACATTCACTTCGATTTCGAAACTGATTTTGATTGATTGAACTAAAAGCTTCTCATATTCTTGAAGGGAATATTATGTATCAAATTGCAAGTTCGATACGAAGTGCCATTTCAATTATATTTTTCCAATTAAAATAGGATAAACCACGTTGTCATTTTGGCATAAAATATTCCAAATTAGATTTACTTTATTGCCAACAATTTTGATATTAAATTATATACTATTTTGATATTAAATTATATGTTTTTATGATATTAGATTGCATTTAAGAGCTATTTTAATAATTTAATGATTAATATATGTTATTTTGTTAAATTAGAAATAAAAATGATAGCTCTTATAATTTTAAGAATCATGTTTTAAAATATCATCAACTTTTTTTTAAAATAATATAATTTTTTTTTGTAAATATAATATATTTAATAAGAATGTATCAATATTATTACCAACTCACGAAATTGGTCTTAAATTTTAATAGTCGATAGTTTTAGTCTTTTTTTATATTTTTGAATTAAACAAATGACGATTTAACATATTTTAAATGACGTGATATACAATTCTATTATATAAAATCATCTAGATTGATTAATTATTCATATGTCATTAATTAAATTAAAAATATAAAAAAAATTGAAGTTGAAAGCTAATTTAATTGTTTTAATCATTCTACATCATTATCAAATATCACGTTATTTAAAACATTTCACGTTATCATTTTTTAATTAAAAAATTAAAGAATATCAAAACTATCAACTTTTAAAATAAAGAAGTCAATTTCGTAGATCAATAAAAATTAGAGAGAGAGGATGTATTCCAATCATATAGTATTTTCAGCTAAAAATAAAAGAAGAATGAAGAATATTTAAGTTACTATGGAGTGGATTTGAATAATACATAATTATATTAATCACTCATTTATGTTAAAAATAAAATAGAAATAATATTTATAATTTTTCAAACTATAGTGTAATAAAGTTGATATATTACTTTATTATTAACAAATATATGTTTTGTCCAAAAATATATATTATATATGTGTTAAACATATTTTATTTTGGAGGTTCTAGCCTTGTTATGTTGAATAAACAATGATGGAAGCTCGTCATAAGCTCCGACTCCATATTCGCACATGTTTACAAAGCAAAATAATCTCCAAGTAAAGATTCTTTTGCAAGCCAATATTGAAAATTGGGTAATTGTTTGAAAAAAATAAACAAACAGAAATTTAATATAACACAATTAAATACAATAAATTAATATGAAAATTATAAAATTCGAGAAAAATTACAAATGTTGTCTAATGAAAATCAGATAAATAACACTAATATATTATGTCAAAATTGTTATACCAGATAAATTTTTCTTAAACTTCATAGTACACTCATACTCTTCAAAATAAATATTTAAATTACATATCACAATACCCTAATACAAAAGTAGAAGAGGAAAAAAAGTTTCATTGCAACCGACTCATGAAATTGGATTCCTATTTTAAAAGTCGACAATTTTGGTTTCTCCATCTTATTTTTTAAGTGAAATGTGGCAACATAATATTCTTTAAATAACATGTCATATGATTCGATGATGTAGCATGATTAACGCTTATAAAATCAAAATAAAACACCTTAAAAATTTAACTTTCAGCTTCATCAATTTTTCATATTTGCAATTTAATTAATGACATGTGAATAATTAATACATATAAATAATTCTATATCATGAAATTGTATCTCGTGTTATTTAAAACACGTCAAATCGTTATTTTTTAATTCAAAAATATGAGAGATCAAAATTGTCGACTTTTAGAATAGAGAGACTTTTAAAATTGCAATTAAGCCAAAAAAAGAATCAAATATAAATTTAAGTGTGTTTTTGACAAATATAATTTATAATAAAGAACTAGAGTCATATATATACTTTCAGACTCTTTCTTCTTTTACAATTTTAAACAATATGAGACTCTTTTTCAAATCTTCAATTTCAATCGAATCTAAGTGCTACATGGGAGTGAGTATTTAGAACTAATCAAAGGTCACTTGAAATGCAACGTTGTATCTCCCCTCCTCAATTTCTTGCCTTATGTGAATGAGTTGGGTAATTTGCTTTCTCATCGTTGGACCATTTTTTTCTTTGCATGTTAGTTGTAGCCTAACTTTCATTTGGAGTTAACGTGTTTTTTATCAAGAGTGTCCTTATTAGAGTCTAGCTCTAGCTTTTATTATCATCGTCCCAGCTGTATTGCTTCACTTGTTATTGATGAAATGAAATAAGTTTTTTCTATATATAAAAAATTTCTACGATCTTTACTAAGTAACATAATATTTTATTAAGATTCTTTTCACTTATAGAAATTGTTTTAACTTCAGAGACCTAAAATAAAGACTTGGTTTGCCTTATGCTTGCGCCAAATCTTAGTTTTTTTTATACAATTTTTTTACGTGGTTTCTTTACAAGTGGTTCTTTTTAACATGAAATATTTCCATAAAGTAAATTAGTTACCAACAATAATTTATTACAGTAAAGTGAAATGAACTATTGTTACCTTAGATGAACATTATTTGTGTAAATATATATCAATGACCAAACAAATGAAAAATGTAATTGACTTTTCCAACACATTTTTTTTAATACCATTTTTTTAATAGAATTTTAATACCAATTTAATTTAATGGACTTTTGAAAATTGTATTTTTGAATCAAATTCTAAGAACATAGTTTCTTCGCATGGGCCTCACGGTCGTACTTAGTGTCCATTGTCAGAATAAGGAGACGAAATATGATACGGTTATCTTATTCTACTATAATATTTTGTTTTATACACCGATTTGATATGATACAATAATAAAAAATTTAAACATATATATATTATTTGAGTATTATTTTCTAATCCTTGGTTTAAGGTATGTTAAAATAATTTATTTTCAACTAGTTAAGAAATATTTTTGCATTTTCTCTACTTCTCCACCCTCAACTTGTCGTGTTTCTCTTCCCCTCCCTCTCTATTGCTCTCTCCTTTCGCTCCCCTTCTCCACTGCCACTCTCCTCTCTTCTCTCTTGTGTTGTTGATGGTGGTTTAATTTTATTATTGTTGATGTTTGGTTGATTTCCTCTGAATTTATTATTCATCTGATTTTATGATTTTTGTTGTTGTTGATGTTGGGTTGATTTCCTCTTTACATATTTGTCCTAATGTTTTTTAGTTGTGTTTTGATTAATTTTATTCTACAATCTGGTAAAAGTTACGATTGTTTTTTGATTGTGTTCATATTGAAAAGTTGAAAAAATAAACATTGATTCAGAGGATTTCTGATTGTTTTCTTTGTTCATATTTGCCATTTTTTTCTCTATCATTTTTTATGTTAATTGTTTTTATATAGTTACTAACAATAAACTTTGATTGATGTTTTAAAAAAAAAATTTGATGGACAATAATAATTATTTTCCTCTGCCATACATATTTTGCGTTATGATGTATTGATATTCTAGTTTGTATTGACGAATAATAATATATAAATGTTGTTGAGACAAAATCTCTTTCTAATGGTTTTAATGATAACAAAATTAAATGATTATGATTCTTGTTAAGACTAATCTGTGTTCTTGAGTGTATTATTATTAGAAAACAGGTTGTTCTTCAAATGAGATAAAATCTATGTAAAGTCAACAAGTTTTCAAACGAGAGGATGGATCTTCAAAGAGGATGAACCAACTATTAGTCAAAATATTCAGAATCATGTTAACTTTGATTTCTTTCCATGTGCAAAGTCAATTCAGTATTGAAGTTTGAAAGAAAAACAAAGTCAACTGAAGAAAAAAAAGGCAGAGGATGAACATAGAAATTTGGAATCTAGAAGAATGGACCTCTAGCTCTATGCATAGGCTTATGATAAAAATGGTTATACCTTTACACCTGCACATAAAGGTTATACTAAACAAAGCCCAAAATAGAATCTGACATGCCTTGGAGAACGAAAAAGAAAAAGGACAGCTAAGACACGGACTTCTAGGAGGTTTGTATCTGCCATACGAGGATGGACTGTATTCTCATCCTCCTGCAGTCAAACAAGACAAAAGACAGCTGGATGGCATTTCTATAATTCAGAATACTAGGCCTTGACTTTTTGATCAATGTGCCCAACGGACATGAAGCATCAAAACCCATTGATAGACGTTCTTACTACTCTATAAAAGCAATGGTGCACTTCTTCATTTAATACACAACTACAAAGCATTCAAAGAAAAAGGCTAAGAGCTATCAAGTGTCATTCTCATCCTCTCTTTACACTTTCTATTGTATTACACTAGATCTTTGAAACATCCTTTTAGAAAGTGCTAGTTAAGAGAAACATCAAAAACACCTTAAAACTATACTGTAATTTCTAAGTGAGTTACACTTAGAAATAATTGAAATTCGTGAGAAGATATTGTAAGCTTGGTGAAGCTCAAGAACACAAAAGCTGTAACTAACCTTTGCTAGAGGTTGACTGTTTTCTTAGTGAATTCTCACAAGTGTGTGAGGACTGGACGTAACCCGTTTTTAGGTGAACCAGTATAACACTGTGTGTGTCAATCTCCAATCTCTCTCTCTCTCTCTCTCTCTTTTATAATCAATCTGTTCTTACTCTTAGTTTGAATTTCCGACCTCTTACTTTCATCCTCACAAAGAGGATAAAGCTTTAAAACTTAAAAAAAAATTTTAAACATCAAATATCTCTATTCAACCCCCCTTCTAGTGATATTCTAGTCACTTCAAATGTCATTTTGAAAGAAAAAATTAAATAGATTATAAGGACAAATTTGTCATTTTATCACGATATGAATTATATAATTTAATTATTTGTATATCAAACACTAGATATGATAAATTAATCTTATTATGTTTGTTATCTTGTGCACATCAAACACATGACATAATAACTTTTTATTATGTTCACATCATATTATATCTCTATTTTACTTTTTATCTTATCATATGATGTCTATCGAATAGACCCTTAGAGTTAAGATGACCGAAGTACGAATATCCAATTTAAAATATTTCTCATTCCACCCCAACTTCATAGCCTTCAAAATATGTTTCTTTTTACTACTAATTTTAATTCTATTTGGATGAATGATGAAATTGGTTCAATTTGACCAATTTAACTTTAGATTTTTTTTGTACCTTTAGATTGATTTTAAGAGAAAAAAAAATGAAATTAATAGTTTACATCATTAGATTAACGAATTCAAATATAGAAAAAAATCCTAAATTTTTTCAAATGAACATACATTTTTAGTTTCATCAATCTGGGATAAATCTCATTTAAGTTGACTAATTCAGAGAAACTACGATTGACAAATAAAAATAAGTTCTATTGGGCTATTAACACATATTTTAAAAATAATTAATTTAAACCTATTTATCCTTCTGTTACTTTTCATCAATTAATATGGTACGTTATCAAAGAGGCAATCAAGGACGAGTTGGGTCAAAACTTCTACGTACTATCGTAACACTGCCTAGTGTATTTATTAATTGGGCCCATGGTCCTCAAGGAAAACTATAGTCGAGGTTTTAACTCCTTTTTAAATATCTTAGGACAATTTTGACAACAAAAAAAAATATCTGAGGACAAGTGAGAACGAATATAAAATTTTTACTCTCTCTACGATTATGTTTTTACTCCACAAATCCTTTAAAATTTAAATTTATTTCTGCCACTTTTAAAAATCAAAATTTCCTTACAATTTTGTGTACTATTGCCGTAATTAAACAAATTAATGTACTAGTAATTTAGAGGATGCCAAGTGTAAACAAAATCTTTATAAAATATATATTTATTAGGTTTATTGCCTACAATTCAATCTTAAGTTTCTCATTCTATAATTTTAGTAACAACAAATTGGTATTCATAAACTCTTTTAATTAGTAGACACCGCTCAATTATATAGTACAGTACTCCCTATTTCCAAATGAGTGTTTGTTTAAAGTTTATGCACAACTTTTTTTAAACAAAATACTTGATTTAAATAATTTTAGTAAATTGTCCTTTCTAATAATTAATAGACTGATTCATTGAAAGTTTAAAATTGAGAAGCATAAAATTTAAAATAATATGAAATTAATTACATCTTAAAACGTAATATGAAACTCAATTTGTATTTTATTTCTTTATTTTTTAAAACACTAAACATAAATTATTTTTAGTTGTTGCAGTTTAAAATGCGGTAGATATTCCAATTTTTTTTACTGTGGTTGGATCCGTTGAAATATACTCTTTCTTGTTTTATAATTAATGTTATTTTAAAAAATTGTCTTAAAATAAATATTATTTATATTTTTTAATGTAATTTTAATTTTTTTATATTATCTTTTAATAATAGTTATATTCATAACTTTTAAAATATTATTATACTTTAAATTAATAACAGTAAAAAACCTTTAATAATTAAAATAAATAATTTAATAAAAATAAGTTATTTTTTAATTATTATATTTTATAATATATATATATATATATAAAGGAATTTGTTTCGGGCAATTAATTTGTCAATATAATTATTAATAATAGTTTATTGATTAATTTGCTTTCTTATTTGGTGGGATATCTTGTGAGGAAAGTTTAATTAGTAAACTATTAGTCTATTACTAATACAATGATGACAAATTAATTGCTTGAAACAAATTCACGTGACAATATGACATAATTGAGCTAAAATAATGATGTACGCAACTCATATTAGACGTTAATCTATCACGATCGTGACCTATGTCTGAAATAGCCTACCTACCTTAAATTTTTGTTTTGAAATGAGGAGTTGTTTCAAATTATAACCCAAATAAATATTTGTAAGGAACTTGTATAGTATTCATGTTGAGAAGAAGGGAAAGGGCAAGGGGTGCAAAATGCAATTAAATCAAAAGGGAAATCCAGACTGAGTAATCAAACTATATACAACAAGAATAACGCTGTTTAATACGAAGTAATTGTTAAAAAAAATACAAAAATAAGACAGACTTTACTTCTTTCACCCTTCTATAAGTTGTATTCAACTAATCGGAGAAAATTCACATTCGCTCTTGTTTTTTTATCATATATAAAGTTTAAATTCTTATCTTTCTGCCCTTGACATGTTCGGGTTTTATCATCCCACATCTACATATATTTACATATATAAAATAATAAATTTAAAAGTCATATTTATTATAATTAATATAATAAAATAATTATTATCATACAATAATAAAATTATATATAAAATTATTTTCTATAAAAAAAATTATAATTTTATAATATTTAAAAATATTAAATATATTGAATATATACATGTATATTAAATTTAAAAATAATAATAATTTTATTAACGAAACATATATTAACAACCCCAAAACCTACCTCCCACCTTAAATTTTAATTTTGAAGAAAATATATACTTGTATCCGATAAAAACGAATTTACTTGACTAGATTAAAATGATTTCGGATAAATAGGATGAATGCGGGTTGTATGTATGTGTTGCCATCCATATTGATCATATTAATTTAATTCGATTGATACAATATGTGTTAAAGAAATAGAATATAGTCAATAACCAAGACATACGAGTCAATTGTTCAACTTCTCAAGATCTTAAATGAGTATGGGTCTTTGTGCTGTTGCTTAGGACTTGGGCGACTTCCCATGTGACCAGATGACAAACAATGTCATAAGGCTATGACTTCAATTTTTGAGGGACAATAAAAAAATATTTTATAGGTAAATTTTCTTTTGCGGACCTTAAACTTAATTTTAAGTAATTTTTTTTAGTTATTTAATATTTGATTTTATATCTTAAAATATTAATAACATTACCATGATGGTCCTGTCGGTAAAAATCATCTATTGAAGCTTTTTAGAATCCTTGTTAGAAAAATTTGTGGATTATATAAGTTTTCCATTTCCAACCAATTTGTTTTTGTATATGAAAGAACCAAAACATTTTCCTAGTCATGTTTGAATATTTTAATCATTATCACATGAAACACTTACATCATAGTCTAAGCAAATATTTGTTTCCACAGTGAAAACCCACGTCAAACTAAAAGCTTCGTCACATATAGCTTCAAGTGGCAAGCGGTGAGTGCTCTTCAAACGTCAAAACAAACACATGCTAAAAGTATTAAAGTAATTTTAATAAGACCTGAATTATAGGTTAACATTGAACTAATATAGTTTAAGATTTTGATATTTATTTATTTTTATTTGTGTACATATATAGGCTTGAGTAGATATATTTTCTCTCTTAATCCTAAAACTAATGTACACAATTTTCCCCGCCTATTTTGCACAGCTAATGCATAAGTAAGCGACTACAAACATATCTCATGCACATGCCATAATGAAAGCAACCGACCAGATTCCTCCCCCATAAAAAATGTAACCCAATTAAATAAACCATTCAATCAAATCAATAGCAATTAATGTATATTCAACTAAAAAAAACTTTTACCATATATAGATAGTATAGTAGAAAGAATATAGATTAAATTACACTTTTTGATTTGTTAAAGAATATTTGGATTTCTTTTTCAAATATTAAATTTTGTTTATTTTATTTTAGTCTTTTAAATTATAAACGTCAGATAATTTAGTATCTTAAGTAGTTTTTATTTCATTTTAGTATCATAAATTATAAATATTAAAATTTTTGATAATTTGAGTTACAAAAATTAAACGTCAATTAGAAAAGATTAAAGTGTATGATATATATAACTTAAGAAATTAAAATATTTAATATTTATAACTTAAGAGACTTAAATAGAACATAAGTTATTTGAAGGAATAAAGTGCTTAATATTTAAAACTTAAGAGATTAAAATAAAAAAAGAAAACTTAAGAGACAAAAATGAAACTTAAAAATAACTTAGCGATCAAATGTGTAATTTAATCAAATATTTATTACATTCCACTTATTCTATAATTACAATTTATTCACCCATTTAAAAGAAGGTACATGTCTCTCAAATTTTGAAGGTGTGAAATAATATTGTTCACGAATTCCCAATAAAAAATTTATTTTACCTCTCAAAAGATAAAATTTATTCCAATATTTTATGTACAATTCTCCGTACAATTAATGTTATTAATGTCACACAATTATCCAAAATACTTTATAAAAGTAGATTTCACTTCAAGTATATATTAGATGCACCAAAACATGAAAAATGGTTATTCAAAATATACAATTCATTGAGACAATTCAGTTAAACTTAATGTGTATTTATTAGGGATGAAAATAGGTCAGGCCAGGTCAGGATTTGAAAGGTTTGAGTTTGATCTACGATTAATTTTTTAGGCCTAAGTCTGGCCTACGGTTTATCATAGACTTTTTTTTTTCAGTCTGACCTGATTTTTTAAAAAATTTGGTCTGGCCTGAAAGCCTATTTAAAAGTCTTATTCACATTAAAATATTTAAATGTTATATTTTATATTTTTTTAAATAGGCTAAATTAGACAGTTTTGTATAAAGAAAACTAATAAAACTATAATCAAATTTAATATAATAAAATAATATTAAAATAGCCTAATTGATAGACTTTAAAATAGAAAACAATAATATTAATAAATAACATTAATAAATAATATATATATATATATATATACTTTAAAATAGGAAACTATAATATTAATAAATAATAATAAAAAATAACATTAATAAATAATATATATATATGTATGTATGCCGGTCTGTCAGGCCTAATAGGCTTTTATATAAGTCTGAACCTAACCTATTTAAAAAAATAGGTTTTAAAAATAGCCTGAACTCAGTCTTCTTATTAAACAGGTCAGACCATAAATAAGTCAGGTCATACGCCCCTGTCAAACGACCTAGCCTATTCCCATCCCTAGTATTCATGACACATTAAAGAACTAATTTTGTTGTAGGTTTTGTACGTATTGATAGATTCAAATTCAACTAATTTTGTTGTAGGTTTTGTATTTCTTTTTAAATAACTCATCCTAAGTGCGTTTAAACTTCAAATATGTAATATTTTTGCATGTTGTGGTATAATTTTCATTGTGCTTTTTTCTGTTTTTTGGGTCGAAAAGTTTATGTAAAATATCTTTAAAATTAATCATGTGTATTTAATATGATTCCTAAAAGATGATTAATCAATAAATTGTTTAATAACATTCATATGTATAATGTTTAAGATAGTTGTGTGTTGTTAAAGATTGTCCATCTATTGATCACAACCTCACCTTATACATGAACTTGTCATTAGACTCACATATTTTTAGTGACTTACTATACTTATTTTATATTGAAAATTATTTATAAGTTTTTATTATTATTGGCTGAGCTGCCATATTTTTATTATGAGAGATTGTAAACTAAAATTCTTCAATAATTGTGGTTTATAGATTACATTTTTTTACTCAAATTCATAGATTACATTGGAAGCAAAATTGTTAAGATTTTGGTGCGCGAGCACACATATGTTTACATATACATGTACTCTTTGGGATAAATAAAATGGCTGAGATAGTTGATATCTCTTCTAATTTAAGTAGAGATTCTAAATTCGAATTCAACCCTGATAATACAAGAACGTTAAAAATCTAGAATTTATCACTCTTTAAATTGATTTTTACAACAACCAAATTTAAGAGATTATCTTAAAAATTGACTAAAAAGTCAGTAAAATATGTTATTTTACTATGTTATAAAAAAAATTAAGTTTGATTTTATAACAACTTATTTAATATATATATATATATATATATTTTAAATTAGGCTTTTTTATTGATTTTAAAAGTCAACTTAAATAATTTTTTTTGCAATAGTCTTTTTGGAAGGGATTCACATATTTTCTTTGTTAAATTGTTTCATAGAATAAGTCAATTTTTTTTTTGTCTCACAGAGAAATAACAAATTTATGAACCCTTTTATCAAATCTAACCTCATTCGTTTGTCTCAAAGATTTAGATGAAAAAAAAAACAAAGAAAAGATCTCAAATCATATATTATTCCACATAGTTCTTAAATATATACTTTTTGAGTGATTGACAATGACAATCACTAATTTGCAATTCAATTCTACAATGATTGTACCCAAATCCTTTTTTTTAATTGACAAAAAGTATGTTAATTAGTATATATTAGTGTTATATATATGGTGAGGGAGGATAACCACTAACAAACATTACCAAGTCCAATAGCCTCTTCCATAGAAACCGACAACCAATGAGACATACTTAAAAATCTTGTTAAGGTGAAACTTATATTATCTTTAGAAAATTAATTATGGGTAAATTATCTACAATTAATTAAAATCAATCACGTGTACTCCATTAATTATGTCGATTATAATATTTTAAAGAAATAATTAATGGAGTATATGTCATTAATTTTAATAAATCACAGATAATTTATCAACAATTTTTCAAAGACAACTTACAATTTTCCTAATATCAATATGAAATTGTCTCACAACTCCCCAATGCAAGCTAAAAAAGAAGTGAAACATTTGTGATAAAAGAAGACAACATTAATGTTTCACTTATACACACTTGGTGGGAGTGGAACCATGCGGTTCATTTCTAATTATAAGGAACATCTAGTCCATTTCTATTTTTTTTAAACAACTAATGTTCATAAATAATATTAATATTGTTAATATTATTTGTATTTTATTTTAGGTGGGGACTAGTCTATTTTTAAGTCGAAGAAGGCATAAAGCTGCTCTAGTTGTAAATTGTAATCTGATTTTTTAGAAGGAAAGTCATTCTAGTTGTAATCTCATTGGGAGAGTAATGATATTTGAGTACATCTTATACTCACAATAATTCAATTTGTTTTTAAAAAAACCCACACTCTTTCGTTCATATCTTCCACAAACTCCACACAAACATGATAAAAGTGGTCCTGCATTTTTTTATTAAAGGTTTACTTTACTTAAGAAGTGTTTGTAAAAATTAAAAAAAAAAATGCCATCTAATGTTTTTTTTATGAAAAAAATAATTGAAATAAAGGACGATGAACATGTTGCAATATATCATATGATAAACGAATTTTTGAAACGAACTTTATGGTTCATTGGCAATACCAACAATGTGTAATAACATTTTTTATGCAAAACTAATTAGTGTATTAAGGACAATAATTGAGGCGAGCAAGGTGAGGTCGTTGAGGAGCCTTGAAATGACCGGTGCAAATTGCAATAAGTCGAATGGCATATGCCCCACAACAAAACCTTTTTTAAAATAAGAAAAAGATTGACGTGCCTTTATTTGCATCATTTCACGAATCTGCCCATCATTGTTGAATATTGACATAGGAATTAGGAAAATATATAAAACTATTTTATCCACTTTAGGACAAATCAAAAGGATACTATTCCCATACGTCATCTCACTCCCATCCAACTTAATTCAACATTAATTCGTGACCAATAATTTTTTCTACGCGAGTGTAGATATAATTTTGTTCGGAAAAAAAATTTGTCCCAAAATATAATATTTTGTTTACTATATATTTAATACTTAACAAACAAATATTATCTCAATATTAATATTTAACAATAAATTTTTTATTTGATAAATATAATATTTTCTTTTTATTTATATATATTTTTTTAGTATGTGTAATATAATTGAATGATTTGCCATTATAAAATGAAGAGAGCTGATGTCAGGAGCGCACAAGTGTCGAAGCACGCCGAATTGGCGCGCGCTGCTGTTCACAATTGCGATGATGACATCTCTGTGAGCATTTCAACAACCCAGGCTTGGGATACCATCACAATTCGCGTCGGTCGATGTCCCGAGTCGATTGGTGGACCGGCACAAACCGTTCCACATCCGACCAAGACACATCGCCAGCCTCCATCCGCTTCCTTCCCGACAATCTCAAGCACACTTTGACTCTCTTTTCAAAGTCCTTTACATATTTCCCTCGCGGTACTTGTTCGCTATCGGTCTCTCGCTAATATTTAGCCTTGGACGGAATTTACCGTCCGATTGGAGCTGCATTCCCAAACAACCCGACTCGCCGACAGCGCCTCGTGGTGCGACAGGGTCCAAGCACAACGGGGCTCTCACCCTCTCTGGTGCCCCATTCCAGGGGACTTGAGCCCCGTCCGCCGTTGAGGACACTTCTCTAGACTACAATTCGAATGCCGAAGGCGACCGATTCTCGTTGTGGGTTTATCCCGGTTTGCTCGCCGTTACTAAGAGAATCCTTGTTAGTTTTATTATATAACTACTTATATTATTTTTATCATCATATATATATATATATTATAAATATAATTCATGACTAAAATTTTTGGTATAAAAAGGGGCTAGTTAACATTTAAAAAAAATTGTATATAAATGGAAAAGGAGAGAATTGACGAATAAATAACTAAATTAATTAAAAAAAATTAAATTAGTAAAAAGAAAATTTAGAGAGAAAAAATGTAACGCCTCTAAATCAATGACAAAGAGAAATTTCATTTTCTTTTTATTGCTAATTTTAGCAAATAAAATAATAATAATAACGAAAAGAATCATCCATGATTAAATCTAAATTAAACTCGTTAAATTCAATTCAGTTTTTAAAACATCGTTGTTCGTTATTGATGTTGGACAACACACTAAGGTTAATTAAAACACACTATATTTAGTTGGAAATAAAATTCAACCCATAATGCAATTCACCAACGACAAGTAATTAAGAATATATTTGTGGTAGCTAGTAGCTCTCTCAAGGCTGGCATACTTAATATCTCTACTCATTGCATTATTAATTAAGCAGTAGTCGACAGTGTACTTGTTTGTCATTTAGTCATTGGGAGCCACCACGAGGAAGACAGTTTGCATTCACGATTTCATTCACACATAGATAGGTTAAAAATAGAATTAAAAATAATAAACAACGTGTCCAACTTGTTGAGTCACACAGTAGTGAAGATCAATTTTGTTGAGATTATGATTTGTGAGTGAGAGATAGAGAGTGTTGACGCTTCTACAATATCATGCCATGTGGGAAGACTTCTTGTCTATGGTGATGATGTAAGCATTTTAATTTGGTCTATAAAATTAACCACTTGCGAGCAATAGCAAGATCTTAGTATACTACTCCTTTCTTAACTGTATTGTCACACAAAAATAAATAGATATAGATATATAGTATACTAGCAATTCAACACACTTTGTGTGTGTTTCTAATATTGTGCCAAGATGAGTGAGGGCAAGGTAGTTGAAGCAAAAGCTCAAAAAACTCTTGAAGATTTTGATCCTCAAAAGAAGCCCAAACGTAACATGTATGCTTTTGCTTGTGCTATGTTAGCCTCCATGACTTCCATTTTGCTTGGCTACGGTAATTATACTACACCATCTCATATTTTTTTAATTTACTTATTTATTATACTCACATAAATCCAATTTAATTTCTAAAAAGAAAAAAAATCCAATGAAACAGGAAGTCAAAAGAAAAGAAAACATTGTTGAATGAATATTTATGTAGAATAAAGAGAAATTGACACGTAATCATGTTACAGATATTGGTGTTATGAGTGGAGCAGCTATTTACATACAAAGAGATCTCAAAGTATCGGACGTACAAATCGAGATTCTATTAGGAATCATAAACATATACTCTCTAATTGGCTCATGCCTCGCCGGCAGAACCTCCGATTGGATAGGCCGCCGTTACACCATTGTTTTTGCTGGTGTTATATTTTTCACCGGAGCTTTACTCATGGGTTTCTCACCTAACTACTCCTTTCTAATGTTTGGTCGTTTTGTCGCCGGAGTTGGTATCGGCTACGCCCTCATGATTGCCCCTGTCTACACCGCCGAAGTCTCCCCCGCTTCTTCTCGCGGCTTTCTCACTTCATTCCCCGAGGTTAATCTCTTTTTTTAATTAATTAATTTTGTGACAACTCAAAAATATTAATTTAATTTATCAAGAAGCATGGTTAAATCCGAAAAAATTAATTAAAGAGAAAAATAAAACTTGAAATAATTATATAAAAAATTGTTATACAATTAAAGTATGATACACTTTTATATAGTACTAACTAATCTAATACATTTCATCTCATCATAACTATTTTTTAACTACATCTAGTATAATTTTAATTTTTTTGCAGGTTTTCATAAACTGTGGAATATTAGTTGGATACATATCAAACTATGCATTTTCAAAATTGTCACTTCACTTAGGTTGGAGAATGATGCTTGGAGTAGGTGCAGTTCCATCTGTAATCCTAACAATTGGAGTTTTAGCTATGCCAGAGTCACCACGATGGCTTGTAATGAGAGGTCGTTTAGGAGACGCAACAAAAGTTCTCAACAAAACTTCAGATTCAAAAGAAGAAGCTCAACTAAGGTTAGCCGAGATTAAACGAGCCGCTGGTATTCCTGAAGATTGCATTGACGACGTCGTTCAAGTTAAAAACAAACACACTGGTGAGGGTGTATGGAAAGAGCTTTTCCTTTATCCTACACCCGCGGTTCGTCATATCGTAATAGCCGCTCTTGGTATTCATTTCTTTCAACAAGCATCGGGTGTAGACGCTGTCGTTTTGTACAGTCCAAAAATCTTCAAAAAGGCTGGGATCGAAGATGACACACATCAGCTTCTTGCAACCATAGCCGTTGGATTTGTTAAGACTGTTTTCATCTTAGTGGCTACTTTTATGTTAGATCGTGTTGGTCGTCGTCCGTTGTTACTAACCAGTGTTGGCGGTATGGTACTCTCCCTTCTCACGCTCGCTGTCAGCCTCACGATTATTGATCACTCAGAAACTAAGTTAATGTGGGCCGTTGGATTGAGTATAGCAACCGTTTTATCTTATGTTGCAACTTTCTCAATAGGTGCGGGACCCATCACGTGGGTGTATAGTTCCGAAATTTTTCCTTTGAGGTTGAGAGCGCAGGGTGCGGCTATGGGAGTTGTGGTCAATAGGGTAACAAGTGGGGTCATTTCAATGACTTTTCTATCCTTATCTAAAGCGATTACCATTGGTGGAGCTTTTTTCCTTTTTGGAGGTATAGCTGCAACTGGTTGGGTATTCTTTTATACTATGCTTCCTGAAACACAGGGTAAAACACTTGAAGAAATGGAAGGGTCTTTTGGTAAATTTTGGAGAAAATCTAAAAGTTATGATGATAGTACTAATAATAAGGAAGTTGACGATGGCAAAGATCAAGTTGCACAAGTCCAGCTAGGGACCAATGTGTCTTCTTAGATAAATGTATATTATTATCATTATCATATATTATATAGTAGTTTTGTGTGTGTTGAGTAGCTTTTCAAATTGTTAAAAAAGAAATTTAGAACCGAAAAGACTTGAATACAATAGTAAAACGCTTTAAATACACAATCAAATATAAAAATATTATCTTTTGAAAGTGGTATGGATAATTCTTGATAAGTTTGAAAGTTGTGTATCCAGTTATAAATAGGCGAATGATGACGGTCATTATAAACAATTTTATGTGTTAACGATTAATACAATGACTCGTTTCGTTGATATCAATTTGATTAAATAAATTAAAAATAAATAATATCACCTAAAACTTAGTTTGTTGAATATATATGAAATCATTCACCGTCTTAAATATAAAAATGGAGATATCATTTAAATTATACTAAAAAAAATATCATCAATTATAAAATTTTATGATATAAAATTCTTTAGATGTATTAATTATTTATATATTATTAATTAAATTACAAAAATAAAATAAAAATTGAATTTAAAAGTTAAGTTTTTTTAGTTTTTTTTGTGATTTTACGAGTGTTAATCAGTCTACATTTTTATATCATATGTTATACTATTTAAAATATATTATATCATCATTTTATAGTTAAAATATTATATACATATCGAAGAATCAAAATTATTTCTTGAATTGAAAAAGAGACTGAAATTGGAATTAAATCTAAGAAAAAAATGTTGTTTTTTACTTGTAAAAAATGTGTTTCTCTTTCTTATAATTATATATACCAATAATGTCCTTATATCTTAATAATAAAAATCCTTTTGAAAATCAAATGATTGGAAAAGAATTAGAAATAGAAATAGAAGTTAATCTATAGAACTCTTATATGTGTGGACACTCATAATTTTCAAATATCAGTTCAATACCTTTTATTTTATTTTTATCTATCTCTCTATTTCTATCACATTATTAATACAATATATCACTCTTTTTATTTGATTTCTCTCTCTCAAAATAAGAAAATATAACAAACCATACCTTTTTATTGTCTACACCTAATTCAAATTTTTTTTTTTATAACCAAAATAGATAATTGAAAAAGTGTTATCCCAATCCTTTACAAAAGAAATGGGCAAGTGTTGAGCGAATACAGTACACGGTTGCAACACCAATTAAAAAAAGCCAAACAAGATTGAAAATTGGTACTACAAATAAACTAAAACCAAAGTTTTATATTGGAAAACTCTCATATGTTAAGTAGTTTTCAACTTTATAAATACTAAAGTCTCATATTGGATAGAAAACATTGTGAAAAACACACCAAAGTTGGATGCATTTCTCAACTTTCTCTTTTCTCTATCTTCTCTGTTCGATGAATTTTCGAGTCACTTTCTTCCTTTTCTTTTTGTCCTTTCGAGTTTTAGTAGTTCTAATACCACTTTCTTTTAGAGTGGTTTTTATGTCGTAGTCCATTCGATTTTTGAGTTGTCATAATACCATAGTTCTCTTTGAGCGTTTTTTTTGCCGTTGTTCGTTTGATTTATGAGTGGTCATAGTACCATATTGCGAGTGACTTTAACCGCCATATTGAGAGTGACTTTAACCATCATATTGATAGTGTAATTCTAGAACGGTTTTCTATGGTGCAGTAGAACTCTGATACAATTTGTCTAGGTTGTTTTGTTCTAATGACTTCGTGGTTGATAGTCTGCTTTGCACAATATGAGTATCTAGACTGTTTTATCCTGAGGACTTCGTGGTTGATAGTCTGTCTTGCACAATTTGGGCAGTGCCACGAAACGTCTTAAAGAGAGTGACCTAGTCCGTGACTCAACTCAATAATATATTTAGTGACATAAATTTATTTTAGAATAGTTTTCCAAAATTAAAAAAACAACAATTTTAAGACGTTTCTTTTTGCCATGTCAACCAAAGAGATTACTGGATTTGATTCTGGTGCCTCTAATATCAATAAACTATTTCATTGAGGCAAATAGAAAAGGATAAGAAAGCTGAAGAATTAACCCATGGAAAGATAATGATTACATCTATAAGAATTAAATTCTTATTGGACTTGCTGATTATATGTATAACTACTACAGTTCCAACAATATTGTCAGCCGCTACCTCAAGTATCAAATGACAGATCCGTGGAGGCTCACTCTCGTGAAATTCAGAAGATAACTCATGACATCATCTATTAAGGTATGATTTTAGATGAAGAATTTCAAATTGTTGTTATTATTGAAAAATTGCTCAAGAATTATTTTTTTTGTTTTTCTAAATAGTCTGATAACTTGTCTAAGAAAAATATTATTTATGGTTTTCTTGTGAATAAGACATAGTTTAACTAGTCTATAGGAAAATATTTGTACATCAATTCTAAATATGATATTTTTGTTGGGAAATGGTACGTCTCTCATAGAGTGTTTAAATTAAATGTTCGAATTTTATAAAATGTCTCTTTCTACTTATATGTTGTGTGATTTTAATATTTGAATGTTGCGACCTAAAATTTCGAGTATTTCTCGAATTCAATTGAGTCACCACCAAAGTTTATTAAAAATAAAATAAAAATGGTATTTGAAACCAAAATTTGAGTTTGAGAGTCAATTATGCGTAGAGAAGATATTTGCACCTTACGACATCTGTTAAAATACGGTTACCTATAATTAATTATGCAAAATTAATATTAATTTAAATATATTTATTTCTCTTTATTATTAAATATAAATATCAATTGTTTTTTGAATGTGATTTTGAAATAAATATGTGCTTAAAAAAGTAAGGAAAAAAAAGTTTGACTATCAAGTATTAGAGAATAAAAAAGGTAAAATGACATTTTTCATGTGTTTTGGAGAGTAGGAGGTAAAGGTGAAAGAGTGACGAAGGTTTTACTCTATACCTCTACGATTTTACTTATATCCCCACAAAATTTTCAAAATGTCATATATACCCTTCATTTTTTTTATTATTTTACCAAATTAAAATTCACTTTTTTTTACCTTCCAAAGATTTCCGGACAAAAAAAAAACAAGATTTCCGATAGATAAGGCTTCTACCGGAAAACTTGAAAAAAGTTATCCGAAAAGCTTCTATCGGAAAACTTCCTTACAAGTTTTCCGGAAGTTTTATTTATTTATTTTTTTCAATTTTTAAATTTTTTTTTTCAATTAAAAAAAATTGAAAAAAATAAATAAATAAAATTACTGGAAAACTTGTGAGGAAGTTTTTCGGTAGTGTTAAATATACACTACTTTACTGGAAAACTTCATCACAAGTTTTTCGGTAGTGTTAAATGTACGCTACTTTAACCGGAAATTTTTTTCCAAGTTTTCCGGTAGAAGCCTTTTGTACCAGAAAACTTAGAAATTTTTTTCCAGTAATTACCGAATAACTTTTACGTACCGGAAATCTTGTTTTTTTTTTTGTTGAGAAATCTTTAGAAGGTTAAAGAAAAATAAATTTTAATTTAATAAAATAGTAAAAAAAATTAAAGATATATTTGACATTTTGAAAATTTTATGGAAGCATAGGTATAATTGTAGGATATAGACGAAAACTTTCAAGAGTGACTAGTAGATTTTTCAATTAAGAATGTAATAGATTCAACAATGAGCAGTTTGGCCCATTAGTAAATTCCGTCGTATATCTCGGTCAACAACCTATATCTGCCGTAAGAAAGTTTTACTCCATACCCCTACAATTATACCTATACTCCACAAAATTTTCAAAATGCCAAAATTACCATTCACTTTTTTTTACTATTTTATCAAATTAATTTTTTTAACTTTTACTGGAAAACTTGCCACGAAGTTTTTCGGTAGTTACCGGAAAACTTGCCAAAAAAGTTTTCCGGTAGTTTTGTTTTTTTTAAAAAAGAATTTAAAAAAATTAAAAAAAAAACTACCGGAAAACTTCATGACAAGTTTTCCGCTAGTGTTAAATGTACGCGTCTTTTCTGGAAAACTTCCTCCCAAGTTTTCCGGTAGTGTTAAATGTTCGTGTCTTTTCCAGAAAACTTTTTTCAAGTTTTCCGGTAGAAGGTAAAAAAAAAGTAAATTTTAATTTGATAAAATAGTAAAAAAAATGAAGGATAATTTTAGCATTTTGAAAATTTTGTGGAGATATAGGTATAATTGTAGGGGTATGAGGTAGAACCTTCCCGCCGCAAATGCCTCTCGATTTTGATATTTCTCTCTGTCCATTAGAATCACACTCTTTTTCAATCCTAGCATCCGACACGTTTAAATGGTGATCAATGGGCTGCACATTTATTCCTAGCCCACCGACGCTAATTCCTTCACTTTTTTCAGAAAATTTTATCTCATACTATCCATAATATACCTCTATCCCTACATTTTATTTAGACTTTAATTTGTAAGTATTAAAGGTGTAAAATATTTTACACTATCAATTCATCATGATCATCGATATCAATTACTTTAAAGGTGGTTAATATTTGACGTGAAAAGACCAAACTTTGTTGAAATGTGTTAGACCTCCTTAGAAAAAATTAAAGATTGAGTCTGACTTATTAAGTGTCAAATGCTTTATTTTAAGCTTTAGTCATATCTTTTAAAAGTCCAGTCTAGTCTATTTTGTATTAAAGATTATGAACACGATAATTCGCATATCTCAAAAAGGCTAATAAACTTGTAAAAAAAACGTGAATTTTGTTGAAACTCGTACAATTGTAATATATATATATTTTTTTTAATTTTTACAACAAACTTGATGTATATATGAACAATTATTAACAAAATAAATGAATAAAATACAAAAGTTGAATTGATAGCACAATAGTTTTGAGAGAGAATAATAGGTATGGATGTCGGAAGTGGGAACAAAAAATTAGGGTTCAAATTTGTAATAAAAAATATTTTATTACATAACTATAAAGAGTCTTTTTTTTAAAGAGAGAAAATAAAAAGTATTTGATACAAAACTACGATGATTATTTTATTTTATCATTACTATATATAAAAATACTATATTTTGATTAAATATATACGAGTCAACTTGTGAGCTAATAAGCTCTTTAGAGAAGTTGACCGTAGCCTCTTTAAATAAATAAGTTTTTAAAAAAGCTTGAGTCTAATTTTGTTACCAAAAGAGACAGGTTTTTAATAGGTCTCAGACTATAGGCCATGTCGAGCGGTTTAACTATTCATACCCCTAGTAATAATATAATTAAAAAAAATAAAATAACATTGTAATTCATTATCAGTGTAAAAACTCTATTTACATTAACAATGTATATAAATTAAATTCTTTTATTCTATTCCATTTCACTGCGCTTCATTTTAAAATATTCAAATTGGTCCTTCATTTACTCTTCCTTTTTCCAAATCTTCCTCATATTTTCATTTGCAAATAATAGAAGAAGGAGCTCATCTCATAGTCCCATGTTTAATTATGTAAGTATTAACTTCAAAGTTGTATCCAATTTTTTTGTTCACTACATTATTTTACTGTTCTGATTATTTTTGCAGCCTTGCAGATTTGCCACCCAACAAAAAGTATCTCTCTACCAACACAAGGCATTGAAATACTTTTTAAAAAAACAAAATGCACTTTTGTACTTTTTGAAAGAAGTAGTACTATTTTTACGTAGTACATTATTTAATTTATTTATACATAAAACAAAAAACAAAGACAACATGTTGCAGCATATTGCTAGTTGTTGCAGATTGGTAAGATTGATTGACCTTTATTACACACACTTAGATATATCAACTTGTTTCACATGGTAGCTTTTGAAGGTTGCATTGGAATCCACATAAGATGGTTGACAGGGAAGAAGTGGCACACTGGAGAATTCTTTCCAGGCTTGATTCTTAGTTGCTTGAATATAATATGATCTGGGTTCCAATCAGATGTGTCTAAATGGCAAATGCCAAGAGCTTCCATTTTATCTCCATTTTCATCACCAATCATTGTGACCTTGAACACTTTAGTCCCTGTAGCTATGTAATGGCAATAGTGAATGGCATATGGATATGGCAGGGGATGGCAAGTTACCCATTTGGGAGCATTTATGTCATGTGATACTTTCAAAATGGTGTATTTCTGAAGTGGGACAGCTGAGGGTGAAGGTTTGCTAGTAAAGAGAATACTATGCTTGGTGTCTGAACCAATGATTTTGTCAACAAATTCGAGCATTGACTCTTGAGAGCTAACACATAACTTGGTCTCCCCTGTGATGCCTTCTCCTTCACATTGTTCAAGTGTTCTTCTCATGGAATTAGCTTGAGGAGAATCTTCAGGGATTGACAGGAGTTGAAGAGCACTTGGGAGTTGTGAGATTGAGAGAGGAATTGAGTCAGCCTCCTTTCTAGAAAGGAAATGAGAAACCTCTTGGTTTGGAAATTGGAGGGTCATTACATTTCCAACATAAAGATCATCCAAATTGAAAAAACCAACCTTGAAAGCTTCTCTACGGTCTAAGTGAGAAGAGGGGGGCCCTTCTAGATCTTCTGAGTTGGTAGATGGGGGGCCTTTTGGGTCAATGGCCGCAGATGTGTACCCTATGTACCCAGTAATGTAATCGGATTGTTTGGATTTATGATTGTCATAAGCAGCATGGGTCCTATATTCAGGCTGTTTTGCTTGATTTTTACCATAGGAAGCAGTTACGTAAGGTTCATTAGAATCTTGGGTATAGACCTTATCTTCATGTTTACTATAGGAAGTAGCATAAGGTTCATTGGAACCGTGGGTATGGGTCCTATGGGAAGCAGTTACATAAGGTTCATTGGAATCGTGGGTTTGCATCCTATACCCGACAATGTAATCGGGTTGCTTGACTTCACGTTTACCATAAGTTGTTGTGTAAGGTTCATTAGAATTATGGGTATTGGTCTTATACCCGGTAATGTAATCGGGTTGCTTGGCTTCATGTTTACCATAAGCCGTTGTGTAAGGTTCATTAAAATCATGGATATTGGTTCTATACCCGGTAATGTAATCGGGTTGCTTTGCTTCATGTTTACCATAAGCCGTTATGTAAGGTTCATTAGAATCATGAGTATTGGTCTTATACCCAGTAAGGTAATCAGATTGCTTCTCTTCACGTTTACCACCATAAGCCGTTATGTAAGGTTCATTAGAATCATAGGTATTGGTCTTATACCCGGTAAGGTAATCAGATTGCTTCTCTTCACGTTTACCACCATAAGCCGTTATGTAAGGTTCATTAGAATCATGGGTATTGGTCCTATACCCGGTAATGTAATCGGGTTGCTTGGCTTCATGTTTACCATAAGATGTTATGTAAGGTTCATTAAAATCATGAGTATTGGTCTTATACCCGGCAATGTAATTAGGTAAACTTTCTTCATAAGTCTTGATACTTGTTTTGTACCCAGTTATGTAAGGCTCAATTAGCATTTTAAGGTGTGATATATGGTTGTTGTGTTTTGTGGTGGTATATGAAGCTGCTTGATTTAGTTTAGGATCTCTATATTGAGTAATGTAAGGTTCATCATTTGAAGTCACTTGTTTATGATCTTGCAGCTCTGTTGTCAATTCTCTGGCATTGATGCTTTGGCCATTCTACAAATAATGACTAAGAATATTAGTGTCCCAACTAACCTGCCAAATTAATATTTACTACTACTTGATGTTTTGATTGCAAGGACTTCTAATGTAAAAAAGTTTAGTGCAAGTATTTATTCTAAATCACACAATTAAGTCTGCTAAAAGATTACATGAATAAAGCAAATTTATAAATAAATAAAAAGTTGTAATTAAATTTGATGGAAAAAAAAAAAAAGAAAGTAAGCAAACAGTATTTCCTCTAAGTCACACAATTAATAGTGTGTTTGACATCAAATTTGAGCAACCAATCTCATATCTCATAGCACCGTTTACATTGAGAAGCTACTAATTGGAGTGGTAATCCAATGTGCATTTTTGTCGTGGAACTCAATTTGTCCAAACATATGCTAAGGGTTAATTATATGTTGAAAATGTTATTTATTATTTGATGCTGAAAAGTTGTAAATAATTTTTTACGAAGATATATTGAAATCGGCCTAAGTTTGGAATCATTGCAAACTAATAAGACTATATATAATTGAATTACCGTAAAGAAAATAAGGACTAAAGTAAGAAACTGAAGTGTTTGTGTAGGAGCCATCTTTCGTATACTTGAAAGAATCTTCATCCACTCACTATGAGTTCCACTTGAAGAGAATAGCCCTTTTATAGATGCTATCGAGGTTTCATTCGATAAAATAAAATACTATATACTATATACTATACTAGAAAATAATAACTCACATTTAGACTATCGTCAGACAGTTTCTACAATAAATTCACAAATTAAATAATTTCGATATATTTATTTTATAAATCAATAAGTTAACAATTATTTTTTATAAATTAAAGAACTATTTATTGACTTTTATATTTTAAAAAAATTATTTCATAAAAAATTATTATTTTATTGTTTATAAATATTTTACTAATTTTTTACATTTTATCATAAAAATATTTAATATTCACTATTAAAGATAATAACAATTCCAAAAAGAAATTAAATTTTATTTCGTGAACACATTTGATGAATAATATTTAATTATTATAATTATATAAGTAGTAGAAAATAATTTTTTCTATTAAAAAAACTAGTTTAATTATTAATTTAAACATAAAATGTACTAATATACTTTGAATTAATTCATAAACCCGTAAAAATTCTTATGGAGATATGATATAGTCAAAGATCGGTGCAACATGTTTAGAGGTATAAAGTAAATGTTACACCCAAGTCTTTTAAATAATAAAAATAACATAAGATTTGTATATAAAAATAAATTAAGTTTAGTTGCATTCGAATCCAAACTTGGGTCTGGACAAATTTATATGAAGTCCTTATCTTGACTGTAAACAAGTGAACATCTACATCTAATATATTATATATTATATATTATATATTATATATTATATTCAGACAAAATACATCTTAAAATCCTTTATATTTCAAAAAATAATAATTTAGTTCTTTATTTTTTCTTTTTAACATTTAAATCCTTTAAGTTTAGTTCATTTGTATTTAGGTCCTTTAAGTTTTAATTTTTTGCTCATCCTTTAATTTATATTATGCTTGCATGCACCATTGGTTTTTAACTAGTTATATTAAACTACATATGCAATCCTTTAATTTGGACATTGTCTCAAATTATAATCGCAAAATATTAAGATCTAATTCAGTCATAACATTAAGTTGATTTTCCAAATTATTTTGTAAATTGAGGAAATTAATAACATTAATTATGTGTATAATCATTTGTTATCAAGTTTTTAGAAGTCATCCACGTGTATAAATAGTTATAGAGAAAATTAAAAAATATAGATCATTTTTAACGTTTGATAGATGTTTTTTGAAGAATATGTATGAAAGATATGTTGTTGTCGTATTTGGTGGAGTTTCTAACGATCAAATACCTTCAATTACACTAATATTTGAAAGTGAGACAAATAATTAATGGTACAAACACAATGCAACTTAAAAAATTAAATTAAACTAAACTTAAAGGATTTAAGTGCAATAAAAAAAATAAATTATCAAACTATTAGTTTTCATAAAACATAAAAACGCATGATATATTTTGTCATATATTTATAACTAATATTGAAATTAATTTTAACCTTTTTTAATCCAAAATTTTAAGAGCTAAAATTCTACCTTGAATTGCTTGGCTCTTCGCCAAGCCTGGGTATAGCCCACTACTTCATGCATATGTAAATCATGTACAACTTCTATTTTAAATAGACAGTGACACTGTTTTTTTAGAAGTCTATTAAAATATAACTTAATTCCATTAGTCTATTTGTTCATTAATCAGTTTATATAAATATGTATTTAATTACTTGTTTAAAGACATTAATAAAAATACTCTCTCCCAAATAAAATATAAATAGTGATAATATTTAAAAATTTGATATATATTATAAAATTTAGACTACATATATTACTTTTTTTATATACTTTATTTAGATGTATTTTTTTTCCAAAGCATATGCTAATAAGTCATACAAAACTTTTTAAAAAATTAAAGCAATTGTAAAAATTAAATCTATGACAAATATAATACTAATTTTAAGTTTTTATATTTTTTATTGGATAAAGTTTCACCTGATACAATCTAACTCGATTTAATTTATTTTAATCTCTAATTTGCTTGCCACATGAGGTTTAATTAAAATACTCTATTAAAGAATATTAGATGTTATCGAGGTTTTATTTGTTTAAAATAAAAAATGATTTTTTGACATAAATTTAGACATCAACACTCTGTTTATACAATTTTTTTATTTGTATATTATTTTTTTCTTTCCTTGAATATTTTTTCTATTACCTTGGATTTATCGTCTACATTTATTGAAGTACAATACATAAGGTTTAAAATTAAAACTTTAGTGTTTTATTGATTAAAAAATAATCGATTCATTTATAAAAAAAAATATTTTAAAATGAATGAACATTTTAATTTTTAATACATTTTTTTTATAATTGTTCTCTTTAATTAATATTATTTGCATCATTTTTAATATAATATTTTTTAAGACATTGAATAATACATTAATATCTATTGAGTATAATTTGATAAAAATAATATTTTTTTAATATATATATATATATATATATATATAAAATAAACAAATAATTTAATTATTTTATGGAGAAAAATATTATTAATTAACTTGATTGATGCACAAGCAATAAATAATCCTATTGGATAATGCAAGTGACGTTCCGTCTAGTCTATCTATACTTCTATCAAAATGTTTTGTATAGACGACTTTGAAAATAATGGACACGATACCCTTTTTTCTCCTCGAGAAGAGTTCTTTTTGTGAAATTAAATAATTTAAGAAGAGTGCTAGGAAGATGGTTCGTAGTGGCTACATGTTAACTCCCATTTGTTTAATATTTAGAAAAAAAAAATTATAATATTTTATTTTTTTGTTGTAATATTTTTTAAAAGGAATTTTAAAAATAAAGTTTTAAATAAAAAATAGTTTAAATAATTTAACTTCAAATATTATTTTAAATATTTCATCTATTTATTACAACTTTTTTAAATAATGAAATCTATTTAAAATAAAAAACTATTTTAAGAAGTACTTTGTAAAAATCATTTTTGAAAGATATTTTTTAAAAAAAATATAATTTTTATCATGTTAAAATCTTTAATAATAAATATTTATGTCATTGAATGTCAATTTCTTTTTTAATTTATAAAAAATAAATCTAAAACAACTTCTATTATTTTTAAGTATATTTTCATAAAAATTATTTTTAAAAATATAAAATCAAAATCACTTTTTTAAAATCTTAAAAATTATTTTAATATTATATTGAGGAAAATTTTTAAGTGCAAAAACTCGGATGTAGATCTGTTGAAAACGTTAAAGATTTGCTATGGATATATAGTCGCAGCAAATGAAAAATTTACTTAAAACTCAGAATTTTTTCTTCCAGAATCAACAAAATCTTTAGGTAATTTATGAATAAATGTTGCAATAATGTTAAATTAATATATCAACATTTAATAACATTATTTCAAAAATATCCTTGTATTAATTCTTTAATATTGTGAAAATGATGATAATAATTAGGGGTTAGTAATGGTATTTCTTTGTTATATAAAATAAAATTAAAATAAAATACATTTAACTATTATTTTTAGCATGCATTAAATAGTTTCTTTTATATTATTATATATATATATGTCAAAACGGACTATCTGACTCATTTAGAGTTGGTCTAACAAGTTGCGGAATTCTTAGGACCGGACTAAAAAACTTTTTTTTAATATGGGCTGATCAAATATTACTCGAGCTCAGCCCTAGACGGGTTGCGGGCTGGACAGGTAGCCCGCATATTTTTTTAATTTTTATATTTTTAAATTTTTTCGACTCTTTTAATTTAAAAATTTCTTCATGCCGATTTAAAAATAAATTATATGATATTCTAGATCATTAAAAATACACTATAAAATAACACACAAACTAAGTTTGAAATTCGGATTTTTCAATTAATACAAACTGGATTTAAAATTTTCAAAACAACACATAAATTAAAATAAATTCAAATTGCCAAAAACAACTTAGATTTGTCAAGCATGACACAAATGAAAAACTCAAACCAAATTTAAATAGGGTGCTAAATAGTTCTAATGTGACTTTGAAATAAATCTTTTTAGACTTCTTGAGCAATGTTCACATTTTCCAAAGTGTTGGATGATTGGTATAATGTCTACTTTGATCATTTTGATTCGTATCATTGTCATTGTCATATTCTACAAAATGGGGTTTGTTGTGTCTTTGTATATTCTTAAAACAAATTGGAACCGCCCCAAGTTAATTTTTGTTTGATCCGGCCTCTTTTTTAAGACAAATTTTACTTTTTTTAAAAAAATTGATTATGCAGGTTGCGGGCTACCCACATACGAGCTACTCAAATATATAACAGATTTATTCGGATCGAGCTGAAATTATTAGGCCAAAATCTTGTACTTTAGCGGACTGGACGGGCCGGGCCATACGGGCTAGCCTATTTTAACAGCTCTAATTATATAGGAGTATTATTAAAGCACGAGAGAGTATATTGTGTCAAAATTCTGTAACCTAATAAAATACAATGAACTTTAGACTGAGATTATAATTATTGAAGCAGGAGAGAGTACATTGTATAAAAATTAAGCAACCTAATTAAATACAATTAACTCTAGATTGAGATTAAGTATTAACTGTTATTTTAATAGACAGAATATCAAGATGCTATAGTCAATGCAGTTTTAGTGCCGTAGTGTACTGACATTTCTACGAGCAATAGGGAGTAAATACTATTTTGGGACTTATATAGTACATAGGTAAATGGAGATGTTATCAAATTAATTAATTAATAGTTTAATGATTTGAGTTTAATAAATCAGTGTGACTAAGTTATAAATTTAATACTATAAAAATTTTAAGTTTTTTACTTTGAATCTCTTTTAATTTGTTATGGTTTTTAATTAAAAAATTTAATAATAAAAATAATTTATATAATTATTAGAAACTAAAATCAATAGATAAATGTATCAGATTTAATCAACTTTTAATATGCAACATATAAATATTAACATAAATAGATTAAAAAAAAAGAAAACTAACTCAATTATTAATTAAAATTTTTGTATTATCAATACACACTTTTTTTTATAGGAATGTAGAAGTTTTCTGCTAATCTTTTTTCTTAACCTTACAAATTATATAAGATTTTAACTAGCGTTTTTCGTTTTTATTGATGTCCGTTTACATCTTAAACTAGTAAACACTATTTATATAAGGAAAAAAATTGTATACGTTATTTTTGTTTTCAAAGAAAAATAGAAGAAACAACTTTATATACTTTATCAGTATAATTTTTTTAGTTTACCTGTTGCGTATTGTAGTGTAAAAAAATTTATACTATTACTACATCACAATTATTTATAGAGATGATTCTAAAAATATTTTTAATAAAAAATTAAATATCTTTAATGATTTAACATTTGCGATTGATTTACAGTATAAAAACTCTTTACACTAACAGTGTATTTTAATTAAATCAATAATTATTTACAAATATATCCAATTATATCTTACTATATAAATATTTTATGAAAATGTATAACAGTGATATTGTTGCGTGATTCAATAGAATGTACACTATAAAAAAAAAAATCTACTATCAGATGAGAAATATTGTAGTTAATTTGTAGCTAATCGTTAACAAATAAATAAAGTTAATTATAAATCAGCTATAAGTACACCATAAAATAGGTGCTAGTATGGATTGAGCGGAAATTTAGCCAGAAAGGTTTTTCTTAGCTAATTCAAAGTAAATATAACAAAAAATATAGATAACTTTTAGATAATTCATAGTAAAAAGTTGTTCAAAATTAGTTTTTCCCATGTATATAGGAATGATGTTCGTTTATCAATTTAGTGGCAAATAGGGGACCAAACAGCAATTAAGGTGATACTTATTGCCTAGATATTGAGTTCAACTGCCACATAAGGCAAAAATTCACTAATTTGCAATGGGATAAAAGGGGGTTAAAATTCATGATTAACAATGTTGGTTGTTGGGGTTAGGCTATTACAAGCATGAGGCACTAATTTTTAGGAAGTAATATGAGGAGATAGATGATATGCGTGCAGACAACATAATTGGTAAATATGGGAATGTTAGGAGAGAAGTGGTCTCGAGAGATATACTTGAGTTACAAAATGATGTTTATGATATAAGTGTTTGAGATCTAAAATCTTCTCAGCTCATGTTTGATAGTGACTAATAGTAAGAACTCAGTAAGATGATCCACGAATATAGTGAGAAAACTGGAGATTTTGCTTGAAAGAAGAGCTTTGCAACTTGAGCTTAATTGATCAAGCATATATTGATTGCTTTGGAAACTTTTATCTTTGTCTTCTGATTGATCTTCCTTTTATAGATAAAGAGAGACTTTAAAACTCATATAAAGTTAAAAATTGTCGTTAGACACATCAACCAAGTATTAGATCTAATTTAAAACAATTAACACATGTTTATATTACTATCCAGAACGTTTTTGACAAACCCATAACGTTATTGCTTTTGAGTCTGAAGGAAAGTGTGAATAAGTGTGAGAGTGAGGTTGTCAATTGTCATTTGGCATTGTGTGTGATCAGAAACATGCCTAACTTTCTACAAAATAGTGCTAGTACAATGTACTTGTGTCCTTTTGTCTTTACTCACAACTCATCAATCTGGAAATCAGTTTTCATCTTTTGGGCCTTTAAATCGAGTCATGTAATTGTTCATTGAACCTCAACAGACTTATGTGCGATTTTGACATTCTTAACTTACAGTTTGGACTTTACAAACTGATTTGCCTTGGCTTTGTCTTCTATAAAGGATAACCAGAATTTCTTCTAAATATTCTCCAAACAACCAGAATGTTCTGCAATCATTCTTCCTGCCATATAGTTTTACCATCCTTTGAAGAATCTTCTAAATCATTTCATACTTCATAAAATAGTGTTCTTATCTTGATGTATATATGAGATTAATTCAGAATTTGATGATAAAATCAATCTTAATTGCTTGAAAAATGATCATGTGACCTTTGCATGAATATGCAAGTTTATGCTTGATTTCTTATCTTTGAATAATTCACTCAAAAACACAAGTTAAATGATAATATGATCATAAATATAATTAATGATTTAATTAACTGTTTAATTATCTTCAAAATAATAATTAGGGATTTTGCCTTAACAACTTTATCAAGAAAATTTTACTTTAAAATGATTATCATTCTCAATTTTTAATGTAATTTTTATTATTATTTTCAATTGTATTTTTTAATTATTATTATATACATTACTTCCAAAGTATTAATCATATTTACATTTATGATAGTAGTAAACACACCAATAGTTAAGAAAGATAATTTGATAAAATAATTATTCTCTTTATTTTATTTATTATATTTTTTAACATGTGTACAAAAATTTTAAACGACACTTATAGTGAAATAGATAAAATACAATATTATTTTCCAAAATATTTGTATAAATATCAATTTAGAACATATGATTAAATACAGTGACAGAGCTGTGTTTAGCGGAATGAGTTAGACTAATACAGTTGTGAATTTGAGTTCTGATACTCTCGTGAAAAAATTATCTATATTTAGTATTTGACATATCTCAAATAAAATTATCACCCATATAAGAAACTATGAAAAAAAAAAATGTTTGTGTAGTTCTTTTTTTACAACATCGATGTGTAATTACAGTAATTCGTTAAAAATACCAAGATCACACTCCCCAAAATACGTTGCGTCTCTTTTAAAAAACAAAATGCATTGCTTCAAAATTTAATAACCTAATAAAATATTACTATGTTATTAAATAATCCTAATAAAATACAATTAAATCTGGACTGGGATAAATTATTTTAAAAAGACTGGATATTCAACAATTATTTACAATACAAATTAATAATTAGTAAATTAAAAATTGATACACTTATGTTCCATTGAAATAAATCAATTATTTTTTAGCAAAGAAATAATAATAAATCAATTATTTTGTCATTTTGACATATTTTAAATATATATTAAAAAATAATATTATATTGTGTTTGGCACGAATTATTACACTAATTAACATAACAAAGTAATACCAAAGTAATATTGTTGTGTGATTTAATTAAATACATATGTAAAATATTCACAGTTATTATGTAAAAATTAATTTTTTAATATAAAATTTGATTTTTAATTTATAAGAATTAATGATAATAAATATATAAATTAGTTGATAATTAATGAGTTTATAATTGTTTGCAAGCGGATCATGAGTGTTTTTAGCTAATTTCTCTGTTTTATTTTGTTTGTCTTTTTAGAAAATATTTTTAGTATCATTTTGATTATAGTTTATAATATAAATAAAGTATTAATTATTATTTACTCTTTTAAATTATTTTATTTGTTGTTTTAATCAAATTACTAATCCATCCATTTTGAAATAAATATTTTTTAAGATTTTTGTACACATATTAAAAAATTCAATGACTAAAAAAAATAAAATAATCATTTTATCAAATAATTCTTATTAACTATCACTTAATTTTCCACCATCATAAATGTAAATTGAAATTGATGTTTTGAATGTAATGCACATAATAATTTGATGGTACAATTGAAAAAATAAATAAAGTTATATTAAAAAATGACAATAACACTCATTTTGATTAATGTGATTTTTACTAAAATGACATTTATTATAAAACGGATAAATTATTATTATTATGTGCGGTTAAATGTGTTTTTTGTCCTATAGAATTATGATTTTTCAAATTAAGTCCTTAAAAATAAAATAAAAAAATTATTCATCACTTTAAGTTTCTATTTTGATTTCATAGATATTTTTTTACAGTCTAAAAATATCAATTTAAAAATTAAAAGTGAATAATTTTTTATTTTTTTAAATATTAAAAAGTTGAGTTTTTCTTTTAAATTAAAAATTTATTTAACCCTGTTATCTATTGTACTTTTGTGAGAATAATGTATCTTCTGTTTTTTTATTTGTTTTTCGTTTTAAATACTAAGCAGTGCTCTAAGATAAGACTAGTCATATTATAACTGCTATACATCGGCTATGAAAAATTAAATTGAGTCTTTAGTTTTAAATCTATTTTACAAAAGTAAAGTAGACACATAACTTAATCCATCCTTATCCTTGATCCATACAGTCTATAGATAATATTATAACTACATCACATCATCGCTTCTCTTAAATCTCATTTGATTCTTCATGCAACCTTAACTCGAGGTGCATCAGGAAAAGACAAGATTGATTAAACATATTTAGAAGCTTAAAGCGAAATTTAATATGAGACCTAAAACAGATTTTTATAAATTTTAACATGGCATCACTAAATTAATATAATTGATGTCATGCAATATTTTTTTTTTCAATTAATTTAAGATTATTGAGACAATATTAAATTTAGAAAAGATTTATATGTTTGAAATTTTAAATTATTAAAATCTGATGTCTTTTTATTAAATAAATTTTTTTTGAGGTCTTTTGATAAAATAAATTTTATTTTTCATAAAAGTCTAAAACAGTTGCTTTAGTAGCCTTACTCTCGGGGCAAACCATAAAAAAAGAGCGACAGTGAAACTCATTTTAATATCTAAAAATAGTAAACCTATGTCGAGAAAACCCAAATGTTCTCCTTCATAATAATGGTAAATAAAATAATGCAGTACTACCTCTTTATTGTAAGCTTATCCTTTTACTAACAAAATACACATTGATACGTATGGATTGATCAACTTTGATTAGGGTTGAGCAAAATTAATTGACTCAATCAAATTTGAGGCATTTAAATAGATCAATTTGATACGTGGATAGGTTTTAAAGATCACAAATCACACGGATTCATAAGTGTGAGGTATATATAGATTTGAGTTGTCGGGTTTTAGTGAAAAGATATATTCACAATTATTTGAATTTGGATGCTTTGTTTAAAACTCTAGGCATCAAAATCTACATTTCTTGTGGTGAGCCTCTAAGTTTCACTTATTCATCACATTACCGATATGCTAAATAAACTCTTTAATAAAAACCTAGTCAAGCATATTTTTCTTAAAATAAGAATTTGAAAATAAAAAGAGCAAAAATCCTCGTAAACTAATGCAATAATCGACCAAAATTGAGCATGTAAACTGTAGGTTGATTTTTTGATTTATTTAACAAAATTGAGCTCAAATCCATTCAACTTGACAGATGCTCTACTCTAACTTACTTTGATTACCATATTAAGTTAGTATTATAGAATTAAAATGTTTAAAAATTCATCATCAAATATTATCAAATTTTAAGTTAAACTATTTATTAAAATATAATTTCTTCCTTTATACTTTCATGTAAAATATTCATACATATATCTTCTTATTTATTGGTAACACTGTATACTAATATATATAGATATTACTATATAAAAAATAACTTTATTCAGTATAAAAAGTTCTATAAATTTATTTTATTCATATGATATAATACAACTGTATTTTAATATTATGTTCAATGCACCATCATTTCCAGTTAAAAAATATATAATTATATATGCAGGATATCAAATTACTATGGACATTTATTATTTTTTCCAAGCATATAATTTATTAATACTACTTTATTATCTTAGAAATATCTTAAAATATAAAAAATAAAGTTTACCACACTGAAATACAAAAGTTTTATTAAGAGCGTCTCTTCATTAAACTTGTTACCTACTTTTTTTAATATAATTGAAAAAAGCAATGGGTGCATTTAAAAAAGGACGTAGTAGTTAATACAACGAAAGCATTCAATTAATTAAAATATAATCTTTCTTGAATCAATCACTAGTAGTTAAAAGAAAAATATGAATTTCATTAATGATGTATCTCAAATATTTTATAAACAAATTTTAAAAAAAAATTATAATGCACTCATTACAATTTTCTATATAAACTATACATAAAATGTTTGTCAAAATTAAAAGATAAGATAGTGTTTCCCAAATGAATTAATTAAATAGAAAATATGTTTTTCAACTTGTAGTGTCTTCTAAATCACTTGGTTGTGCATCAATGGGTATCTAAGGCACCTTCTGTATTTTTCATGATTCAAATGGCACCAACAACCAGAACTGGTGTTCTTACGTCAAATTTTTGCATTTAATGTAGTCAATTAGTCTAAACCGTTGGATAGATAATGACTCATTTCAATTTTAGCAAATCCGTTGATTGTAAGAAATCTGTTTCCCCAAACCCAAGAACTTTACACCGGGTGCCCCATGAAACTTTAGAGAGATGCCCTCCTTTCTACTAATCAATAAAATTCTACAATATCAGTTGGACAACAATTAAAGTGATCAACTTTTTAAAAATACAAATATACAGCCCAAAATCTAGATTCAATACTCTGTTTCCAGGACACCATCTATAAGACCAAACTCCAAAGCCTGAAATGAGAAGAGGGAGATACAAAACATATCTGGTAAGAAACTTTTAGCAGTAAAACAACTAAAGAAGCTAAGATCAGAAACTGAACATGATAAATAACATTCACTGATACTAGTCACCTTAATAATACCCACAGTAGAAAATAGACAAACGGCTAGCCAAGATACAGCCAACAGTGAAGTTTTTCACGTGCGTTTATATATTGACCAACGATGCATATCAAACATACTTAAATCACCACAAAATAATTGAATCAGTTCATGTTGTAGGGCTGGTATTTAGGTATAGAGGGGGAAAATTTGTGTTTTCATTTTCTAAAATTTGTGTTAATTTACCTGTTAATAAAGATGTAAAAGACTTTTGAAGTGAACAATTGTCTTCATTTCTAGAAACAATGAAAATGTCAAAAAAACAGTTTTCATTATTTCCAAAAATACATCTTTATTAACTAGCATTTCATCTTGCCTCCATGACAATAGTTTACTTCAATAGTCTCTCATTCAGGTGAAATGAACACATTTTAGAAAATGAAAACAGAAAATATATTCGTAGAGTAAAAAGCCACTAAGATTCTCTAACATATATTTGATAAAAAATGATGTGTTGAAATACTTTTCAGAAATTCTAACAGAAACATTTGCTCCTGTTTATCAACAGTCTTAAAAATTAATTCCATGTTGGAAAGAGAACATTATGATTTCTTGGAGGCAATCTTTCTCGGTTGCATTAACTTCTTATTTCATGGTTACAGAAGAAAAATAGTTCACGTTACCTCAGAAACAGATAGAAAACTGTCCCTCTCTGTGTACTCTTGCACCTTCTCTAATGGCTGTCCGGTGAAAGCACTAAACATCTTCTCAATTTTCTACACTCGAAACAGAAGGAGAAGAAGAGGAATTTAGGCTTAGCTTTCCAAGAACTAACAGATAAACTATTACATGCAGAACTAAGTAACTGCTTCCATGAACTAAGTAACTAAGTAACTAAGTAACTAAGTCAAATGAAGTTTCCAGTTTCACATATATTGAAAATCAAAGTTTAATATTCTTCTGCGATGGATCAAATTTCTTATAGTCCAAGCTGTTTGATGGCTCATGGATGGTTTTATATCTAGTACACACCATCACACAGTAATTTTGGCTTCTAGCATGATGGGTGCACAAAACTATCCTACCCTATGCTAAAATTCAACTTCTATTAACAAGAACGGGGACCGGAAATGATTAAACTGTTGAACAATTGATCATAGAAACTTTGACAATAAGTATGTATCTACCCTTTCAAAAACTCAAGTTATTAGGTGAAGGCTCGTGAATGATTTTATATCTACCATCTTCCTTCCGAAGCCCAAGTATGGGATATATTTTTCAGGTAACAAGAATTCAAAGAGGCAGTGGGCGATAATGCATTGACAAATCCCAGCACTATACACTCAAGGGTTGTCATATATATAAATGTCACAATTGAGCCTTAATAAAAAGTCCTTTTTTCAGCAAAAATCAAGTTCATAGGAGCATTTTACAGCTGTGAAAATACTATAATTGAGGAACTTCAGAGGAAGAAAGACTAACATGGCGGGATTGAACAGCTTCATTCACTAGACGTCTCACATCCTCAACATGACCCTGCAACCAGATAAAGAACAATCTCAATCATGATGCCTATTGAGTATTGACCAAAATATTCACAAAATACACACAAAGTTAACCTGCTACCTGTCAGCCAAAAATACGTTTTAGTGCTTCTTTTTATGTAAAAAAGGACAATGTACTTTTATCAGTTAATTTATTAATACATCAAATGTCAAATAACATAGTGCATTAGAAAACAAGAGATCACGTTTCCAATATAACTTCTAGATAATCTATTGCAACTTGTCCTATAAAATAAAAGGATAAGTCACATGCAACATGGCACATCAACCTCAATCTCAACTCTGGAAATTCATGTCCTCTTGTTTTATAGAAGTTTGTAAATTGAAGGGGGAAGGAGAACACAGTGTGCGTTTGATTATTTTGTTCATATACTAGATGGCACGATTCCTATTCAACTACCTAATATGATTAAATGAGGGAGTGAGGGACCATTTGTTGTGTTATTATCCTCTTCCAACACCAAATCAGTATCAACTCTTTCTTTTTCAAAATTTGTCAGCTCCTAAAATCTGAAGTACATCTTCTGTAACAAAATTTCAAAAGCTTGATTCTTACCCCAAATCCACACTGTGGTTGATTCATCATTATGCGAGCATTTGGCATTGAATAGCGCATTCCCTTATCCCCACCTGCAAGGAGAAGTGTTCCTTGGCTTGCAGCAACTCCAAAGCATACTGTACCAACCTTTGGCTTTATCTGTATATAAATGGGGTCGCCAAATGAATGAATAAGTAGACTAAAAACAAGTTTGTGTGTGTATGGGGAGATGAGAATGACAAAATCTTTATCTTACCCAAGACATGCAATCATAAATTGCAAGCACTGAATAAGTGCTTCCACCAGGGCAATTTATATACATCTGTCCATAGAAACAGCTCAATATGATTACCACTTTAGGATTGACCAAAGGAAAAATAACAGTGTCGAAACAAAACAAAACAAACCAGTATATCTGCATCTGGATCAATAGTGGCCAGAGTCACAAGCTGTGATATAACTCTCTGAGCCACTTGTGAGTTAACTGGCTGTCCTATGAATATTATACGATTCCTGAACAAAACAGATGAGAGATCAATAGCTCCTCCAGGAGTCATCACTGCTGGTGTTATTGGTGGGTTCCCCTTCTTGGCTTCAATTACACCATAACTACAAGTAAACTGGAATATCAATAGGTTGTTCTTCATTCATTAATACTTCAAAAAATAAACAGAAACCTGACCATTAAACTCATGTCTCAGAGGTTCCTTTAAAATTCTAGGTTCAAGGATAGGAAGGTACACATAAAATTAGCAAAAAAATACCCGTTTACAGTATATCTACAATGATATTCTCAGAGACTACATAGATATAGGTCATGGTGGTGACTGTCAACTTAACATGCCACAGTCTATAAGCTGAATGTTTTAATGTTTGTTTGGTTCTACAATGATAAAAATTGATTTTGAATGAATAGATTTTGTAAAATTGATTATGGCTAAAAGTAAGTTGAATGTAAAATTATTTATGTTTAGGTACATTCATGTAAAAGTGAGTTGAACAACAAATTTGAGGCTAAAAATCAATTGTAGAAGCAAAAGCTCCAAATTTTAGCTTAAAGTTAGGATCATTTCTGGAGGCAAAAGCTCCAAATTCTAGTTAATTTAGAAACAATTTTGGAGGTAAAATAATTCTCCTCGAACAAATTCATACATGATGAAATCAATTATACACCTCTAGAATCAATTTTTGTCTCGTCCAAAAGTAAAACCAAAATGTTTCACAAAGAACTACTTTACAACCTAATTACTTCAATACAGTTACACTTACTTTTCCAGTAAAGAATCACAAAGTATTTCCTAAAATAAAATCACATTAAGCCAGGCTTTGAAACAATGAAAAATGGACAATAATAGATATTCACAAGTATCCTATTCTACCATACAAACACATTAATTTATACTTATACATGAAGCATTTGAATGAGTAGGGATGAAAAATTGTACCTTGTATTGGCATTATGCGTATTTTTCTCATCAAGTTTTAAACGAAAACCATGGGTTTTACTTGATAACCCTGCGTAAAACAAAAACCTACATATCAAAACAAGTTTTATTGTTCAAATATAAAAAGTAGTTCGTAATTCATAAAGATAAGTCATTACTTTCTAGTAATAGACGAAGAAAAAAAAAACCTAATCATCACTTGCTAAAAGGATATTATGTTGATAATCAATAAATTAAACTGTGTCAATTGCAACTGAGAAACCTTGGTCACTACAAAATCAAACTCTTGATTTAATATCTGAAATTATAACTATAAAATTTTGAATTGTAAAATTACCGATTTTGGATGAATGACCATAGTGACTTGACAAGGTAGAAGCTATCGAGCATGGATTTCTGCAATTCAATTTTCAGGATTTTAAAGAAAATAAATGGAAATGAAAAATTGAAAGTTGCATTGGGTAAAATATGAAAATGAACCTGTGAGAAAACGCCAATTGCGACGGTGTTCTTCTGTGTGAAGAGATAGTGAAGCTAGCACTTGTAGAAACTGAAACCGATTGAGATACCATTGTTTTGAAACTTTGTGTGAAGCTTTAAAACAATGCTTCAGAAAATCACATACCTTTTATTCCATCTCATCTCCAATTCTACTAAGCCCATTGGATGTACATGGGCCTTTTGGGCTATTCTGCCACGGCCCATTCGGTTGTTAAACTTTAAATTAAATTAGAAAATTCTTATCACCCACCCTTTCACCTTTATCTCCCACCTCCAAAATATATGAAAAATATCATTTTATCTATTTCTACTCTCTCTATTATTTGATAGTCAAATTTTTTTAAAGTTTTAAAAAATTTCAAAATTTTGAATGAATATGAAGCTTTAGAAATTAAATTTTTAAAGTTTGGATGAATGCAAAACTTTTAAAATGCAAATTTTTTCAAAAAATTTAAAAGAATTCAAAACTTTAAATGAATGTAAAACTTCTAAAATATATTTTTTTCAAAAGTTAAAACAAATTTCAAAATTTTTTATGAATGAAAAAAATTTGCAAAAGTTTTAAAAACAATTAAAATTTTGTATTAATGTGAAATTTCTGAAATGCAACTTTTCCAAAAATTTTAAAAAAATTCGAAACTTTCGAAATGTAATTTTTTCAAAAGCTTTAAAAAAAATTCAAAACTTTGAATGAATATGAAACTTTTGAAATGTAAATTTTTTATTTTATTTTTAAATTCAAAAATTTAGATGAACATTAAACTTTTGAAATGCAATTTTTTAAAATTTTTTAAAAAAATTCAAAATTGTCGAAATGTTAATAATTTTAAATATTTTGACTATCAAATAATAAGACTAAAATGGTCTCTTCATACGTTTTGTGGGAGATGGAAGGTAAAGGTGAGAGGGTAAACGATAGATTTCTCATTAAATTATAATATCACAAAAATGTGATCCCCCTCGTTCAGCTCCATATTTATTATTATTGTTTTTTTGGCTTTTTACAATATCTTAACATTCATTAATGTATTAGGAGGTGAGGGACAAACACGAGAGGCATAAGCAACCATATCACAAAAATGTTTTGAACAACCAACCAAATTAGGGATTCAGATTTTCTGTTGTAATTGCATGACAGGAAAACTGATTATGTGATAGGGATCATTGGATCTGAAATTAAAAACAAAGATATACTATTGTTTGAATAATTTCATTCCGATTTTGTTTAAAGTAGTTGAACTACTGTTCAAAGTTCTCATTAGTTCAAATGCAACATTTAAAGTATTACACAATTATTATTATTATTCACTGTTGTACTTTTGTTAATTTATTTTTATACTATGAACATTTATCTACTATTGTAAATGGGAGATGATGTAGGGTACGAACGTAAAAATAACAACAACAAAATACAAAGTTATGGAAACTATTTTCATTTTCTTATCAATCTCTAATAAAATGATAAATCATCATTCTTATGTATTTTTAAAGAATTCTTTCTTACTAGTGACACGTTCATATGTGTGTTCCAACTAGGACCATGAATTGTGCTATTAACTATTTTCTTAGAGTTGAAACTTGAAAGTGGTTTTGAGTAGTATAATTGATGCTAGAGATACCAGTGAACAAAAGGATGGGATTCGGCATGACAAATGGATTCCCAACAAAGCAAATTCTAAAGTTTGCAGTCCTATGGTGAACTTAATTAAGGCATAATGCCTTGGCTAGTAAGTTACAATTACACAAATGCACAACTTCTAAACTTTCATTACAATATTTAGCTTCTTAATAAACATCATTAAGACACTTATTAACATTTCTTTTAACCTTTTAAGTTAATAGACTCCTCTGCAATTGATCAAGAGGAGATGATATCAAATTTTCATTGTTTTGTACAGTAGTCAATTAACTCACTAACCAAGGCATTATTAGGCTTAAAGTTCACAATCGGACTGTAGACTTTCGAATTTGCTTAGTTGGAAATCCATTTGTCATGATAAAATGTATGATTTTAGCAATGAGTTTAATTGCAGTTTTTGTCTCCTATTACAAAATTTAATAATTTTACTTCGTCTGTTGTATTTTTTAACTAAAAAATAGTTATGCAATATATTTTAAACGACTTGGTATATGATATGATAATATTAAATGATTAACATTCATGAAATTATAATAAAAATCTTCTAAAAATTTATGTTTCAACTTTTGAAATTATTTATTTTTGTAATTTCATTTATAACATATAAATAATTAATACATTTACATGATTTTACATAATTAAATTGTATATCACGTAATTTAAAATATGTCAAATCACTATTTTTTAGTTAAAAAAAATTAAGTAAAATACCAAAATTGTTGAATTTTAAATAAAGAAACTAATTATATGATTTGGTGAAAATAAAGGAGACCAAAATTATAATTAAGACTTAATAAAAATAATAATATAAATTACTACAAAAAATTATATATTAGACACAGTCACAATTCTAGTTTAACATTAGCGATTGTAATCTAACAAGTGGCACCACTAATGTAGATTAAATCCTTGTTTTTGTTTTTTTTATAAGAAAAACTTAATTACAAGTTTCATGTAGAACTAGAATCACACAGATTAGAGATAAGAGAAATGTTAATAAATGCTCTAAACATTTGTTAAGAGTATAAATATAAAAAAAAAATCTTAGAAATTGAGATTTTTATATTTTGGAGAAATTGTAAAATGTAAATTTTTTTCTTTAAATTATTTTTTATTTTCTTTTATGTTTGCTTAACAAGTACTTCTAGACACTTGTTAGTATGACTGCTAACTGATAAATATATAAAGTGGTTTGGTAAGTAATAATAAACTAATATTTGAGAAACTCTTTTAAATTTCATGGACAGTTTGAATATGATTTTATTATGAGCCAAAATATTCTCCCACAACCCAAATTAGTTTGATTTTGAGAAAAATACTAACAATTATTATTTCTTAATAATAAATTGGGATACTTCTATCTTTGAACCAAAGTATTTTCTCAAATTATTCGTTAAGTAATTTTTTGTATTGTTAAAGTGAATATGTTTGACTTTTATGTATAAAATAAAAGCCTATGTATTATTTTAACCAAAAATGGAAGGGATTTATTTAAGAAAGTTTAAGAGAGAAACAACTTTGACTCTGTCGTCTATTCCGTATCAATTTGATCTCTAATAAATATTACAAAACTCACATTAGTCCCGGACAAAATCATAACAACTTGGTATGATCTCTATGGATCAACATTGAGCAGTAAAAAATAGGTCATAAACATAAATATTATTATCACCAAATCTTTGAAAATTACAAATAATCAACTAATTACCGTTTAACATTTAAATACGAATCCTAAAGAAGAACTTTATTGAGCTTCTTGTCATAAACATATGAATTTACCACACATTTATAATCAGAGACGGTATTATGTGATTTTAAAGAGCTCTCATTCACCCTCATATATATCTTGTTTAGAAAAAGCTATTTGTGTTTGTTTATCTCAATAAAAATCACTTTTATTTAATAATCGATTATCAATAATAATTTTGATAAGATACTTCATAATAATATTTTATTTGAAACAGTTTTTAAATTATTTTTAAATTCGAATGTTTTCAAAAGTTGTAAAATAGAAGAAAATTATTTTCTTTTGCACATGAATGACAAATCCTAAAATGTATTATTTTATCATTTGCAGGAAAATCATACATATAAAAGGTGATAGTGGTATCGGAGCCTAACCTCCGATTTGATGGAGGAGTAGGAGTGTAAGATTCTAATGTAGATTAAATTTAGTGTTGTAGTGACTCACATTTAAGGAGAAGATTATTGGAATTCAAGTGTAAGTAGTTATACTAGGAATGAAGTAAATGTTAAATATATAAGACAAATGACCCATATATTCATTGTCTTTAAATTTTTGGTTGAGATATGGTGTTAAAATCTGTTGTGGACTAAAAACATTTGAAATTGTAAAAGTATCTTATACTTTGAATTTAAGATTTTTAGCTTTTTAAAAAGAAAAGGACTCTGATAACTCCCTCCTCCGATATTTGACTATCTCTCACAGTTTCACACATATGGTGTGTATCATTAATTTAATCAATTCCTTTGACTCTATGTGCGTCCCATGTGGTTGAAAAGTGAGCGTGTTGGCAAAACTATTCAAAGTCAATGAGTGTCGTGGACCCCGGCTTACCTCATGGTACTCATCCACAACTCCACCCAAAAGTTTCCAAACAACCCACTAAAACCTTGATTTAAAGGCTACACTATTCTATGCTTGAGTAAAGATCCTAAATCGGACTCATAAGTTGTTAGAAACCAATTAAAGTGACAACCATGGTTGGTCATGATTTACTCACCAGAGGCTATTAGGATCACATCGACATACACATTAAGTCAACAAAGGTTAAAGAAAAAGGAGAGTACAATGATAATTGTTAGGTGGTCAACTTCTCATCCAATTTATCATATATATTGATATTTGAAAATCATTGGAATCTTTGGCAATGTGATGTTACACATAAACAAAGAAGCCAAAAGATGATGGAGTATATTTCACATATACAAAATTCTCAAGTGTAATTTACACACAAAAGTATATGATCTTTCACTATTTAATATATCATGTGTAAATTATACTTAAGAGAACTCATTCCCGCACTAGAGTGTCGTGTTGCAGCGGCAAGTTAAGATAAATAAGAGAGGTGATAGTACTAAAATAAACAATACCAAAATTGTCATGTGGCGGATGATTAATCTCATATTTGAATATTGTTACATAATTTGTTATTGAGAACTGCTATATTATGCTACGGAAAGGTATTCACGAAGTCATCACAAATGAAAAAAAAAATGCTAAATAAAGAGTATATACTGACCATATATGATAATTATTTAATTAAAAAAAAGTGTCTTTAAAAATGATATGTTGTTATAATGTCTCCGCAATCTTATCTCTCGTGACAAATAGTATTTTTCCTTTTTTATTTAACAATTTCATTTTTTAAAATATACAAATATACATCAGCACACATGCATGAGGTATCTTAACTCCAAAAAAGTTAACATTTTCTATCAAATTGACATGTCAACAACCCAATTTTTGATATAGGCCATAATCAAGTGTGCTCCAATATCTACCCAAATAAGTTATGCTAACACACAAGATTGAGAGGAATAAATCATATATATCTAACTATAAATCGTTAAAAATAAAATATAAATGTTAAATGATTACAAGATCACACTTTATTTAATTTTGTCGCGCCTTAAATTTTTGAGTGTTTTTCGAATTTAATGTAGTCGCCATCAAAATCTATTTTAAAATAAAAAATATATTGGAAACCCTTAAAAATAGAAAAAAAAAATGATATTTGAAACCAAATTTTGAGTTTGTTTGGAAGTCGATCATTCGTAGAAGGTATTAGCACCCTACGACATCCATTACAATACGATTACTTTATAATTAATTGTGCAAAATTAATATTAACTTAAATATATTTATTTTTCCTTATGATTAAATATGAATATAAATTGTTTTTTATGAATGTGATTTTTGAAATAAAAATGTGTTTAAAAAAAGAGAGGAAAAAAAAAGAAATTTTTATTATCGTGTTTGACAAGAGTGCGATCTTAGTATTTCTGGGTACAATGGAGAAATCAAAACTGCGTACTTCTTGGTAGAAAATATTTGCGTGTTAGTTGCTTTTAAAGAGAATTTGTTTTGTTTGTTGATAAAAAAATAATTAATAAATAAATTGTTTTGAAGAAAGCAAAAAAATGGGTTTGTTCAATTTTTGAAGAATCTTTTCAAAAAAAACTTTTAATGCCATCACATGGTGCAATTTATGTCTAAAAAAACTCAACAATTAAAACATGTCTCATCTAAGAATATTTTTGTTTTTTGTTATCATTATGAGTTTTAAAACCACTAGTTATACAATATATGTCTTAACAATTTAAAAGATTAAAAAGATGTCACATCTAATTAATCAAAATTAAAAGTCAATTTTTGGTTAACTTATTTGTTTCTTTTTTGTCTTTTTTTTTTTTTACTTTCTCATTTATA
>JBBPBO010000005.1:79091919-79118064 GCA_037974295.1 Cicer cuneatum
ATATATATATATATATATAACTTGACCTATTTTCTGTTTGTTTTTTCTTTTTTCTTCCTTTATTTCATTTTATTTGACTGTGTTTATTTTTTATGATAAGTTGTGTTTCTAAACACTCTCTAATTGATTGATTTTTTTGTCTCAATTTTTAGACTAAAATGGTGAATCTTTGTGTTAATAAGATAAAATTAAATTATATATTTTGTATTTTTTTGAGCAAAAACAAACAGATACTTAACAGAAATAAATGGCTAATGTTTTTGATTGAATATACAAATAATAAATATACAACCTTAGGCAAAAATAACAATGGAATTGCTTCGTAGACGTAAGCAATGAGAGAAAAAAATGCAAATAATATATTTTTTTATTTTTATTTCTTTTTTAGTTTTTAGTTTTTTATTAAATATTATAAATATATCATTTATAAAAAATTATATTTAATAATAATAAATATAAAATTTTTATAAAACATATAATTTTTTTGGAATTATTTTTAATTAATGGAACAAAATTAGGGTATTACAACTAACTCTAATTAATAATATTTTACCATGTAATATAAATACGGATGTTTTCATATTATAAGACAAGTAAATATCAGGGTTTTGTCAGTTAAATTTTGAACGAAAGATGTAAAAATGACAAAACCAATACACTACATTACAACACAATACAATGTAGTGAGCAACTAATATGAAAAGGTGAATATAATTGTAAAGATTGAGAAATCGCTAATGCGAAAAGCATGATCTTCTAAGCTCGGTTACTAGTTTGTAACGAATGACAAAAATAATGAATGATCGTGTTTGGATTGATTACCGTTATGTAGATAGATAAAAATGAAAAAACAAATAATCTTCAGATTGGTTACCGATGCTTAAATGGACAAAAAAACAATGATCGTCTTGGTTATTGATGCGTAGATCGACAAAAATTAAATAAATGATCGTAACTCAAATCTTCAAATAAACTCATACAAAAATTTCATCAAATTTCATTTTTTATTTGATGTTGTTAGAGATAGAAATATGTGTTTATTTGAAGATTTGAGTTTCGAATTTGGTGAAATTTGTATTGTATTGAAAAATATAATTAATTTTATGGGTTTTTGTTGAAAATTTTGATGAATTTTTGTAAAAAAAAATGGATAACATTGTTGACATTTTAAAACATAAAAGATCAAATTGTCACTTAAAATTAAAATAAAGGATCAAATCGGAAAAAAAAAAGATAAAGGACTAAAACGTTAACTGAAATTAAGTTAAGGGACCACGGGTGCTATTTAGCCTAATATATATAAAGAAAATAAGAAGTAAACGTGTGTGTTACTACATTAGTCTATTAACTTAAGCAGTGGTAGAGTGAGTTTATGATTGTAATAATAATAATAATAATAATAATAATAATAATAATAATAATAATAATAATAATAATAATAATAATAATAATAATAATAATAATAATAAGACTAAATAGCACCCATGGTCTCTGAATTTCAGTTAACGTTTTAGTCATTTATCTTTTTTTTCCGATTTGGTCATTTATTTTAATTTTAAGTGACAATTTGATCTTTTATGTTTTAAAATGTCAACAATATTATCTTTTTTTTTTACAATAAATTAAAAAATTCATCAAAATTTTCAAACAAAACCCATAAAATTAATTATATTCTTTAATATAATATAAATTTTATCAAATTCGTAACTCAAATCTTCAAATAAATTCATAATTTTATTTTTTATTTGATATCGTTAGAGATGGAATTTTCCCTTTTTATTCTTGGGTTGTTATAGCTTTTTTTGGTTTAGCCTTTCAAGCTTTTTTTTCTTTTCTGTTACAGGGCCATTATTATAAATTATAAATTGATTCATGTTGTATCGGATGATGTATATTTAGTATGGATGATGTATAAACTAATGTATATTCATAAATATAAACGTTAGTTTTAAAGGGAAGATAATTAATTGTAAATGATGCGTGTAGTATTCATTAATTAGATGATACATAAATAATATTACATTAAAGAAAGAAAAAAAGTCATTTATTTTAAATTTTTTTTTTAAATAAATCATCCATTGTAAGACAAAAAGAAGGTTTATTTTTTTTTTATTGGTACCAAATAATTATCCTTAAATTTAAGGGATAGTCAAATACAAATAAATTGTCATGATCAAATGGCATCAAATTGTTGTTGACAGCAAAAGTTTAAAAAAGAATAAGAAAAAAGGAACTCATTGTGTCTTCTACCCGATAAAACATAATAAATAATTTAAACCGATTGAAACTCCTTATGAAAAAATTATACATTATAAAGACAAGTAGGCACTCTAATGCAGAAGCTAAGTTGACATCGGAAGATCCAGATAGATCACAACGCATTTCAACATAGCACAAAAAAACAAGAACACTCTCATTTACTAAAACATGCTATGCATGAACCTATAGGAAACAAAATAAAGTGCAACTATATAAATGTTACTTAGTATTAGTTAGAGTTGAATATAGTTAGTTAGTTAAAACTCCACTAACTTTATATAAAAAGCATATCATGTATTTTTTTTTTCTTCTTATTTTATCAATATATAAAATTTATCTTGATTTTAATATTATCTGTTTTTCATAGTTTCTACAAGATTCTTACAACTATAAAGTTTTGTTCCATTTCTTTATACCCATCATAATCAATTTTTTAGTGATGCACGTTTAAGTTGACTTTGGGGAAAAAGCCAAAGGAGCTTTTTGTTGGCGAACTCATCATATGTAAACGGGTTTATCTTTTGTGAACATTATATCGTATAGATACCAGATGCACCTACCCATTACCACATGTTCTCCCACTGAATTCAATATTTCCTTGGGCTAATAGTGTTAAAGGTGGAATTCTCCACGTTGTACAACAATAAATCCACTTGAAATTATTTGATGAAATCTCGAACAACTCATTTATAACATCTTTTGATTAATATGACCCTTTATATGATTTATAACATACTACCTCGTTTTTAAATAAAGAATTTTTCTTGTTACTTTTAATAAGATTTTTTGAATTTTTAACTATATTTATTAATTTTTCATTAACATACTCATCATTAATTTACATTCTTTTTAACAATCATACTATAATATCTTTAAAAGTAAACTTGTAAAAACATTATCAAACCTTAATAAATTTAATAACTTTTTTAATTCCTATAATTTGACTAATGTGGTCATATATTAAGGGGCAGAGTTGGAGGTAATATTTATTTATTTTGTTATGTATGGCAGTAATGAAATATTGAAATTCTATACCCGTATGTATGTTGTAGAATATACCAGCATTATACCCGTATGTGTGACGTAGTATAATAATTCATTTAATACCCAAAGTTGTGCGCACTACGAGTGATATATGTGCCCATTATGGGACATCATTAATGTGGTGTCATATTTGAGTTCATTATGTGAGCCCAAAATGCCACGTAGAATTTAAGGAACTCATAGGCAATTACCTGTGTATATAATTTATTAATTTTTGCATGGCAGAACAGAGTAAATAACAGTTTTTGTGTATTTCAATATTTTTTTAATAGCCTTCACAAATGTGCAGCAGAAAGGGATTAATTGTGATGATCAATGCTTAAAATACATTACTAGATCTCTCGTGTGTTTAATTGGTTTAAATATAATAATATAGCAATAGCGAAGAAGTGCCGTGACTTCTGGAAACATATGCAAAGGTTAGAGAAAAAGCCACGATCCTATAGTATATGCACCTTCCATTGTATACAAAGGTATTTCCTAAACGTGTATGCCGGCCAGTTGAATTTTGGAGAAAAAGATTTAAGCTTTAAGTTTATATTTTAATATATATTTATTAATCACTTGTTAAGAATATAAATATAAAAATATTTTTTTTAAAATATATTAAAAATTGTGCATATAAATATTGAAAGTCAAAATTCTGCTCTTATATCAATAAAAAGCTTTTATTTTTTATTCACTAACAAGTGTCACTCAAGACACTTGTTAATGAGACGTTCGTAAAAAACTGAAAAAATAATATAATAAACAAGCATGTAATATCATATTATTTTTTTCAAAATATCAAATATATATTAAAATATAAATTTAATCATGTTAAATTCTTCAAAAACATATATAACTCTCCATTTTGGTGTATTATTAGCATTAGCACTACATTACTAAGAATCGGGTGGTCCTTAGGGTTTACAAGAGATGTGTGCAGGTCTCCTCTTTTAGGAACACAAATTTTGTTACTTGGTGTATATTCTTTATATATATAAATAAAAAATATTTACTTTTCAGGTTATTAGTGTGAGATGTCCCTAATTCATCTTCATATTAATAAACATATGTATAATTAATTTTGTTATAATTTTATTAAAATTTTAAATTCGTGGTAATGTTATGTAATCTTTAATTTTTTTTTTACAATATTTTATTTTACTTGATGTAGTATTAAAATAATTACTAACTATTTTTTTTTCCACATCTATTATGTTTATGAAATGTATTAAGTTAGATAAGTTTCAATGAGACTGTAAAACAATTAAATGGAAACACAACTTATACTTCAATCATCATAATAATTAAAAATTATTTAAATAACACGTAACTATTTAAGAAAATAACGTGACTTTTTGTTATGCCACACTTGTGGCCTATAAAAGGAGATAGTCAGAGGCTGAAGATCTAGCCATCAAACTAAAAAATCTAATGAAAAGTCCACATCTTAACAAGGAAATGAAATCCATCTTTGCTTTGTGCATAGTCTTCTCTTTTCTTCTGGTAAGCTTTCATGAATCATCTCTATACAATTTCTTGATATCATGATTATAACTTAATTACTCGTCTTTTGAAATTTGAACAAAAAAATTTATATACTATATAGTGTGTTATTGATGACCTTTAATTTCAATTTTATTTCAACTAAAATAGGTTGCTGACCTCTCTTATGCAAGAAAAGACTTGGTTGATTATTGGAAGAATATGATGAATGACCAACCTATGCCTGAAACAATCAAAGAACTTGTTCAAAATCCACAGGTAACAGATGCAGGAAATGACAAATTTATTAGGGACTTTGATATAAGGCCTAACATCATATTATATCACACACATGTTGATTCCAAGAAGAAACAACATGTCTTTGTCAACAACTCTGAACAAGATCACTTCCATGGAATTACAAGAAAACATGGTTGAATAAACTATCAAAAAGGGTTAAAGCTCAAATCAAATCATTCTCATGATTAGAGATGGAAGATACACATAACTATAGATGGATTGTATATCTAATATCTTGTATTGGGAAAAAGTATTTAATTAAGGTTTATTTTGTAGGGAGCTATTGATGTTTCTAAAATTGTAATACTTTTGTTGATTTTTTTTTTTTGACCTTTTATCTATAGATGCATCTATATGGTTATAGTACTATTTTTTGTTGCACCTATTTTTGGGTCTTGCTGGATTTTTATAATCATTATATATTTGATATGTATCTAGTGTGAATTGCTCTTCATATATAAACTTTTAGGACAATTTCTAGTCCCCAAATTTCTTCTGTTTAGTATATTGACATGTTCACAAAAGTTCAAAAAGATATACTTAATGAACCTAGCTTGAATGGTATTTGATCAATTTGATAACATTTTTTTGTTTTATTTTACGTATTTAATTAATTAATTTCCTTCACAGAGTTTGAAAGGAAAGGAGGCCAATTTAGGGTTTATTTAAATTAAATAAAAAAAGAAAAATATATCTTGTGGTTTTTTATGTTTCACAAAAATAATAATTTGGTTCTTTATATTTTTTTTTATAACACTTAGGTCATTTAAACTATCTAAGCTACTTTACAAATAAATGAAGTTGATGATATGGATTGTGTAGATAAACCTTTATTACTAAGTTTTTAGAGGCTATATATGGCTTAATGATTGTAGTAAAATCAAAAAATATAGACAGTTTATAAAGTTTAATAATTGTTTTCTAAAGAATTAGTATGATGGATTAGTTGTTGCAATATTTGGTAGAGTCTCTAATGATAAAATATTTTTTCTAAATATTTTACCAGTCGTTTTTTCAAGGTGAGAACAACGAATAATAATATAAACATGATATAACTTAATTGACTAAATCAAAAAAATAAAAACTTAAAAGACTTAAGTAGAAACTAAACTAAATTTAAAGAACGTCTGGATTAAAAAAACATAAAAAAATCAAATTATTAATTTTTTAAAATATAAAAAACTTTGAGATATATTTTGCCAATAACAAATTGTTTTGCCAATAAAAAAATTTAAACAATTTAACTTTCCTTGTGGAAGAGGGCTGGTGATTATTTTTTCATGGTGTTCATTTTCATATAGAATAATCTCATACTTTTTCTGAAATTCACTTTTGATTTTCTACTTTTACTAATTCACAAATTCAGTCTACTTATTTTCAAATCCAAATTTAAAAAAAAATTAAAAGAAAATTCCACCATTGAGTTGAAGACTTATTTTTGCTTATATGTTAAGTTTATATTGATTATTGGATTGGCAAGTCACAAGGTTCTATGAAGCATAAATACTAATATACGTTTTCTAACAGTATCTGAATTATTATTTTTATTTTTAAAAATATTATATCATATATTTTTGAGATACTACGTGCATATACATATTGATAATTTAGGAAAGAGTAAAAAAACAAAAGGTGAGACAAGTTTGTGAGACATCAATGTTGAAATTCTTGAATTCATAAAATTATCTTTTAATGAACCAAACTTAAAAATTGTGTTTTTTATGGAGGATGATAATAATGCAGACAACACAATTAAAAATGTTTTTGAATTGTTGACTATTGTATAAAGAGAATATATATTTTGAACTCTTTTAATAATGCTTTTGTTGATATCCTAACATATAGATTAAAAATTTAAAATATATTATGAAAAATTTAAATAATATAGTTATATATTAATAAAGAATGTATGTATATATATCTTGAATAAATTTTTTTATTGATGTGTCTAGACTACATCGTATCCTAAATTTAAAAAAAAAAATGTATGTGTATATTCGTAGTATCTACACTTATACTACGTATTTAGACATTACCGTAAGATTATTGTGACACTGCATATATTTTATTTTTCATATTATTAAATTATTGATTTACAACATAAAAAAAAAAAAAAACTGTTCTTTTACAAAATGAAAATAATATAAAATCATTAAAAAACAAAACATACTTCCCAAAAAATATGCATTGAACATCATCCAGCGGATTTGTCAATTTTTTAATCAACATGACACATAACAAAAATAAATACAAAATTTAATGACGAAGAAAATTTATAAATTTTGAAAAAATTACGTAACTGTACCTTATTCGTGCAGTCAAGTACTAGACGTCTCTTTGATTGCAACATTTAAAATGTTATTTTTTTTACAAGACGACGTTGAAAATGTTGATTTCTAAATAGTATTAATTCTTCATAGTTCATAGTACTCCAACTCAAGATATTTTGGGTAAATCTTTTAATCATTGATTTAATAAAAAACATAAATTAGTGTTTGAATAATCAAAATAGTTAAGAAAGATACAACTTATTATTATAAAGTATAATCATTTAATGTCATAATAGTTTACTATCGTTATAACATTAGATACTAAATAAATTGATATTTTAATGATTTAATAATTAATTTATATTTTTTGTTAAATCATGAAATAAAATGACAACATCTTATACTTTTCATAGATTAAATTATTGTTTAACCTAAAAAAATTGTATTAATAATAATTAACTCTTGTTTTTATGTTATCTTTTAGAGGTCATCTTAATCGATACAATTTATCTATTTACTTAAAAAACAAAAAGTAATTCTTCAAGATTCAATTCCTACCTTTTACATATTTCTAACAAATAATTAGTTATCAATATAACATTGACGGTTTTCTTAAAAAATTATTTAGGATTGAATTGAACATAACCCAAGTACTTTCTTTTAAAAAGCAAGAAAGAGATTTTTATAAATAAATAAAAACAAGAAAGAGAAATTTTTGGGCGAGCCCAAACTGTGTGGGCTTCAGTGCCCGAACCCAGCCCCGGTTACTTAAATTCTCAAACTGGTTGAACCCAAATTTAAGGAAACTAATCTTCAGCTAGAGTATTCAATTCTCCTTATTTCTAAAGGATCTTTCCGAACGAAGAACAAAATGTTTTTGTTTAAAAGTATACTTTACATTTCAACTTGTATGTAGTGGATGGAAAAAGAATCTCCGGTGTTCAAAGATTTGGGTTCAACTAAAATCATTATTTCAAACAATTTACGTTTAATTTACAGTGATATACTTTTCACTGGTCCTTGCTATTAAAAAATCTTCATATTTTTTTAAATGTTCTTTTAGATGGTATAAATTATTTGGAGCATCCTTCTAAAAAATACAAAACTTGTGTTTTAATACGTTGGAGGGCCGATTTAAAGGACTTATTTGATAAAACATATAACTCGAAGGTCAAAGGCCCGATTTGATATATATTTAGAAGTTATGTGTGTTATTTAAATCTATATTAGATTCTCAACGACTACATGTGTATTTTTGTAATGGAAATTTTCAAAAATGGTAATTTTGTGTCACGAGAATTAAAGTACTAATAAAAGAAAAAAAAAACAAATTTAGAAAATGAATCAAACTCAAATGACTACATATGTACTTTTGCTTTAAATGATATTGAAATAAATTAGCTTAAAATAAAAGAAGAAATTAAAAAAAAAATAGATAAATGAGATGTTTAGGATCAATGTAGAAATATGTAGCTTTTAAAGTTTTTTTCTATTTTTTTAAAGATATTTTTGTTTGATAAAATAATTCTATTTTTTTCAATGTTTTTAAAGATATTTTTGTTTGTTTAAAGATGTTTTTTTCTTTCTATGCCTCGTTGCGATGCATGAGGGAGAGAAAATGCCACAATCGGTGCAGCGCTCGCGGCCCGATCCAGTTTCCTGCTCGTGACTATGTTTTCCAACAAACACATATTGTTTTTGAATTTTTATTTATTTCATTAAGGGTATTTAGTCTTTTTGCACCCATTAAACCCCTGTTATTTTATTAACATAAACCTCCGTTTCTTCCTCTCGTAAACACAAAGCGTTTCTTTTTTTTTTCTCAGAACACAAAGCGTTCCTTCTGCATCCTCTGTTTCTTTGTTTTTTGTCCTCTTGTTTCTTTTTCTTCCTCTATTTCTTTTCTTCGTTTTCATTCGCTCTTACAATGTTATAGACTTACAATTTCTTTTTCCGCTACTCTTTTTTGTTCCTTTGTTTTATGCCTTTGTTTTCCATTGTTCTTTTTTGTTCCTCTGTTTCTTTTCTTTGTTTTTGGTCCTCTCATTTCTTCCCCTTCCACTATTTATTTTATTTTGTTTCTATGTGATGAACAAGATGATGTTAATGGGGTTAAAATTACAAGTGAAGATGAGAAATATAATTTTTCATGATTTTAATTGTTTTTTAGTTTGAGTCTTATTAGTAGAACTTGATTACTTTTATAACTTAATTTAGATTACTATTAAATCTTGATTTTGGTTATAAAATATGAATACGATTACCTATTTATTTTTGTGTATTTTATTTTTACTATTTTTTTAATATTTTTATCTACTGTTTATTTTATGTTAAGATTATATACTGTTTTTTTATATTTACAATAAGGTCATCCCAATATCCCATTTTTGGGTTAGCCGCCCCACCCCTATCCACAACATAGGCTTAAAAACCTTCCTTTATTTACATAGTATTGAAGTTTTTTTTTTGTCAAAATAATAGTATTTGAAGTATTGATTAGTAGTTGCTGCCTTATTGGGCCTTCGATATAATGCCCCTTGGGTTTTGCCCGTTCTTTAATTACCCACATTGACAAAAACATAACAAGTGTTGATTGCGTTAATTCGGAATTCAGTGGTGCTGCCTATTACATGGAATCACTTCTTTAGGATTTAAATAGAATTTAAAAGAATTTTTCGTAATAAAAGAATTCTTTAGTATTCAATTATTCTTACGATATTTAATTAAGATTTTTAAGAATTTTTAAACATGTCAAAAAAATTCAATGGTATTTAATTGAGATTTTTTACAATATAAAAATTATCTTTTGGTATTAAAAATATACAGATTTCGATGGATTTTTTATTAAAATGAATTTTGGAATATTTTTAGTTAAAAATATATATAATATTTTCATTTAACAATCTTACAAAAACCCCTTAGACCTTTGAACAATCCAAATTTTTGTTTTCCACCGTTCTAACATCTCTTATATCAGTTTTTTTATTCTTACTTTTCTTTTGCATTTGTATTTGGTGCCTTGATTATTCTTCACGCTAATGCTTTTGGTTAGTTGTCTCTAGTTACTATAACAAAATGTTTTTCGCTTTTGCTTTTCGCTAATGCTTTTCGCTTTTGTTTTTCTATACAAATTGCCTCTTGTTTCTATTAAAAAATAGATATTATTATTATTATTATTATTATTATTATTATTATTATTATAATGACTATTATTATATGGTTATGGTTAGGCTAAAATTCACTTTAGTCTCAACTTTTTAAAATCAAATAATTTTAGTTCTCGTATTTTAAAATAGCACTTTTCACCGTTTAATTTTAATCCATTTTATAAAATAGTAGATTTCTTTAATGTTGACCAAATCAAAACTGATTATTATTTTGTACTATTTAGTGTCATGTAGAATATTATTTTAAGTTTATATTATTTATTTATTACAATTCCAATCTAAAATTAAAGGAAGCATACACAGAAAAATAATGTATGATTTTCTCTTAATTCAAAATATAAAAATATTACTCAACAAAATTATATAATTGTAATAAATAAATAATCTAAAATTAAAATAATAGTCTATGTAGCACTGAGCAGTAAAAAAATTTGGTCCAAATCTGATTAACTTTAGTCAAAATAAATGAGTCCACTAATTTACAAAAATAATTAAAATTAAAAGGTTAAAAGTACTATTTTAAAAATAAAAATATCTAAAATAATACAAAAGTAACAAAACATTGCGGAACAAAATTCCACAAAAGCGTGCTAAACACTATCTCTCGCGTGTGCAACACAAATTTTGCCTTTTAAAAAAATTGGAATATTAAATTAAACAAATAAAAAATGCAACACCGTTGATAGAAATATCCCCAATAATGCTTCAGCTTCACACAGTAATCGACGAAGTCGGCAAGTTTAAGAAGATGAAGTGTTAAAAATTAACTTCTCTGTTTTACGAACCTATTTTGAAATTTCAGTTAAAGAAAATGTGTTTGAAAGAATGATACAATAGTGGGGATACAGCGGTGCTAAAAAATAAAGTGAGGATTAAACTCTTCTACTATGAAATTGTTTAAAGAAACAATTTTCTAAACCAAATAATAGTGTAATTTTTTTAATATTATTTTTGTTGAAATAAATTGTGTGTTTTTTATTGAAAAAATAAAGTAAACAAAGTAAAAGTATTGAACTATAAGAAGCACATCCTATTACTAAACTCTATTCCGTATAACTTCATTCTTCTTAATTTTTAATTTTTAACAGAGAATAAGTACAAGGGTATATATATAGCATTTGTTATATGTTATAACATAACAATTATAATAGAATAACAATCTTTTCTCAAATATGAATCTTGGATTCCCCTACGTGACTGGTAGCTTCAGCATGTAGAAATTAAATTTGGGTTAAGAAATTTTTGCTGTGCACCTTATGGATTCTATTCGACATGTCTTTCCTTTTTTCCAACTCTGCTTTTAGTTAAAAAAGAAAAAAAATAGTAACTATTGGAACAAATGTATGAATTTAAAAATTGTTGAAGTCTTACATTGAAAAACTTTCATTTTGAATAGTTTTAATTACGGTATAAATATTCTCAAAATTTTGTTGAAGTCCCACAAAACATATGTGAGTTTGCTTCCATCACTATATAAAGAGTGTCAATTTATTGTGAAAAACACATCAAAGTTGGATGCATTTCTCAACTTTTTCTGGTCTCCCTTTGCTCTATTGTTACTATGCATTGAAAAGCGGTTGTTATGCTGTAGTTCCGTCGATTTTTGAGTGGTCATAATACCACTATCCTTTTAAAGTGGTTTTTATGCCGCAGTCTTTTAGAGTAGTTTTTATGCCGCTGTAGTCATTTTGATTTATGAGTGGTCATAATACCATATTGCGAGACTTTAACCGCCTTATTGAGAGTGACTTTAACCGCATAATGAGAGTGGCATTAATAGCCATATTGAGGGTGTAATTCTAGAACGGTTTTCTACGGTGCAGTGAAACTCCGATACAGTGAATCTAAGTTGTTTTATCTTGGGGACGTCGTGGTTGATAGTCTTGCACAATTTAGGCAGTGCCGCGAAACGTCTTAAAGAGAGCAACTTAGTCCGCGACTCAACACAGTAATATCTTCGGTGACACAAATTGTGATTTTTAAATAGTTTTTTCAAACTCAAAATTCAACGAACTAGGCATGCTATATTTGTTCTTCTTACTAATGTAATATTTGTAAAAAATTTACATTTGATATATCTTAACTTTACACAACCCACTTATAAAGCAAATATGTCTATTTTTGTAAATTTATTTCTAACTATCTCTAACACTTAATTTTATTGGATTTTTTTAATACACCCCACACGCCTAATTTTATTTGATTTGATACATGAATATAAATGATAGGTGAGTTGATGGATAGATTTTGTTACTACATATATTTTTATATTAGTCTAATTTATTTTTACAATATCAATTTTTTTGTAAAAATAAATTAAACTATATAAAAATCTAGTAAGATATGTGATTTTGTAATGATAAGTTATATCCAGTATAAAGTATCTAAACTATAAGGGCACATAATATTTTAAATTTGAAAATTTTCTATATTAAAAAGAAATGCAACTTTGGAACTCTCAAAATTTGAAAGAAAATGAATATGAATATTGAGCATACTATATATTTAGGCTTAGGTGCTTAATAAATTTTAGTAAAAGTCAACTCGTTAAAAACATAAATAAATTTAAATTCGAATCATAAATAAAAACATTAACCAAATTTTAGTTTCTTGTTAACCGAAATTCTAATGTCTATATTCTCTAAAAACCAAACCGAAGGATTAACTAAAAATAATGTATACACTAAAATTAAAAGAAAACACTCTTACATTATTACATGTAACCATAACAAATGTTACATAAGTTAGCTCATAAGAGAGCACTAATTTCAACAATCATAGAGATAATCAAACATCAAACATCAAACATTTTTTAGCTACATATGTAATTATCACAACACTGAAATTAAAATCACATGGCAGAAACACCCTGAACTTGAACTTTAGGAACCCAGATAAAATTATCAGCTGGAAAAAAGTGACACACAGAAGAAACTCCTGGAGTAAGACCAAGAATCTGAAAAGAAACATGACTATGCCCCCAATGAGAAGTATCCATGTGACAAACAACCATAGCTTCAACCTTATCACCATTATCACCAACAAGTGAGACTCTATATATTCTATTCTCACTTTCTTGACTATGGCAATAGAAAACAGCATAAGGGTATGGCATAGTGTGACAAGCTACCATCTTTGGAGCTGAAATATTTATAATGTTTTCTAAAATAGTGTAGTTTTGGAAAGTGACGGTTGATGATTTGGTTTCATGTGAAGTTGCATAAACTTTGAGATCATTTGATGACCCAAGAATGTTTTGAGTAAAATCAAGCATAGATTCTAAGGAAGTTGCACAAAATTTGACTTCTCCTTTGATGGGTTTGCTCTCACATTCTCTAAGGGTATCTATCATAGCTTTGGCTTGTGGAGAATCTTGAGAAAAAGAGAAGATTTTTAAAAGGGTTTGAAGTTTATTCAATGAAAAGGGAATTGAATCAGCTTTTTCTTTTGGCCAAAACTTAGGGGAAGTTGAAGGGTCTCTCTTTGGAAAATAAATTTGCATTTTTTTCCCAACTTTTAAATCTTTTAAAGTGAAGAACACCATAAGAGAAGGGTCCATGTGAATCATGTGATTGTGTTCATGATCTTTGTGTTCTGTTTCAACTAATTCTCTTGCTCTGATTCCATAAAAACTCTGCAAAAATTCAGTGAGGTTTGAAATTTAGACAAAGGACATATGAAACAACATTATATTTTATTTTCTCAAAATTAAAATATAGAAATAAAGTTTAAAGAAAAATAAGAAGAAGAAAAAAATAAATTACGATCATACCGTGATTACTAGTAGATGAAGAAAAAGGATCCCAGATATAAATTTACTCATATTTTTTCTTGCATGTATTGAACAGAGACCTAATTTCAATGAGTCATTAAGTACTCACTAATCCAATATTTAATCTTTCTGCTTGCATGTGTTGAGTAAAATTGTATTGGTTAATTCAATGTGTATCTTGCCGTTGTTATTATAATATTTAAATATATTAAAATTGTAAATATATTTATTTTTTTAATAATTTTATTGATTAGATTAAACAATAAACAATAAATTTAATATTTAAAATAATTAATTAATTAAAAATATATTTAAAAATTAAAATGATTAATAAAAGATACAGATATTTTATTTTAATTGTTATAATTATTGTGACATAGTCAATGATTGTTTACCTAGTATTTATTCCACAAACATATGACCACCAATTTAGTAATAAAAATAAATAAATGACCTCACCAAGAGTGAATAGGACGTATATATTATTATTTTTTATCAAATACACTATTTTATTATATTGCAATCAAAGATTAAATATTAAATTCAAAATTTTCTTATAATTATTAAATTTAAGTTTTTACTCTGGTCCTAAGTGCAAATATTTTTATAGATTGATTATATTTTTTTTAGAGATTAATGATCATATATAATATAAAATTTATATTTTCAACACATCACAACAACTGTATATAAATATGACTTTAAAAATAAATATACTAAAAATCAAATATCATTAATATATAAATGGCAATACAAAAAATTTACTGTTACAATGCATATGAATTATTTTTTTTTTAACAACATAGACCTATCATCCTTGTCAGCGCATCTCATAGATTTTTTGGGTGCATATTACTATTATTACTTTATGCAACGGTGAACATTTATTTTGTTTTTTTTTTTAATCAATTATTTTTGTTGGATATTTTGTTGGGGTATATTGTAAATTTTGAATAAGAAGAAGATAAAATTGATGATAATAAATATTGTATAAATAAATTTCAAAGCGTTTATATCACATTGAATTTTAAGTTCAATTTGTCCCACTAATCTATGTATATTGAATGCAAATAGGTTAACCGACGAATTCCTTTCATGATATTTCAAAAATCTTGAATTGCACGTTCCCATCAAATCTATTCATCAATGATAGTTTACAGAATAAATTTTCTTCATTTACCCTCGTATACTAGAGAAACGAAATAGTGATATACAAATAATTTTAACAAAAATTTAACATATATAATGCAGAAATTCAATTTTCTCTTTATGTCTATAGAGTAATTCTATTTATAGAAAATCTCATACTATTTACTAAAAGATGTAATTGTTAAAAATTATTCTGTTGTGTTAATTAGACAAAATGATGAAGGAAAGTAATGGTTGGTCCGAGAGATGTACTTCTGCCCACTCAAACCACAATGCACCCAACCACCAAACCATTCAACTCCTTATTTATTAAACCAATGCACACTTCTAATATATTATATTTTGGAAATAGCACTAACAATTTTAATATATTTAAATTTAGTAAATAAATTTTTTTTTAAGACAAAAATATTTCATTATTATAACCATTCAATTCTTAAATCAAAGTCTTAACAATATATCACGACTCAAGTACGTTATTTTTTTATAGTTTCTATGTATATCCTTTATATTTGTATGTATATTTGTTTTTTACAAAGAAGGGTTCAAACCCCAAGAAAACTAAAGAAAACAAAATTAAAAAGTCGTGGGAAAGGTTCTTAAACTCCTATTGGTTAATACGACAATTGTAACATCCTTTAAGTTTATTATTTAAAATAATTATGATTTATAAATATATATATTTCATTATTAATTTAGGTGTGATAATTATTTGCCTTGTTTAACTTATTGTAGTTGATAAAATTATTAGTAACAATTATTTGTCTTGTGTGATAATTATATATATATATAATTATGTTTTTTTAGTACAAGAAGAATTTGAGCTAAGGGTTTGTGGCTAGGTGTGACCCAACCCATAATAGAAATTTGGGCTTGCAGTTGGTGGCTTAGTTTTTGTATGATCAAGGTTAAGAAAAAAAAATAATCGTGATTTATGACATTATGAATTTACTATTATGACATTACCAATTAATTGAAACTGATTGATGTTTTTTTTAAACTATAAATGATTAGTTGTTATTTTTTTATACAATGAAATTATTGCGTAATAAATTAGATTGATTTGATTTGAAAACATACGACATTTAATTGGTCTACACCTTAATTATGAAATTAATTAGGCCAATTGAATTTATAATGATTATAAATGTTCCTTAATTCTCTAACTGATATAAAATTGTACGATTCCCACAATATAAGTGAAGGGTAACACCGTAAAAAAGTTGTATTAGTGGAATTCTGGCTAAGGAAAGACTTGGTTATTAAGTGGTCCATTGACCCACCTCTCTTTTCTGGGAACCCCACGAGTACACGACTTATCGTGTTACCTAAAGCTATTGTCCCCATAATAGAAAGGAAGGGTAATACCGTAAAAAGTTGTAGTAGTGAGATTCTAGCTAAGGAAAGACTTTGTTATTAAGTGGTCCGTAGACCCACCTCTCCTTCCTGGGAACCCCCATAGTACACAACTTATTGTGTGACCCGAACCTACTATATAGTCGTGAATAAAATATTCCTTACGACCCTAAGGCTACAATGAGATCGTAGTGTCATTCTGATTAGATAATTTGTAGGAAGTATGGCTCGTCGCGCGAATCGACAAGTGCCCCAGGGAGAAAGTGACATGACTGAAGCAATCCAAGCCATGAATGCAATGGCTGCCGCAATGGCCCAACAAGCTGCAGTTCAAGCTCAACAGGCTGCAGACCAGGCTCAACGTAATGCGCAGAGGGACTTGAGGGGGGAAGCAGCTATGGCAACAAGAGGACTGACCGAATTCCTTAGGCAAGATCCGCCAAAATTTAAAGGGGAGCATGACCCTGACAAGGCCGACCTCTGGCTGCAGGAGATCGAGAAGATCCTTGAGATCCTTCACTACCCAGATGACACGAAGGTGGAGTATGCCACCTATTTGTTGATTGGTGAAGCTGAAAACTGGTGGCAAGGGGCGAAGCAAATGATGGAAGGAAATCACGAAGAGGTGACCTGGGAAGTTTTCAAGAGAAAGTTCTTGGAAAAATATTTTCCGAAGAGTGCCAGGGCTGAGAAGGAGGCCCAATTCTTGAGACTATATCAGGGAAGTCTCACAGTGTCCGAGTATGCAGCAAAGTTTGAGTCCCTAGCAAAACATTTTCGCTACTTTCGTAACCAAATGGATGAAGAGTACATGTGTGAGAGGTTTGAAAGCGGGCTCATATATGAAATTAAGGAGTCTGTGGGACCTCTAGATATACGTCAGTATCAGGTGCTGGTGGAGAAGTGCAAAAAGGTGGAAATTATGAAACGGGGCCGCCTGAACAAAGGTGCTATTGGGGGACCAACGAGACATTAGGGAAACGGTGACCAACAAAACAAAGGCAGTCAGTTCCAACAGAAAAAGCCGTATGCCCGCCCACAGTGGACTACTGTAGATCGACCGGGACCCCAAAACAGGGGAGATCAGAGGCATCAGAATCCAACACAAAACCAGGCGCATATTGTTCGATGCTCACTCTGGACATGAGGGACATAGGCTGACTGAGTGTCCAAAAAGAACCAGGATATGTTATGCTTGTCAGAAACCAGGTCATATGGCAAAAGATTGTCCGGAGAAGGATACTGTCAACAACAAGGATGTGGCACGCCCTACTGCTCGAGGACGTGTTTATCACATTAGAGGAGAAGAAGAACCATCTTCCTCAGAACTTATCCATGGTGAGTGTTTTATTGCTGGAAAAATACTTTCTGTGATATATGATTCTAGGGCAACACACTCGTTCATTTCATTAGATTGGGTGGAATCGCTCCAACTAGATGTCACTACCTTACCATTTGATTTAATGGTTACCCTTCCCTCTGTTGAACCAGTAAAATGTAATTTGGCGTGTTTACAATGCTCGCTGACTGTGTTTAAAATGAATTTTAAGATTGATTTAATTTGTATTCCTCTGAAACATCTTGGAGTAATTTTAGGAATGGATTGGTTTTCTAGCAACTACATCATGTTAGACTGTGCCCGACGAAACGTGATATTTCCAGATCCCGATATTTCGAAGTTCCTTTCAGCCAACAAATTGAAGTTTTCTCTGGAGGGATGAGTCCAGAAATATGTGTTTCTCAACTCAGTAAGCATGAGTCCAGAGGTTGTTGTCGATGAGATCCCGGTAGTGAAGGATTTCTTTGAGGTTTTCCCACCAGACGTACCAGGACTACCCCCAGTCCGTGATGTCGAATTTTCTATCGATGTTATTCCAGGTACTGGACCCATCTCTATCGCTCCTTACATAATGGCCCCCTTAGAGCTATCAGAACTAAAGAACCAATTTGAAGACCTTCTGTCTAAGAAATTCATTCGGCCTAGTGTGTCACCACGTGTTATTGGTCAAGAAAAAGGATGGAAAGTCGAGATTGTGTGTTGATTATCGACAACTCAACAAAGTCACAACAAAAAATAGATACCCTTTACCTCGCATTGATGATTTAATGGACCAACTCAGAGGGGCAGAGGTGTTTTCTAAGATTGATCTAAAGTCGGGATACCACCAGATTCGAGTGAAAGAAGATGATATATCCAAGACAGCCTTTAGAACGCGATATGGGCACTATGAGTACTTGGTGATGCCTTTTGGAGTGACCATTGCGCCAGCTATCTTCATGGATTATATGAACCGTATCTTCCGTCCGTTCTTAGACAAGTTTGTGGTGATCTTTATTGATGACATCTTGATCGATTCCAAGAGTCGGGAGGAACATGAGGAACATTTGCGTCAAGTTCTGCAAGTACTGAAGGAGCAACAACTATATGCCAATCTAGGAAAATGTGAATTTTTGTTGGAAGAAGTGAAGTTCTTGGGACATGTAATTTTAAAGGAAGGGATCGTTGTCGACCCATCCAAGGTAGAAGCTGTGATGGCATGGAAACAACCGCAGACAGTCACAGAGATTAGGAGTTTTCTAGGCTTGGCTAGGTACTATAGGAGATTTATTGAGGGATTTTCCAAGATTGCTGCTCCATTGACACACCTTACGAAGAAGAACAAGATTTATGCTTGGACTGAGGAGTGTGAGAAAAGTTTCCAACTGATGAAAGAGAAACTATCTACATCTCCAGTGTTAGTGTTGCCACAACCAGAAGAGCCTTAGGAAGTTTATTATGATGCCTCATACCAAGGATTGGGTTGTGTACTGATGCAAAACAAACAAGTAGTGGCCTATGCTTCATGGCAATTGAAGGTGCATGAAAAGAATTATCCCACTCATGACTTGGAGTTAGCTGCAATTGTCTTTGCATTGAAAATTTGGAGACATTATCTGTATGGGTGTAGTTTTGATGTATTTAGTGACCATAAAAGTTTGAAATACTTGTTTGATCAAAAGGAGCTTAACATTAGGCAGAGGAGATGGATGGATTTTATTAAAGATTATGAGTTCACATTGCATTACCATCCAGGGAAAGCGAACGTGGTGGCTGATGCCCTAAGCAGGAAGCGCGTTCATCTCTCGTTTATAACAATGAAGGGGTTGGAGTTGTTAGAGAAGTTCTGTGACTTGAATTTTAATTTGGATTCTTCATTGGGGAAAGTGCACTGTCGAATGATCATTATAGATAGTGAACTGATGAATGAAATTAAAGTTCTCCAAGTTACAGACGTGTTGACTCAAGAGAAAAGGAAGTTGATTGAGGTTGGCAAGGCACTTGAATTCAAGGTGGGCCCAGATGATATTTTGAGATGTAATGGACGTGTTTGTATACCGAATTAAGGAGGACTATCTTGGATGAGGCCCACAAATGCAACCTGAGTATTCACCCTGGTACCACCAAAATGTACAAAGACCTTAAGTAGAAGTTTTGGTGGCCGAGAATGAAGAAACAAGTGGCAGAATATGTGGCTTCATGTTTGACTTGTCAGAAAGCTAAGGTAGAACATCAAAAGCCAGGGGGACTATCAAGGCCATTAGACATACCAATATGGAAATGGGATAGTATATCCATGGACTTTGCGGGAGCATTGCGTAAGACTCAACGGAAGTTTGACTCCATTTGGGTGATTGTCGACAGGTTGACCAAATCTGCCCATTTCATACCCATGAGGACTAATTATGATGTGACTAAGTTTGCAGAGATATACATTGCATAGATTGTCAGACTACATGGGGTACCCTCTAGCATTGTGTCAGATAGAGATCCGAAGTTCAACACTTGTTTGTGGGGAGCATTACATGAGGCGTTGGGTACTAAGTTGAGATTGAGTTCGGCCTATCACCCTCAAACTGACGGACAAACAGAAAGAACTATTCAGACCTTGGAGGATTTACTGAGAGCGTGTGTGCTGGATGAGCGAGGAAGTTGGGATAATATATTACCTCTCATTGAGTTCACCTACAACAACAGCTATCATGCAAGCATTGGGATGGCACCGTACGAAGCTCTGTATGGGCGTAAGTGCCAAACCCCCTTGTGTTGGTATCAGGATGGTGAGAACTTAATTGTGGGGCCAGAATTGGTACAACAGACCACAGATAAGGTCCGTCTGATCCAAGAAAGGATGAAGGCATCACAAAGCAGACAAAAGAGTTATGCCGACCAACGGAGGAAACCGCTGGAGTTTCAAGAGGGTGAACATGTATTTTTGAGAGTGACGCCTACTACTGGAGTTGGTAGGGCACTGAAGTCTAAGAAGTTAACTCCTAAATTCATCGGCCCATACCAGATCCTCCGACGTGTGGGTCTAGTAGCTTATCAAATTGTCTTGCCTCCGAGTTTGGCCAAGCTGCATGATGTGTTCCACGTGTCACAGTTGAGGACGTACATGACTGATCCTTCCCATATTATCGTGCCAAATGATATCCAATTGAAGGAGAACCTTTCTTTTGCAGTTCCACCATTGAGCATTGGAGACAGGACTACTAAGCACCTATGAGGTAAGGAGATCACATTGGTCAAGGTAATTTGGGACCAAACAACTGGAGATGCAACTTGGGAATTAGAGGAAAAAATGAGAGAGCTCTACCCTAACCTTTTCATGTTAGACTAGTTTCGAGGACGAAACTGTTTTTAAGGGGGTGAGTATTGTAACATCCTCTAAATTTATTATTTAAAATAATTATGACTTATAAATATATATATATTTTATTATTAATTTAGGTGTGATAATTATTTGCCTTGTTCGACTTATTGTAGTTGATAAAATTATTAGTAAGAATTATTTGCCTTGTGTGATAATTATATATATATATATATATAATTATGTTTTTTTAGTACAAGAAGAATTTGAGCTAAGGGTTTGTGGCTAGGTGTGACCCAACCTATAATAGAAATTTGGGCTTGGAGTTGGTGGCTTAGTTTTTGTATGATCAAGGTTAAGAAAAAAAATAAATAAATAAAATAATATTTTCTCCCTTCTATTCTTTATTTGGGCCCAACACTATCTAACCAATAATATCCACTTTAAATTTTCCTTAAAGTCCACAATATTTCCATACTAAGTAATAGTAAGCAGAAAAAAATACCGAAACCCTAGCCGTCATCTCCTTCACACCTCATCTCCTTCGTGCAACAAACTTTTCGTGTGAACAACTTCGTGGGGCTTAGAGTTTCGTACTAGGAAGAAAAATGGCCAAGGTAAGGGTTTTTCCCCGCACAAATTATAGTTAGACCGTTAGTTGGATACATGAAACTTATAATTGTAATTGCTTGTTTTTGAAAGAAATAAATGTAGACTAATAAAATAAAATAATGAAATCCGAAATCTTTTACATTGAGTTGATATGTAATGTATGTCTTTTCAAGAAGTAAAAATGTGAATTTTTATCTTTTACGTGATAAAGTTTTAATTTTTATGATGGGTATGAAGCAAAATATGATATATTTTTTTTATGTTATATATATATGACAAGATTTTGGTTCGATGATGTATATGAGTTGGAGTTGAAGTTTCTTGTTATATATAAAGTTTTAATCTTTATGGTGTAAATGAAGTCAAGTCTCGATTTTTATGCGTACGTTCTGAAAATTATTATTCAATGATTATTTGTCTATGTATATATGATTCTCATGATAAGGATGTGTGATATGTGATCTTTGTGATATGTGAATACGATGATAGTTTTAAAAATATGATTTTTTTGTTGAAAGTATATGACATGATTCTTAGTGGGCTGTGTGCGAGTATAGTTTTGATAATATATGGTCATGTCATGGCATATGCATCTTTGTGGGAGTTGCCTTAGTGGCAGGTTTATTTCCCCATTGGTATGGGTGATCTTTCTGTGTGGAAGTTGCCTTAGTGACAGGTTTATATCCGGATCATATAGTTTTAAGAACATGCATTATACATATAATTTTTTTATACGATTTTCCGTTTGCACATTTTTTTCTTTTAAATTAGAAGTTTTTACCTTTATATGTTTTGTGTTATTCTTCTATATGTTTAGCTTTGGTTTGATGTGGATGATGGAAAAAAATTGACACTTACAACAACATTTTAGGTACTAATGAGTTCGAGGAGATTCAAGAATAATTGATGATATTAACTTTTAAATACATTCGAATTCTATAAATACGGAAGTGGGTTTTTGCTTCCGTTAGGAATAATTGATTTTTCTTTTATTTTAGCTTGAATAAACCTTTTTTTTATAATATTAAATAAATGTGATTGTTACTAATTATTTAAAAGCATAAATGTGATCGTTACTAATTATTTAAAAGTATAAATGTAGATATTCTTACCAAAAAAAAAATTTCGTAAATTTTTCTAAAAGTATTTTTTTTAGTAACGTTTTGGACCAAAAATCCGGGGCGTTACAACAAGGGAGGAGAAATCATATACTGTATTAAAAATATTGTCAATATGAAGACAAGAAAGACTAAATTTAGCAAAAGTATGTGCTACTTGATTGATTTTATGGTGGACATGAGAAATTTTAAAGTGATCCAATTTTTCAAACACCTCCTTTATACGAGTGACATGCCGATAACATAGATGTCTATTCGAGCAATTCTTTAGGATTAAGGAAACCACTACTTGAGAATCTGATTTGATATCAATCTGTTTGAGCCCTTTGGACATAGCCACCTCTAAACCGTTATCTATAGCTCAAAATTCTTCTATTAAGATCGTGCACACTCTTAATGCATATGAGTATCCAAATATGAAAGCACTAGTGTGATCACGAACTACTCCTCCACAAGCTGTCATACCATTCGAGATTTATATTGATCATCTCCATTAAGTGCCACCCAACCATCCTTTGGGGTAGTACCAAGCAAACCAGCGTTGAGGGGGAACGACCACACCTGCAAGACGAACATGAGTTAGCTGAGTATTCAATATGGAATTCACTTGGTACTTGTCTTTAGTGGCTATGCCACACCCGATAGGAACAATATTAGAGAATATTAGATTGTTCTAAGTCTTCCACACGTTGTCTAGAACTGTAACAAATAAGATACTCCAGTTTAGGTCATTGTCCACAACAAAACTGTTCAAGTTATCCATAAGCCATCTTGTCATATATGCATTAAAAAACTCATTAGTCATATTAACATGCACACATAATTCCAAACATCAGACGCAAGTTGACAATTCTGCAAAATATGAAGGATTAACTCGCTAGTGTTGCCACAAACCAAACACATGTCACTATTAGTCATATGATGATGAACCCATTGAAGGTTTGTATGAAACAACCACGAGAAATTTTCCATAGAAAGCACCTCAAGCATTTAGGACCCGACCACTTCCAAATCCATTGAAACTTATCTTTCACCCCTGTGTTCTGCAAATCTTTTATCGCATAATAAACTCCTCTAGAAGAAAATGACTCGTCTGGATCCCCAGTCCAAATAAAAAATATCCTCACCCGCAAAAGAAATAGGTGCGAGCATAGCGCGAATGCGTTCAAGGACCTCAATCGAAATCAAGGATGTAATAGACTGCAAATTCCACATACCCTTTCGTTAACAAAGTTCACCACATTTTTTCATATCTGAGTATCCAGAATCTGAACCTCTGTGAAATCCACAATGCGACACATCGATGAAACCCACACCTCTGCCTAAAAGTTAGTATCAACTCCGTTACCAATTCTTCTACCAAGATTATTCTAGATAAGGTTGATAAGCATATGTAGAAAAACATAGTGAAAATAATGTAGCACAACCTATAAAATAGCAAGAATAATTATATGTACACACATAATATATAAAAAAAAACATGTATATATATATATATTTAGTTATTAAGCGGAGTAACTCATGTGACAATTTTTCAGTATATCTCTTTTAAAACAAAATTCTCCATTATACTCTAAGTTGAAAATTATATACGAAAATACTTTTTTTTTTTTACCTTCTGGAGGTCGCAGCGCGGGAATGTTACCAAGGGATTTTTTTTCCTCCTATAGTAGGTCGCATCCTGGGAATGCGACATGTGTTGACATAATTTATTTTTTTAAGTAATGGAGAATGGTTAAATTAATAAATACAAAATAATACAATAAATTAAATTATATTAATAAAATCAAACAAAATACATTGAATGAAAAAAAAATGTGGTTGAGTAGATGTGCCAAAAAAAATAACATCTATAATATTTTAACAACTCCATTCATATATTACATTCTATTGCAAATAAATTAGCAACTTCATCATATTTTGTTAACAACTCGTCCTATTTGTCCTCATATTTTGCATCTTATTAAATAAAAAATAAAAAAGCTAAATTATATTAATAAAATCAAATAAAATACATTAAATAGAAAAAAAAATACATTACATTCAACAAAATACATCAAATTTTAATTAATCATGTCCACTTGTCCTCCAGTATCACATCTAAGTTGTCGTTGAACTCGTCTAACTCTTTAAACAACTCGTCTAGCTCTTTGAACGACTTGAAGTTATTCTATTTGATCCTCATTTTGATCATTATCGTTGTTCAAAGAGTTATACGAGTTCGGATGACATCATAGATGTGGAATGGAGTACATGTAGGTGGAGGACATTTAGGTAGACTTAATTAAAATTTGATATATTTTTTTCATATAACGTAATTTTTTTTCTCTTCATTTAATTGTATTTTGTGTGATTTTATAAATTTAATTTAGTTTTTATTAGTATTTATTTATTATGATGCAAAATAGGAGAAAAAATAGGAATAAGTTGTTGACAAAATAGAATAGAGTTGTTAATTGATCTGAAATAGGCTGCAAATTATGAGTGAATTATTAAAATATTAGAGCAAGTTCTTTAAATTCTTTTCTTTAATACATTTCTTAAATCACATTGACTTTAATGTATTTTATTTAATTTTATTAACATAATTTAGTTTTTTTAGTTATTTTTTATTTATTAATTTAACAATTTCTTAAAAAAAATCATGTCGTGTATCCCCACGATGCCTCCTTCTATAAGAGAAAAAATAAATTATAATGTTGTTCGCATCTCCTAGGAAAAACACCCCTCATATGTGATTATACGTGCTTTTAATCAGTTTTGCTTCAGTTACTCTTTTGGTAATCTATTTCTTAGAATGAAAATTTCCCCAAGTCATTGTTTGGGAATTTGTAATCAATTGTTTTGGTTTATCTTTTATTCTGTTTTACCAAGATAAGAACAATACACCGAGCTAAAACGAGATATATATATATATATATATAATATCCAATATTTAATAGGGAATGGAAAAAAAACTAAGAAAAAAAATTCAACATATTTGCAACGAAAAAAAAAAAA
>JBBPBO010000005.1:79118217-79169086 GCA_037974295.1 Cicer cuneatum
AAAAAAAAAAAAAATTTATAGGAATTTAAAGCATATATATATATATATATATATATATATATTATATTGAAAGACTATATTTTTACTTTAGGAATAAAAATGTAATAGTTTTGAATTTTAAAATTTAAACGTTAAATAAACATTTCTATTTGAAGATATCATATATTACCATACTATAAAACTTAAATACTAAATATGTTAACTTAAAAAATTAAGAACAGTGTGCATACGCACATGCAACAAAAAAATGTTATAAATAAACTGAACAAGACCAGTGCACCTAGTTTTGTTTTTACTCAATTATGCACATAGTTAAACCTAATCTTTAACAACTACCGATTTGGTTGCGATTTGGTTGTGCAAAATATGAATTATCATTGACCCCTATTTTATTTTTTAAAAGTAAAAATAGAGTAAAAAGATATCACTTGATTAGTATGACATTTCAACTGTATTAGCACTTTAAATCAATTATTTAATATTATTAAACACAAAAATAAAATAAAATACAATAGACATAGAGAATTATACCAAAATCCAATATAACAATTTTAAGGAATACAAACTATTTTTATGTTAAAAAAAAAAGTACAATAATCATTTACAAAAACCAACAAAATCTATAATCAAAATAATTGTTTATGTTTCTATTGAAAATATTAAAAATAATAGAAAGAAAAATATCTCATCAATAATTATTTACAATGCAAAATCTCAACTTAACAATCATATTTCCAGATTGATTACTATCTATTTCTAATAAACAAATTAACAAAGTTACGATTCCTTAAAGATTTTTCCCCTATTATATTAAGTATTGTCGTACAACATGTTTAATAATTGCTTAGTTATATTTTTTATTTAATAATTTCTTAGTTATATAATAGCACATACTTGGATTATTCAGTTTTGTTTTTGGGGATATTTATTCAGTTATTTTTATCTTATTGTTAATGTGTATTATTTTGTTTATTGTGTGCGTACTCTTGTTTTAATGGTTGTATATTTATATATAAGCTAAATAGCAAATGTGCCCTTTAACTTAATTTCAGTTAACATTTTAGTCCTTTATCTTTTTTTTTTATTTAGTCATTTATTTTAATTTTAAGTGAAATAAAGAATGAAAATGTGAGTTTATTTGTAGATTTGAGTTACGAATCTGATGAAATTTATATTATATGAAAGAATATAATTAATTTTATAGGTTTTGGTTAAAAATTTTGATGAATTTTTGTACAAAAATGATTATATTGTTGACATTTTAAAACATAAAAGATCAAATTATCACTTAAAATTAAAAAAATGACCAAAATCGAAAGAAAAAAAAGATAAAGAACTAAAAGGTTAACGAAAATTAAGTTAAGGGACCACGGGTGCTATTTAGTCTTATATATTATTACCATATTTCAGTTCTTGAATTGATTCTTTATAAGGATTTTAACTTCTATTTTTAAACCAAACACTGAGCATTATTAGAAAAATATAAACTAACAATTAATTGTTTAAAACAATATCTTTTTATTTTTGTTTGTTGACGAAATAATAAATAACACTAAAAAATCATACATAAAATATTAAAATTAATCACACATAAGAGACTAAAGTATCATATTTGAACCTTGAACATAATTTTCACATGATGTTGTACAATGGTTTTAATAATAATAAAATAAATCAATAGTAAAATTTATATACGCAGTTGAATTTAGTTTTAAAAATCCAAACTCAACAGAATTTCACACAAAAAAGGGTCCAAAATATCAAATCCAAAATTGATTTCGTTTGGTTTACATTTGGTTTTCTTTTATTTATTTGCAAATTTTGGGTCCAGATCTTTAGTTTAATGATAACGTAAAAACATATTTTTAAAAGATTAATTTATATGTATTGATTGTATAAAATATTTTTACAAATACATTCAATTAAATTATATCTTAATGTCACTTTTTTAGGTTAGTTCATAAAATATCTATAATGTATACGTGGTGTAATTTGATTGGATACATGTATAATTTTTTTTTACACTATTGGCGTGTATAAATTAAATTATATTTTTAATAATCTTTTTTAATATTTTAACATAAAAACATATTTTGTGTTAAAATATATATTTAATAATTTTTCTATTTTCAAAAATTTATAAAATGTGTTTTAAGTTATTTAATTTTTTTATAAAGAGTTATTTAAAAATTATAAATGGTTAATGATCTCCACACACAATCTATATATGTCCAATTCATTTAAAACAAAAATCACATCATCAAAAATGTGGTCAAAATTAAGGTTTAGGTAAAACGTCTTAATTTTTTAAAATTATGAAACGAAAATTACAAAAATGAAAGGGACAAAAATTACAAATTACTATAATAAAAAAAATAACAAATGCATGCTAAAAATGTGACGATGTCAGTATTAAATTACAAAGAAAAAGGGCTACATATAGCAACCCAAAGCTACCAACCAAAGGTGACACAGCTATTATATAATAATAATAATAATAATAATAATAATAATAATAATAATAATAATAATAATAATAATAATAATAATAATAATAATAATAATAATAATAACACTTTAATATTTGAAGATCTTAATTTTTATACACCAATTCAATATTTTATTTTATTTTATCTTTAACTATTTTATTTATCATATTATTAATATATTACATGAATCACTATTATTTTTTTGTAATAATGTCAAATAGATATTTGAGTATCCTCTGAATATTTTCCATGATATAATAATAACAAGAATAAAGCAGAAAGCTAAATATTCATTGGCATTTGAAGAGTAGGACAAAACAACATCAACTCGTCCAGCGAAGCAACAGATCGATCTGCATTCTAAGAAGAAAATATTGCAAGAAATCATTTCCCAAATCTTAGCATGATACTATATGTTTTCGTTTGTTATTAAGCAAGAGTTAAATAATTTTTTTTTAACACGTGCATACTGAACACTAGCAATCTAGCATTCATCCGTAATTGATATTAAAATATTAAAAAAAATGAAGTGGGACTTTTTTTTACATTTGAAATACTACTTGCTCCTGCTTTACATATTTGGTCTTTCCTCTCCTGTTTCTTGGAAAAGATAATATAAAATTCAATTGGAAAGTAAGTAATGTATATTATTTTAATTAAAATTTAAGTACTTGATGGAACTCCACAACTTGGTTTCTCGTACTTTATATTATTCGTATTGGTTGTAATTAGGATGGAAATAGAGTAGCTTGAATAATTAAAATGTCAATAAAATTAAAATTTATTTTAATATTTAATATAATATTTAAAAATATATAATTTTATATAATATATAATTTTTTATTTTATAATAATACATTTAAAAATGTTAAAAACTAAAAAGATTAATATGTTTAAATTACTAAAAATTTAATATCTAATAAAAATGTTAATATTTAATATAATAATATACAGTAGTAATAAAAATATTATTTATATTTATTTAAATATGCCAACTTAATATGCCTAAAATGTTTTTTATGTTTCCAATAACTTAATATTTTTAACTAAATAGTTTTTTTTAGGAATCTTGATCTTGTCCATTTTAAAAAAAAAAATCTGACTAACTAAGCCGTAAATCTCTATTGGTTGGTCTTACCTATTCCACCCCTAGTTTTCATCATTTTATCATTTCACAATTTCTATCTTCTATATCAATATGACAATACTACAATTCTTATCCACACCTACCACTGAATTTGTTTATTCCACCTGCTTTTTATTAATTGGCAGACGAAGCAGTAAATATCACTTAAAATCACACATAATGATATAGTCCCTTGGGACAAAATGTACACTTCAATAATATTGATATTTATTAATAGAATTAAGTCATCCATAATAATATAGTCCCTTGGAACAAAATGTACACTTCAATAATATTGACATTTATTAATAGAATTAACTCATAGAGACTTCTGCTAGCTTTTTTTTATTTGATTAAAAATGAATTATATTAACTAAAACAAAAGTTGAGAATAATAACTTACAACATCATACAGCATAAATGAATCTAACAAATAAAAATGTGAGTACGTCGTTTGAACAAAAAAAGGAGCATTGTGATCAAGTTAAGAAATGAGCACATCTATTTGCTTCTCTTGGAGAATGACTAAGGGGCGTGTCTAGTCCGTTTGATGCAATATAGAGATAATCTCTTTGAGAATGATAAGTAAGAGAGTAAAATGAGTATAACATTTCTTGATCATAGAGAGAATGTTTAGGGAGTCAGTTTCAAAAATAACATTACGAATACCTTTATTACGAGCCAATATAACACCACTACGAAAAACTCACATTTCAAAAAATAAGAAGCTACTGAATGCAGCAGAAATCACATATGAACTCGCCATTATGGTTGCAAATGATTCCCCCACAAGTCGACGAGCCATTACTATGAGTGTAAGCACCATCGACGTTCATCTTCATAACCTACACAGGGGGTTTAATCCATGTTTTTTTTTATTAGGGTTAATCAAGTTCTACTTTAGAACCTTACTATTGATCGAGTTATGAATAAAGTCAACTTGGTTAAGCCACAAATCACTCCCCATATTTGTATTTTAGGGAGAAAACCAAAGAGTTTCGATCTTTCCAAAGTTCATTAACCTCAAACCAAAGAACATTTTTCATGCTCAAGGGATGTTTCTAATGTCGTTGTGAGTAAGATTACATTCAAGTCAAGCATAAGTACCCAGGCGAAAGAGTTTACTCCAGAATTTAAGCTTAATAATTCTATTCCAAAGTAGTTGGACATCCTCACAATCCCTCACAACGTGCATAAGGGTCTTAGATGCATAGAGGCAACGCTGACAGAGGTCGTCGGAGGTCGTGCCTCTTACATCGCTCAACATTTTTCAAGAATTTCTTGTATGCCATCTTCCAAAGTATCGTTCTAACTCTAGTCGGACTCTGCCAATTCCAAACATCCTTGAACAATATTATCGAGTCAACATTGGTCTCATGGTTTATGAGGTTATTATAGGTTGACTTAAGAGTAAATTGGTCGTGAATGGCTGACAACCATGTGGAGAAATCCGGAGAAGCGTCAGTTGGAGGCTTCAAGGATTGAATTTTCTCACATATTGACTCATGCATAATTTGTTGCAGTTTACTCAAATTCCAATTTGTACTATTGGTGTAACTTGATATAGAAAACTCATAATCTCTAGGTGGAATGACTTGAGTTATTGAGTCAACAAGTTTTCCACGATCTGGTATCTAGAAAACTCACATTCTCTAATGGAATGGCGCAAATAACTCATCGCACGTTACTTTTGGTATTGGACCACACTTAACAAATATTCTTTCAAGTATTTGAAAAATGGTATAACAATTATAATATATTTTTTGAAAAATGATATATTAATTACATTATAGATTTTTTTACCAAATAATTATATTTATAAAATGTACATTTTGTAAGTGACTGTTGATTATACGCTCTATAAATATGAAGTGCAACATGTCATCCAATATATCCATCCACATAGACTAAAAAGAAGGAGGAAACCTGGCTTTTACATTGAAAATGAGACCTGCTGTAGCCGCTCTTACTTTCCTCTTCCTTTTCATGGTGTGTTTTCATTTTTAGTACTATTTTTTTTATCAGTAGTATTTGTTATTGAAGATGGAGTATAAATTATAAATTAGTTATTATTAAAAAAAATTATAGTACTTTCTTATATAGCATCATTTTTTTTTTGCTGATTAAATATATAGCACCTTTTTATTATAGTACTTCATTGATTAATTATGTCAAACGTTAATCTAAATACTTGATAACATATCAATTGATGTTTCCCAAAAACCATCATTAATGTAAAAAAATTAAAATTAATTGAGACGAGTTTACTATGCTGTATGACTAACCACTATTTTCGTTTTCCTTATTTTGTCATTGTATTTGGGAGAAGTTTGCAGCTACAATAGATTCAAGAAATGATCTAAAGGAATATTGGAAAAATATTATGAAAGATGAAGAGATGCCGGTGGGAATTGAAGGGCTTCTTCAACTGAAACCTGAGATAGAACCTGTGAAGAACAACAAGGTCAAAGTAGAACATGCTAAAGGTAAATGTGATCAGCATCCCATAACAAACACCTTAAATATCATAGAGAAAAAGGTGATCACCGAAGAATTTGAATCAAAGCCCACTATGTCAACTTCTGGTGATGATGGCAAGATTGAAGATTTTGAGCCAAGACCAAGTGTTACAAGTTATGATGGTGATGGTTATAAAAGTGTGAAACTACCGGTAAATAGTGAGTTTGAAATCAGACTAAGTGCTTCAAAATATGACGGCGATGATTATATAAATAAGAAGTCACAAGTGAATAGTGAGTTTGAACCTAGGCCAAGTGTCACAAAATATGACGATGGTAGTTATAAAAATGGGAAGTTGTCTCTGAGTACTGAATTTGAACAAAGTCCAAGTGCTACAAAGTATGACGGCGATGATTATAAAAGTGATGTGAATAGTGAGGTTGAACCTAGGCCAAGTGTTACAAAGTATGACGGTGATGGTTATAAAAGTGATGTGAATAGTGAGTTTGAACCTAGGCCAAGTGCTACAAAGTATGACGGCGATGGTTATAAAAGTGATGTGAATAGTGAGTTTGAACCTAGGCCAAGTGCTACAAAGTATGACGGCGATGGTTATAAAAGTGATGTGAATAGTGAGTTTGAACCTAGGCCAAGTGCTACAAAGTATGACGGCGATGGTTATAAAAGTGATGTGAATAGTGAGTTTGAACCTAGGTCAAGTGCTACAAAGTATGACGGCGATGGTTATAAAAGTGATGTGAATAGTGAGTTTGAACCTAGGCCAAGTGTTACAAAGTATGACGGCGATGGTTATAAAAGTGATGTGAATAGTGAGTTTGAACCTAGGCCAAGTGCTACAAAGTATGACGGTGATGATTATAAAAATAAGAAGCCACAAGTGAATGGTGAGTTTGAACCCAGACCAAGCGTAACAAGATATGACGATGATATTTATAAAAATGGGAAGCTGTCTATGAGCGCTGAATTTAAACCCAGGCCAAGCGTTACAAAGTACAATGGTAATGGTTATAAAAGTGTGAAGCTACCAGTGAACAGTGAGTTTGAACCCAGACCAAGTGCTACAAGGTATGACAGTGATGGTTATAAAAATAAGAAGCTATATGTGAATGAAGAGTTCGAACCTAGACCAAGCGCCACTAAGTATAATGAGTAATGAGATAGAAGAACGTGAGATTTCCATAAAAGTAAAATAGTGTGGTTTAAGTGTATCAAATGATAACTTTGGTGTGATGTTTTATTGTCTTTGAATGAAATATGTTAAATATTGAGTGATTTGGAATAAAAGATTGAGTGATTTGTAACAATAATGTGTGATCTTTTCTTTGTTATTTGTATTTGCTTTATTCCAAATTCCAATTAGGTCATGATTGGTGAGGAGCTTTGTCTTTCATTTTCGAGAGTTATCTCCGCCAATAAGATGTGTAAAGTGCAATGATTGTGGTTACATGCAAAAACAAAAAATCTTATAATGTGTAGGTTAAATAAAACAATACTCACACAAAAGGCGTTATGGTATTCGTCTAGTTTGAATAAGAGGATGTAGAGTCTGATTTGCTACTATTTTCACGTGGGAAGAGCCAAATTGGTCATTACTACAAATATTCTTTCAATTTCTCAAATTGAACCTCAACTTGTGTTATTCCATGTGGACGAAATATTAATATCACGTGACAAAATATTTATGTGACATGATAAATTCATATTACAACAAACTAAATTTAATTCCACATAGCTAGACAATGTTCGGAAGTCTTAATTATTGAGGTCAAAATCTTTTTTATATATGTTTTAATGACAACAAATCTTGTATAGTAAATGCTAAGTTTTATGAATGGTGATCTAATGATAATTTCACTTAAGTTTTGTTAAATGAATGAAAATAACATAAGTGGAGAAGCTAGAAGTCACTTACATCAACCAAGTGCATTGTATCTACTCAACAATAAAGAATAAAAGTAGCATAAAAAAATTACAACAATAGTTTCACAAGCTTCATTAAGATATTTGAAAGCTATTGTTTGAACCACATGAAGTTCATACTTGAAGGATCATTGTAGAAGAACTTGTATCACAAGTTATACTTGAATTTTGTGTTGAAAGATTTGAGGATCTACCACAACACTACACAAAGAATGATAAGGACAAAGAACAACTTTTATGAAGGAGTTCTTGAAGAATTAATTCAACCACCATATCATTCATTGATAAGAATGTTTGTTACAAGAAAAAAAAATTCTCCTTATCCAAATATGTGTTACGATCCAAGAGTATGTACATGGTTGTTGCCTTTATATTATTCTGGCATTGTTCCAAACATGTTTATGAACCAATGAAAATCAAACAAGTCAAAAGCTGTCAAGCATCAAGTGCAACAAGTGTTCAGAATATTCTAAACCAAGGAACAATGAGATTGATAAAGAAGAAGAATTTGATACCTTGAGAAATATGTCCAATGGATATATTATATATTCAAACATATCTGAAGATAAATAAAGAAGTCAAAAAACATATTTATAAAAGAATCTCAAAAGTAATATATCATATACTATATCAATCATTCAAGAGAATGATTATTGAATCTTCAAGAGAATATTCTCACGATGAACAAGTTCGTTGCACTCATAAATATTCCTATAAATTCAACAAAATGACAAGAATCAACTTTGATGAAGAAGTCGCTTCAAGATTGAGTCGTTTATTGAAAGAATGATATAAGAACATTCTGATTATTCTATTAAAGAGCAAATGACCTTTTTGAAAGAACAATATGTAGTAACTCAGTCGACATTTCGCACATGGACTTCCCAATACTTAATAAGCAATTAAAAATCCAATTTTTTTGGAAAAATCTTGAAAAGGAATGTTAAAATGATTGGAGAATGTTCAAAAGAACATTCTAGTTGTCCTTTATTAAAGACAAAGTCAAAACATATCAGTTTGGGAAGTCTAACTATGAGATAAGAATGTCAAATTCGCACACGCGGTTGTTGAGATATAATAAGCACTTAAATGACATAAATTAAAGGCTTAATTGGTTATAACAACCTTCAGATTGATCTCTAGATCGATCTGAAGATTGATGAGTTGTAAACAAAGACAAAATAACAATAGTACATTGTACTATCACTATTATTGCAAAAAGCTATGCATGTCTCTCATCAAGCACAATATGAACTAACTTTTGACAACTCATTCTCACACTTGTTTATGTTACCTTTACTTTCAAGGCAAAAATGTTATGGGTTGATCAAGAACATTCAAGACAGAATTACATCAAACTTAAAATGATTGATTCAGAAGATTGTTGGCATCTTGGGAAGTGTGTCCAACGACTCTTTTCAGTTTAAACTGAATATTCAAGTCTCTAATCATCTATAAACAGAAGAGCATTTGAAAGATGAAGATAAGATTTTGACATACAATTAATATTCACTTGTTCGAGTAAGCACAAGTCAAAAACTCTTCAAGCAAACTCTAACTTTCCTCACTATATATTTGGATCATCCTTATTGAGTTTTGCTTTCAGTTAATCACAAACAAAGAGTTGAAAATCATTAGATCTCAAACACTTTTATCATACCTATTGTAATTAACTCAAGTTTGAAAAGTGACTGTAAAAATCATTTCTAGATTGAAAGATGAAGATTGTAATTGATCAAGAGAAAAGATGTGAAAGTGAACGTTCTAGTTTTGAAGCACAAAAGAAAAATCTCACAACTGTGAAGACTGAACTAGCACGAGTTGAATGAACCAATATATTTTGTTTTGTGATCTTTCTATATCTTATCTTTAATTATTTAGACGCACATGTCACACTTCACTATCATTGTTTTTATTTACAACCTCTTAATTTTATTGAAACTGTTAGTTAAGAGTTTACTAATCAACTTTTTATTATTAAGTTTTATCTTGAGTAAAACATCAATTAAAGTGTATGAACTAGTCACAACTCAGAGCCTCATTTCTTGTAACTATTTATTCCCTTTCACTGATAAGTTGCTTGCACTAATCAGGTTAGATAACCTTAATAACACATTATAATTTATAATCAGCTTCTTCTCTACAAGCTTCCACCAAGTTAACAAAGAGGGTGAATAATCCTATACAAGCAACACAAATTGCATATAGGGCACAGAAAAATTAATCAATTGAGGCATCACGAAGGACACCAAAAGAAAAATCGTCTTTTCCGCTTTTTCTACTTCCACTTTCATGTTTTATTTTCTTATTTAGTTGCAAAAAAGTGCAAAGAAGTCAAAGAAATAGATAATGCACAAAAGAAGAAACTCAAATGGCTCTAAATGCACGCTTTAGAGCTGCATGAAATTGAAGTCATGCAAATGAAAACTCCACCAAACGTAAGTAGAAAAAGCAACACACAAAAATTCAGGCACACAAAATACATAACTGGCGAAGAAGAATATCGATGGCCCATTACTATCTGAAAAATGTTTTTTAACACTAACAAAGGTCGTTGAGAAAAATATAAAATTGTTGCAAAATATGTTTTTTCCAACGAAAAAATGTCAGTTTCATGTCATTAGTATAAGTGTTGTTGCTAAAAGTTTTGCAAAGACATTTTGATATCATTGCAATAAATAGTTTTTCACAACGACAATTGTTGTTGTCGTAGTTGACATGTCACTACGATTGAGGTCAATGCAGTAAAGTATTTTTATTTTTTATCAACGAAAATGAAATTTATTAGAAGTATCATATAAAATTTTAAGATAAAAATATAAAGAACAAATTATATAATCAATAAGAAAATTTATATTATTAAAATTAAACAAATCAAATAACTACCTTCTTGTTGTTGAGTTCTATTAATATTTAGAAAATTTGAAAGTTGTCAATCATGATTTCAGTGTGCCATACCTGAAAATGACGAAACATATATATCAGCAATCAAGATAAATTGTTTTATTTTTTGAAATTTTAAAAATAAAATAAAAATATATAGAGGTAGTTTCATAAATGTACCTTTTTGTTTTACAAGTTGTCTTCTTGCTTTGAACTCCTAGCACAAAAGAACACATCTTTAAGAAGATGCAACTTCAAAAATAACTCCCAATGCATAAGGTCTTTGAAAGAAATAACGTGCACCACATAATTAAGAAGTGGGATAGTTGATTTGATATGTGCTCTACTTCTCTAAAAAATATTATAGTGGGTTAGTTGTTTTTTTCTCTTTTTGAAAACATATTGTATTTTTACTATTTGTTGTTGTCAAAATATTATGTAATTTTCTGTAAAAATTATGATTTTATAAAAAAATTGTATTATTCGCAATGCAAATATTTATTATTTTTCCTAGAAAAGGAACATATGCATTTGAGTGTAGCAACCATGAATTTATGAAGGATGCCTCCATCAATATTCATAGAGGAAGATTTTGTTGGGAATAAGCATAAAGAATGTGAGGCTTGAAAATTTAAGAGAGAGAGAGAGAGATTTAGGAAGAGAGAAAGAACATTGGAAAGTGATTAAAGTTAAGTTATTGTGTACATTGGACAATGATACAATTGATTATATTGATTGGTAAATCAACAAAGTTGACTACACAACATTATGTCAAATTATAATTTTCAAGAGGTTTAGATGGATAACATAAAGTCTTGAGATTATAAAAAATTATGATCGCACATGTTTTTATTTTAGCGCCATTAGAGATATTAAAGGTAAGGATTTTGGGATATTATAACTTGTAGCCTAGATTAGAATTTAGAATATTGGATTGGATCAGATAAAATGGTCACAAAAATAAACGTGAAACAAGTATGTTAATATTAATTAAAGGATTTTTGGAATACTTAAAAATATATTCAAGGTTAAATTATACTACTATGTTTGAAATTTGTCTTAAAATCACATATTTAATTCACATAGATAACACATAGCTTTGAGATTATAATTTGTCTTAAAATCACATATTTAATTCAAATGAATAACACATTGCTTTTATATTATAACAAACATCGATTCAGTAACGGTTTAACCACGGTTGAACTATGAAACCTCTAGTTTTCAAAACATTGACTCAAATATACTTGTTAGTGTAATCAAATATAGCTACAAGATTTAAATATGTAATGTAGTTGTTTTTTATTTTAATCTATGTAAATTTTTTGTTTGGATTTAATTATTGCAAAATCAACAATTTTTGCTTTTAAAATCTGACGCTAATCAAATGTTTAAAAAAACACAAAAGTCATGGAAAGACACGTGGATCAATTAAGAAATGTCGTTCGTTGATCATTTTATGAAAAAATAATCGGTTCATCTTCTTCATTAATAAAAAACAAAACTAAATAGGTTTCTCAAAAACATTAGCATCAAATTGCAATAATGTTGTGTTACAATTGAAAAAATGATGTCCTCCATATATGAAAAAAATTTAGAATTCTAATACCTCTTTTACTCTCAGAACTTCTAACATAGATAAGCATTAAGAACGTTAACATTAATAATAAAAACAAAAATAAATTCAGAACTTGCAAAACAATTCAAACTTACAACAACACCCAATTTCCATTCAAAATGTCAAATTCCTCTACCGGAGCAGGAGTAGGGTTCACCACTTCCAACCGAGTCACCAACTCAGAAACCTCAGCTCAGACCTCTGACTCGGCTTCGAACCCAAGCTCAGTCATGTTGGCAGTGTCTAAAAGAGCATGCTTCAGCCCCTCCATCTTTTAATTATAAATTGAGACATTCTCCAACTATATATTAGAATAAAAAAAGTAAAAAAACACGTTAGCCATTACCAACTAAAAAGTAAAATATACGTGGAAATCAGTTACTTTAATTAAACGAGAGAAAAAAAGAGTTGGAGCGATGATTTCATACCAAACAACGATGTTAAATCATCCATACAAAAAAGAAAGGAGGGTTAAAGAAAAAAAGAATAAGGCATAAAATATGTTGGGCGAGCTTAGGGATGGTTCTTAGTTTTGTTTTAATTTTTTGGCTTAATTGCAATTTTAATCATTTTATTTGTATTGATTCACCAAATTAGTTCCTCTATTTAAAGTTGACACTTTTTGTCTTTTTGATTTTTTAATTAAAAAATGATGACATGAGATATTTTAAATAATGTGACATATGATACGATGATGTAAAATTATTAACACCTATGATATTGGAATAAAACGTCGTAAAAACTTAGTTTTCAACTTCAATATTTTTCTTCATGCTTTTAATTTTATTAATGACATTAAATAATTAATGCATCTAGATAGTGTTATATCATAGAATTATATGTCACGTCATCTAAAATATGTCAAATCGTCATTTTTTACTTCAAAAATCTAAAAAATAACTAAAATTGTCGATTTTTAAGATAGATGACCAATTCCATGAATGAATAATAATAAAGAGACCAAAACTACAATTAAACCTATTTTTTTTTCTTATTTTGTTTTTAATTAATGAAGATGATCAACCGATTATTCTTCCCATAAAATGGTGACCAAATGACATTCCCACATTTGATTGATGTTAGGGATTAAAAGCAATTTTATTTTTATTTTGCAAGGACTAAATCTAAACAAATTTTTTTTACAAAGATTAAAACAGAAACGGTTATATTTACCGGGACTAAATACATATTTAAACCTAATTAAAATCAATTTAAAATTTCAAGTATAATATAAAAAGTTTGTTACCATCAAAATCATTTTGATTTGGGATCATGTTCTGAACTAGATTAAGATAATATTAAAATTAAGATAAGTTGGTGTGTGAGATGTGCTTATTATCTAAATTGGATAAATATAAAAATTGTTAATATTTTAATGATATATTTGTGACGATGAATTTATTATGGTTGTGAGTTGTGACATTTGTTTGAAATTGTCATTTGTGTGACCTCATTTATATATTCTTTTTTAAGATTAAGATAAGTTAAGAATTTAAAAAATCAATAACAAATAAGTTAAGGAGACATTTTTTTATGGCATAGGAATCACATTATCCAAAATAGATGAGTGAGGAATGTTATACTCATGTTTGTTACGAGTTTTAGAAAATATTACTAGTTGGATATTCGTGCTATCGAAGCCATTGTTTAAGTTCGCAAAATATACGTTTTCACAATGTAAATTATAAGTTATTTATTTTGTGACAAAAATTAGCAACAAATTTAAACGAAAACATCATATTTTCTATTATCAATGAAAACAATGTAAAGATGATATATACCCTTGTAGAATAAAACTAAAATAATGTAGTATGTATGTATTTTGTGTTCAATTTGGTTTTAATTAGCTATAAACTATTTGTAAATTAACAAATATTATCAAATTTGATGTATATGAAGTTTAGAAATGTGAGAAAAATTTGGCAGGAATACAAAAACAGAATAATAAAACATAACTGATATTTAACATAACTTTATCTTAAGCATGTTATACTTGTATTTATGTTTCAAGTTTTGATATAATTTTTATAAATGGACCAACATTGATGGTATAAGAAGCATTTTTGCATGTGATGAGTTGAGATGATATATCCATCTATCTTTTCCATGAGTACAAGCCTTAATATCAGATGTCCTTGATGAAAATTGAAATATATCAGTTTTGAAAATACAATTTGCCTACTCAATTCATTGGTTGTTTTTGTAAAAACCATACAAACTTGACTTGAACAATTTGCAACATCAATAAACTTATAGTAATGACACATCAGTTCAACAACTTTACATTTAATGTTTGTATTAAATGTATTGTTCAAGACTTAATCTTTATTTATTTCTAGATTTGACCAACTACAAATGCATCAGACAGTTGCACTATATAAGTTTTCCTGATATGCAAAGCATATATTATATTATCATTCACTTGCTTATTACTTCCTCTATTTTTTTTATAGTTGCTTCAAACTAATCTTGAATCTGTTAAATATATGAATGATAAATGTTACAATTTACACTTGTTTAGGTATGTTATCTTAGGCAATTGGTAAATAAGATATATATCGGGAGCATATGAACTAATAGCTTTGTTTATTTGAATTAATGAAAGTGACATTGATGAAGACTATTTGGAATTCCTAGTTGGGTATGATGGTAGTGATGTTGGAGAATTTGATGATCATGATGATTAGATAGCTGTTGCAAAACCATATGTTGATGCTAATGAGGTGGAGAATAGTTGGGGAGTTGTCGTGATAGACTCATTTGTTAGTGGAAATAATGTCTTGGTACATACATTACTATTTCATAATTATAGTGTTTTTTAGTTGATTAATAATTATGACTAATGCTACATATCTTGTAAATTTGTATTCTTTTAATTTTAGCATTTTCAAAATATATACATGTATAGAACCTGCTTAACGAAGAATCAATCATGTATTGTCCTACATGACAAAAAAGACTAGTTACATTCACTCTTGTTATGGTTATCGATCGACCCGCGATAAGGATGCATACTGTGCTGGTCAGAGATGTATGAATTTATTCGCTCGAATAATTTGAGTTGTGACGATGAGTTGATTTTCATAGTCGACAAATTTGATTATCTCAATGTTCGGATTATTCGCTTAATCAATTAGAATGGTTGAAGTTATATTTTTCCTCTAAATTTGTACTTTGTCCAATAAGAGCATCGATGGGTAGTTAGTCCATTTGACTGTCTTGTTATTTGATTGAGTTAAGTTCTTACTATTATGATTCTAGTTTGTGATAATTTGTTTGATATAATATTATAATTTGTTGTACTATGAATCATGTGTTATTAAACTTGTGATTTGTACCAAAATTTGACATGGTTAGGGAATTGTGAAAATCATGTCCGCTGAGTTTAAGCGTCACTATGAGATAACAATGGAATATCACATGGAAGATTACGACATTAAAAGTACTCTGTTGTGAATGACATTGATTGAAAGATAACATTACGACAAAAGATAGTAAATTAAATATATATATATATATATATATATATATAGAGAGAGAGAGAGAGAGCTATTGTAACCTATGTATGAATTGATTAATTTCTATAACATCATCATTCATAAATAACTTCGAACTATTTCATGAATTTGAAACTGATACGAGATATGATCTTGGTAATTTCTCATATTTTAATGACATATATTCTACTATGTTTGAGAAATTGTCACAACTATATCAATATTATTATCTTCTGCATGTTTCACTCTGACGCGGGTAAGAAGCAATATAATATGATTGTTATTGTAATTGGAGTTGTATTAGTTTACCAATTTCAATACGAAATCATTCAAAAGTATGCATCACATCAAAATACCACTAAAAAAATAAATGAATGTTCGTTTAGATAAATAAAAAACTCGTCACCATTTTCACTTAAATTAAATTATATGCACAACATACATACAATCTTTAATGGTCAGTGAGACATTTGATTTTATGTAGCCTTGTTGTGTATGAGAATTACCAATCTCATTTACACCATTAATTACATCTAAATAAATATTGAATATGTCAAAATTTATAAATCATTATGAATGTGATTTGATTAATGTATAAATGATATCTTAATATAGATCAAGTATAATGTTACCTACTAAAAGATAAGGACGAAAATTATCATAAAGTATATTAGAAAAATTGACAAAGTTATACTTGTTAACAGGAATATAGGTTGACATTTGTAGTACAAAAAAAAAGCAATTTGAATGCATGGTTGCATGACTTATATTGAGCATAATTTTCTTGAACTTTAAAAGTTTGCATAATATAAGTACATCCTTCTTTGAGGACTGATTTCCACTTTGGTGTATCATCTTTGATGACAAATTCTTGTATTTTAAAACACTACAAAGTAATCATAAAGAGTCTAACATGAACATCAATGTATTTGAGATGATTGTCATGAAAAATGTTTGATGTTTGTAATGTACAATAAAACATAACATGTATAACAAAAACACTTACATCTTTATCCATGAAGATCATTTCAGTGTTCTAGTTTGCCTTTGTTGACAAACCACATATATGTGGCCCTTACGACAAGTTCCAAATATCCTTAGAGTCATCAACCGTGCTAATGGACTCAATTGGTTGTTCCATCTACATCATTCATGTACCGTTAATGACAAAAATGAAACATGTATTAAAGATTAACCATTAATTATTATTCACATAACTGAAACATAAATTTCAAAATTGATCATGCTCATAGAGGATTGAATTGTCAGGATTATTGTTATCCCAAGCCATACCAGTATTCCTTTGCTTCAGTTTGGTCTATTCAGCTACTTAGCCACCTCTCTTCCAAGATATGCAAATATTTTTGGTAAAATTTGATGTTTGTGGAATGAATAAGGGAAAAAAGATAAGCTTCCTTGAGTGGGAGGTCAGAGCTTTTCGGGCGGGATAGTTGGAAATTGGCGTACCAACGACACATGCATGAGTATTACATTGCATATATCGATGCATGTGACAAATTAATTTAATGTGTTTTTACGAATTGTGTACCCTTAGACAAATATAAAATTTGCATAGTGTAGTCTTTTATGGATGGTTATAATTGTCATCTCAAATATTTCCGACATAAATTTGAAACAAGCGCACAAAATAGAAATAAAAAAACAATGAATTCCTTCAAAGTGTTGAATTGTCAAACATATAAAAAATGGTAGTTTGGTATATCTAGTGGCAATAAAATGCCTTAAGTTTACGTTGAATTCATATATATGATGTTTTTGGGATCAGATAACTTATCATAATTTCTCATACTTCATCATATTCCAATATTTTTATTTAGAAGGAGATGGTAATAAAAGATTATTTTTAGTAAAAAGGTGGGAATAAAATTAATGTAAATTCTTTTTTACAAATGATGTAAATACATCCATATATATATATATATATCAACTTTCTTAAAAAAGTCATCAAAAATACAATAAGTCTTAACTTGGTGGAAATGATGATAGTTTACGCTACTATGTAAATTGAAAAATAAGGAAGTCTCTATATAGGAGGGATTACACATTCTAGCAGTGTTGTGGAGGTGTGGAACTTGGGGTGTTCCCCAAGGGGCACCCATTTTGTAAAGGGGTGAAAACACATGCAAAATAAACCACCACGCATGTTGCCGCCGTCTATCCGGCTGGGCCATGCATAGGCTTGGGCTGAGTGGTGTATTATATTTTAGAATATGGAATATTCGGAGTCAAATCATCTAGGAAAGATATGGCACGTTTCCTAAAAAGCACACCAAAGAGTGTCGCGAAACGTTTTAAAGAGAGCAACCTAGTCCGCGACTCAACCACAGTAATATTTTCGGTGGCATAAATTGTTTTTTAAACAATTTTTTTTTTTCAAAACTCGAAACAACATAACCAAATAGTTTTTTAAATACTCATAAATAAGTTATTTTTAGAAAATTAAAATATGACTGTTACATTTATTTGAAGTTGTCATATATGTGACTAATGAAGCTTAGTTCATATATTAAGGAGTTGACTCACACTCAAGATCGTATATTCAACTCTCATTGTTAATATGAATAAGTAATACAATCCTTTTAAAGCTTGAGGCTTATCTAACCGTCAACAACTTTCTATAATTCAATTCATCTGAACTTTATAAAACTAAAACAAAATTGTCATACGTGTGATCTACTTTTGCATATTATTAAGATTGAAATGATTAATATATGTTTGGAAGCGAAACACAGTAGTTGAGCTAAGTTGAGTACGAAAGAAGCACTCAAAAAAACAACCATTTCATTTAATTTCATTTTTCCCAACAAATAAAAAAACGAAACACCTTCCCCCTCTCGATGGAGGAAAAACGTCCTCCGTCTGCCGTCGATTCACCGGCATCGGAACCCGCACCATCTCGCCGCCGTGCCGGTGCCAACAAGAGAAAGTCCGGTTCTCTCAACGCCTCCAATTCCTCTTCCACCCCTTCCAAACGCATTACTCGCGAGAAGCCCTCGTCTCTTCACCCTCCTCCCCTCCATAACGGTCCCTTAACTAGGGCTCGACAAATCCCTAACAACTTCTCCGCCGCATCGACTTCTTCACCCGTCGGAGCTTCCGCTTCTGCCCCCGCCGCAGTGAAACATGCTCCACAGACACAGGCTTTGGCTCTGGCGGCGGAGCAACTCAAGAAGGAGAGCGAGTTGGTGTCTCTGGAAGCTTCGATTGAAGCTGAATTTCAAGCTATTAGATCTCGTGATACCAACGCTCACGTTGTTCCTACTCATTGTGGTTAGGATCTGCTCTCCTTGTTCCGGAACCCTAATTTGTTTGCGTTTAGTTTTCAGTTTTTTTGTTATTGTGAATGAATAGTGTATGAGATTGTTGTTCGCTTTGGGTTCTGCAAACTAATTATTCAGCTGAATTTGTGTATATGATGGATTCTTTCAGGTCTTGTTTTTGCCTTTTGCAATTTGCTTTTTTCTTTCCAATTCTACAATTATTCACAATTTACACTATGTTACCCTGAGTATATTTTTACTTGTTTGAAAACTTGAGATTGTATATTAAGTTACATTGCGGTAGTATTAGAAAAAGAGAAGGATTGATGCAGGAAGTTGAGTGTGGTTGTTCTAAATTCTTATTTTTTTTTGGCTTGGCTGACCTAATGTCTTACTTTGCAACATAATTGATGTCAATGTGACTCCATGGTGTATGTCTTCTTGTAAATTCCCTGTCATTGTTTTTGCCACCTTAGTAATATAGCTTTAGTCACATGAATACTGTTGTAATTCTTACAGACTTTAAATGTAAGACAGCGAAGAATTGCATGCATACGGTCTGAGTATTTGTGTTTAGTATATCATAACTTTCTTAAGTCCAAAAAAGAAGAAACAGCACAATGAATCATATCATCCTTACTACTGGGAGCAGAGTAGGCTTAACGTCCTAAAGAGGGAATCAAATGTGTACTAAATGTATTTGTTTTATCTTATAGTTGTAAGTATGATGCTCCTGTTGTCCAACAATATATTAATAATACTATTATGCAAATCATTGGTGACCAAAGTGTCCCTTTGCATCACCCCTAAACCTTAAACAGTAAAAAAGATGATGAAATTTTCTGGTGGTTGATTTTGCATTTTTCAATATTTAACTGTAGTAAGTATATTTAAGTTTTGAACCATTTTTATCTGTGGAATTGAATTTCAGGTTGGTTTTCATGGTTGAATATCCATCCAATTGAGGAACGTATGTTGCCTTCTTTCTTTAATGGCAAAACTGAAAATCGGACTCCTGATAAATACATGGAAATACGGAATTGGATAATGAAGAAGTTTCATTCAAATCCAAACGTACAAATTGAATTGAAAGATTTATCAGAGCTTGATGTTGGTGACTTGGATGCTAGGCAAGAGATACTGGAGTTTCTAGACTATTGGGGTTTGATTAACTTCCACCCTTTCCCTTCAACGGATTCTGCAGTGGCCAGCACCAGCGATGATGGGGAAGCAGTAAAGAATTCATTGCTTGAAAAATTCTATCACTTTGAAACTCTCCAATTACGGCCGCCTGCTGTTCAGAAGACTGGCCTAATGGCACCTGCTATGACCTCTGGCTTGTTTCCAGAGTCAACGATTGCTGAAGAGTTGGTGAAACAAGAGGGCCCAGCAATTGAGATGCTTGAGTACCATTGCAACTCTTGTTCTGGTGATTGTTCTCGCAAACGTTACCACTGCCAGAAGCAGGTTATTTTCTGAACTGAATAAGTTATTGAAGTCCATAATATAATGGTGTGTTGAAGATTTGGTGTAACCTTAAATATATTTATTGAAGTTACGTTCCCTTATATACTCTACTCAAATGATATGCCGTCTCAAACCGTTCTTACAAAAGTTGTTAACCATAGTTATTAGAATTGCATGATTTGATACTGTTCGGCAAGCCAACAATTCTTATCATGTGAAGAATCACAAGTGGAAGGAAATCATGTGGAACAGACTCAAACCGGCGTGATTCCACATCATCGATATGAATTGCAATGATTCAATGATCCATTATTAATTTTTCTCTTTTTTGCTTTTCTTTCACTTATTCATGTCCAAGAAATTGAAAAGTCAAATAAGCTTAAAAGGAACTGATGGAGTGCACCTTGATAGTTCAATTGGTCTGTTTTCATTCCTAAGAAACCAAGACTGCACAATGTCGCTTACTCCATGCACCTTATTTGATTGTTCCATTGGTCTTTTTTTCTTCTAAAATCAAGGCTTCACACACTCACTCTCAGTCTATGCACAATTTAATGACTGGATTTGTTACTGTACTTTTAATTTAATTCCCTCAGCAGAGGAGTTAAATTATTGGCATGTTATGATTCTAGGAATCTTATTCAGTAACTTCTATTCATGATATCCCCAAAATAAACATTTTGTGTTAATTGCATTTGTGGCCTTATTGTATAGTATCAGTTTACAATAATATCTAAATTGAATTAGACCTTTCAAAAAATAGATCTAGTGCGACCCATAAAGAATTATTTCTATAGAATTAGAATAGCTGACGTTAATTTTGAAAGCTTTTCGAATACTAGTGAACTTACAAAAAAATGCATTCATCAAGACAGGTCAAGTGTTTCAGTTGACGACAAGCTGGTTAACTATCTGTCTGTTTATTGAATTATCATTGATATATTGTTGGAATGTGGATTATTGATGATAATTCAATTTTTTCTCTAATTCATGTTGCATATTTTCTCAATGCTTTTATCCATCTGACAGGCAGATTTTGATCTATGTACGGACTGCTTTAACAATAGAAGATTTGGCTCCGGCATGTCTTCGTTGGATTTTATACTCATGGAACCTGCTGAAGCTGCAGGGGTTAGTGGTGGAAAGTGGACTGATCAGGAAACACTTCTGCTACTTGAAGCATTAGAACTTTATAAAGAAAATTGGAATGAAATTGCAGAACATGTTGGAACAAAATCAAAAGCTCAGTGCATATTGCACTTTGTTCAAATGCCAATTGAGGATGTTTTTGTTGACTGTGGTGATGATGATGTTGATGCTGGTTGCAAAGAAACTGTAGATCCAGCTGCAACAAATAACGATTTGTCCATTGATAAAGATAAAGATGCTTCAGAGATTATTGAGAATGACACTAAAGATAGCATCAAAGACCATGATGAAACTTCTCAGGCTGAAGATGTTAAAGTGAAAGATAATCAAGAGGAAACTCCAAAGTTACAAGATGGTAGTGATGAGAAAACTATTGAGGGAACTTCTAAATTAGAAGATGATGTTAAAGTAAAAATTGGGGAGGAAGTAGGTAATGATTGTGCATTAAATGCTCTTAAGGAAGCATTTACAGCTGTTGGTTATTCTCCGGAACTTGAAGGCCCATCTTCATTTGCTGAAATGGGTAATCCTGTCATGACATTGGTAAGTTGAAGGGTTAGGTGTTAGAACAGTAGCTCCTTTTATTCTGTGTTTATGGGGTTTGGCTATCGATATCATGTCTGAATTATATATCTGAAGATTTCTTTCTTCAGAACAATAATCTTGAGTTAAAAATAAAATATTATATGACAGTTAGATGTAATGTAACTGCTGCTGATGCTGACCCTCTTTTTGGTGCACTTTGTCATGCCTATTGCTCGCAGATGACAAAACTTACGAAATTGCTAGTGTTTATTTTGATATTGAATACTCATGTTCAACATATTATTGTAATGTTTCCCATTCCATGTGTCATGCAATCTATATATTTTCCATGTTTTAGTCTTGCGCATTTCGTCTTGCTGACATACCGTCTTTTGCTATTCTGCAGGCAGCTTTCCTTGGACAGTTGGTGGGTTCTGATATGGCTGTTGCTTCAGCTCATAACTACATAAAGTCCTTGTCTGGAAATGCTCCTGGCACTGAGATTGCTTCAAGATGTTGCGTTCTTCTAGAAGATCCACCAGATGATAAGAAGGAAACAACTTCTTCTGAGAGGTATGTGATTTATATGAAGAGTCCACCTTTCTTGTAGTCCCGTAACTCGTCCTATTGTTGTTTTGATTGGGACTTACGATGTTGTGTCTGAATGGATTGTAGGGATTTTAAAAGTGAGGGAGATCAGACTGACAAAACTGTACGACAGGATTCAGATGATAAAGATTTAGAAAATGATCACAAGATAACAATTGCAAGTGATGCTTCAGAAGACAAGATACTTCTAGCTTCTACAGATGGTGGAGTCTCAGAAAAATTAATTTCTTCAAAGGAGCAAGCAATGATTAATCCTGAGTCTGGGCTTGACGATTGTAATGATCCCAGCATCTCAAAGGTACCCAATGATCAAGCTCGGGGTATTCTGCCCAATTCAGGTGGTTCGATATCCAAGGCTGAAATTCCACCTAATTCTGAGGAGGTTCGGGAGGGAACTTCAAATGAAGAACCTTGCCGTCCTATAGAGGAACAAAAAGAACTAAGTGTGTCTGATTCTCATCCATCAGAAAAGAATGAGCTTCAACAGTCAATTAAATCCAATTTACCAGGTGAGCATTCAAAGCCAGTAGAGACACCAAAATATGATGAAATGGTGTCTGATTCTATGCCCTTAGATAAGAGCAAGCCTCAAAAACATATATCTACAAATGCAGTCTCTGAGTCTGATAAAACTACAGACTCTGCAATGGATGTTGATGTAGTTTCTAATTCATTGCCATCAAAGATCGACTCCCAGCCACTGATATCTTCCCAAGATAATGGTACACAAAAGGATGTAGATATGATGTCACCTTCACATTCAATTAGATCGAATTCTGGTGCTGAAAATGGTGCAATTGCAGGTCTCTCTCTCTCTCACCCACACTTATATACACAAAAAAGGAATGTTGTTGTTATTCATGACATTTAGTCCACAAAATTGAATAAAACCTTTGTTCCAGGGGCAGGTGAAGATCATGCAGGAAATAGTACAGAAATGATAAATGATGGTACTAAGACTAAACAGGATAGCAGCTTTGAGAAAGTGAAACGTGCAGCTGTTTCTACACTAGCCGCAGCAGCAGTGAAAGCAAAATTTCTAGCAAATCAAGAAGAAGACCAAATCCGACAACTTACTTCATTGTTGATAGAGAAACAGGTAATCTTGTAGCCTGGTAAAGCTCTCACTGCATTGTATTTATATTGTATGTTCCTTTGACTTTCTTTGTAAATTCCATCAACTTGCAGTTGCATAAGTTGGAAACAAAGTTGGCTTTTTTCAATGATATTGAAAATGTTGCGATGAGAGTAAAAGAGCTTTTAGAGCGGTCACGACATAAGCTTTACCATGAACGTGCTATGATAATTGCATCCCGCCTTGGTTTACCGGCTTCCTCATCCAGAGGTGTACCATCATCCATACCAACCAATAGAGTTCCTATGAATTTTGCAAACTCACTCCCAAGACCACAAATCATGATGAATCCCCAAGGACCACTGATTTCTAGACCTGTGAGTACCACAGCTACTGCACTTCCAAACCCATTAATGTCTGCAACTGCAGCAGGAAGTTCAGTTCGGCCATCCAACCAGGAAAACCTTTCTTCTGTTGGGACAAAATAGTATCAAGTAGATATGGAAAAAAATTCATTCCTTATTATTAATGGATCACCTGCCATCGTTTTGACAATGTGAGTACAGATTTTCATTTTTTTTATGAATTTTTTAATCACTAGAATTTATAATAGTATATACTTTACGGTACATTAAATATTGCTAAGATAAAAGAAGCTATTGGCTAGTTTCAGGATAAAGTAAAAAAAAAAAAAAAAAACCAAAATAACAAGAATGAAGAATTGCCAAGGAAGAAAACCAAATAAATATTGAATAAAAGTTGAGAATATTTAGCTAGTTCATGTAAATGAAAACATCAAATATTTCAACTTGAGTATACATGATTATCCATTTTCCTTGATGGAAGTCAATGACTTGTGATTCAACTTAATTTTAACTGGTTTTTGTTTTTCTCACTCTTCACTCCTTTTGCTTTCAAGCCCAACATTGCCCTCAACTCCCCATTCTTACATAAAAATTATTCTGTTTACTAGATGTGAGAACCAAAACGAGTAGACGGATAAACTAATGTTGTATAGCAGGTCACCTTCTCTTTTGTATAGAAACAGTACTTATCTGTTTGCTGTTTTCCTAATATGCCTATACACATATTTTTATCAGAGTTATACCTTATAGAGAAGAGTCTACTCCTTTGTGTCAAAGAAAGACCTTCCCAGAGTCATTTTAGTTGAGCCGCTAATCTAGTTCATGGTGGCTAATAGGAGAATTTCATGGGTTACAATAAAATGGATGCGTCTTCATCTTTCTTTGTTTTGTATATCGACAGATTGTTGGGGTTATCCTCAATGCCAAATGTATACTAATACTACTGATCAGAATTTGAAAATTATTCCCCCAATTGATTAATTATTTTTAATTTGTTACCTGCACTTTGTTTTGTTACAATTGCAACATTTGGTGTTTTAATAATAAAAGATGACATATATAAAAACTAACTTGAAAAATGAGAAACTAGGTACTTCAAAATATATTTTGTTTTAGCTCCCGTTCAAATGCTTGTTATCTAGTCTTACCTATTCTTGCTATGTGCACTGGTTGACTTGCATTATTAACCTCTGGTCATTGTTTGATCCAGACAATTCTTTCTAAGGTGCTGGTTAGGCTAACTTAAAAGTAATGGGAAACGTGACCAGTTGGTGCACTGGAAGCTAATCTTTTCACCGTTGTAAGGAGCAGCTGGAGATGAGAGGACGGCAGACTGCTGATATATTTAAAGTTGTAGAGCGATTGGTTGTTTTTAAATTTTTGAGGTGTTTAAAACCAGTAAAAAGTTGTGCAAAATTGTGCTCTCAGCAGTCCTGAAACTCTGCTACTTACTACTACATTCTTGGATAGGAAGCATATTGAAACGTGGATAGCTTTATGGCAATCCCCAAGATTTGGCTTCAATTAAGATGGTTGCTCCCCCAACTCCATTTTTTGTTGTTTGATGCTCATCAACAAGGCCCCATCCCTGCTGTACGAATATTACTTTGTTTGCTCTTTTTAAAAAGATCAGTTTGTTAATATCCACGGTGTCATATTTCTAAGGGTCTTCTTCCAATTTCGTTATTGGTTGATATATATGAACCATTGGACATAAAACATCTAGTTATGGTTTCGAACATTAAACATCGTGTAGTTCTGCCAATTGGAGTACACCAAAATCAACGTGAGAGGTGCGAAGGATTTGAGGCATTTTTACAGCAGGCTCTGCGAGTGGGAGCTAGTTAAAAAAATGTGAATTATTATCAAGTTTACATGCTTTTTTTTTTCTTTATGCAATAAATTATTTGTGTGGACGGACACCTTTAGTGCTTTTTAATACATTGTTGAGATTAAACTAGAACTTTTCCTTGTACGTTTTAACATGAACAAAGTACAGTAAGTCCACGGCGATCCACAGTCTCCTCCACAGCGGGCTTGACACCTTTTATTTACTTTATTCTTTCCAAGAACATCACAAACTTCCCTTCAGCAATACTTAATGAGTAACAATTGAACTGTTTTGAACAGTTTTCATAACTGAATCTCAAAGCATGACCACAACCACCATGGTTGCTCACAAGTTTGTTAAGAGATTAAAAAAATGGGCATTCAAAATATTTTATTGTCTGGGAAAAAATAAGCAATGAAACAACTTCAGAATGATCTTTTGCTGTTTCTTTTACAATGATGGAATACCATACAAGGAGAACAACTAACATGATCGATTAATACCAAACCAAACAAGCACCCAACAGATCGCACTGGAACAATATGTTTCTTGAACTAACACAAATGTACAATGAAACCTCATAGACAGAAATGGCTAGACACGCCGAAATGATTTATAAATAATTTACTTTATTTGTACTGAGATGAAAATCTATATATTCAGCACTCACATCCTGTTGCCCGTTGCTGATTGCTGTTTCCAACATCAATTGTGTCTGGCAGGTATCTTCAATACGCACAGATTTTCACATGGAAAACAAATCCCAAAACATAATATCAATAACATTGGAGTAATTCGATTATCAAATAACATAAAGATTCATAATCTCTGGGCACCTATCAAATAATACTGCAACTGAAATATACACTGAAATTCGTTTGCAGGCATGCTACTATTACATAGATAAACCAACATATCCAATTTTAGAGAAAGTTGTAGCAATGACATAGTGAGTAGAAGTGCAAGTTTAGGGTTCAAGAAAGCAGCTCAATGAAAACAAGAATTTAGATGACTGACATGAAATAAAAACATCAACATAAAAAATGATGCCAGATTGCAATTAATGATGTATGCCTATATTCCATTTTTTCAGTACAGTATAGCAAATGGTTTGTCCCCATCATTAAACATCAATCATATATATTTGTTTTCAAGAGACAGCATGGATATTGTAAGCTAAAACACTAGTAGGACCAAAATATGCTCCTAAAAGGCTAAAACCAATTAACACTATTTCATAAATAATCAGATAGGACCTAACTTCATGTATTTGTGAAGAAGTGTGTTCACATATATTAAAGAATAGATGCACATCTTTAAGAACTTACAGTTCTTCCTCTTCCCCACTTTTCAGGGCATTCTTTGCTATGCATTGGAATGCTTCTTCAACATTAATACCCTCTTTGGCAGATGTCTCATAATATGGGATATTTCCTTTTGATGCACACCATGCCCGGGCCTTCTTTTCTGAGACCTGCACACAAGAACTTATGTGTGTAAACTATTTAGCAGTACATATGTTTTGGTGTTTCATGAATGTATCTGATGCATGAAAGCTTTTGAAAGAAAGAAAAGAAACACGGAAAATAGTAAAAGGGGAGGAAAAACATACCACTCTACTGTTCCCACCGTCAATATCTATCTTGTTTCCTATAACAACAAAAGGAAAATTCTCTGGATCGGAAGGATTTGCCTGATGAAGTGATCACAGCTCAAAAGTTATGAAATTTTTCTACATTGCTTGAGATAATAGATAAAATTGAGAAATTTGCGAAGTGAGAGGAGCGCATGCATACTTGAATCAGAAATTCCTCCCTCCAGTTGTTAAGGTTTTCAAATGATTTCATTGAATTAACATCATATACAAGAACACAGCAATCGGCACCGCGATAGAAAGCAACTCCTAGGCTTTGGAACCTTTCCTGGCCAGCTGTATCCCAAATCTGCAAGGTTTACAATATTAAAAATTAAAAAGAAAAGAAAATTTCAACTATTTTAACTTCAAATTTTCGATAAAAACAGGAAGAGTAATTATGAGATGCAGAATAAGCAGAAACATTATTTCCACAAGAAGCAAAGCATAGATGTCTCATAAGAGTATAACTGTAATATGCTGACACGTGTACCCCACAGTGCACTATTCAAAAAACTAAAAAAAGAGTCTTAAGAGTACCATGGAAAAATGTAGCTATTAATCATTAGATGCATAGCTACCATTTAAATAGATTTAGTTCTCTTTCCTGTTAGACTCAATCTATATATCAACGACGTTCAATGTTAACACTAACATAAACCACATATCATATATGTGTAAACTAATACTATAATGTCTGCATTGAGATCACTAATGGTAAAAATGTGTTTCGTTGCAAAGTCACATGCCAAGACAATCATCAAAATATAATAAACGACACTGCTCAAATCCCATACACAAGCCTGTTTTCAAAAATATCAAAACACTTTAGGATGTAGGCCTTCTAACATTAAAATGAGCAATAAACAACAAAATGTAATCCAGTAAACTACTAGGCATGTTTGATGTACACTACAGGCTCATAACAGCACCATGCAGCATCAACAAATGCAACATCGTTCATTTAAGAGGTTGTGACCTTAGAAATCTTCAGTTAAATCTGTAACATAGTGCACACGATATCTAGGTAATATCAGTAAGATAAACACTAACAAAAAGAATTTCATAATTTGTAAATCTGGCCTATCGTTTGCAAGGCTCGGTCATGCATCGCAAAAACAAACCAAGCCCAAGGCAGCACCATTCACAAACCTGTAAAGTGAAAAGCCTATCTTCAAATTGCACTTCTTTGGTTAAGAAATCCGCTCCAATGGTTGCCTTATACTGATTGCTAAACTTCTTATTCACATATCTAAAATAAATAGGTTAATAGAAACAAAAAATGCCACATATTTAATATTTTCAAAGCATAGCCTTATACAATACAGAAAACTCACAAAATTGCATTGAAAATTGAAAATAAATACAGAATGCAGAGTTTCTAGACAAGACCCGAAGGATACTGATTCATCAAAGACGTCTTCCCCACCCTGCAAATCATCAACAACACCACGATGTTAAAAAATTTAAAGAACTGACAAATAATTTGAAATAATTCAACTCATAAATCAACTTAACATTAACAATAGCATGGTTACAAGTGTCTAAACAATTATATACATTAAGTTACTTTATTATATACAATTCTTATGATCCAAACAAGAATAAGAAAATTCACAGACTGTGATCCAATTTTGTGGTTGCATATCACTAAATGAATTCGAACAGAGATCGATTATCAACAGAAAGAATTAAAAAAAAAAATCAGAAGGAAACAAAATCGTAGTTAGGAATCAAGTTATTGGAACGAAAGGATTGAAATTAAAGTAGTAGTATAAGATTGGAGTGTTATTGGAAAACACGAAAAGTGAAAGGATCTATAGAATATTCTCCTCCGCGAACCCTAGAATTGAAGAATCAGAGAGAGAGAGAGAGAGAGAGAGAAAGACGAACCCGCTGTCACCGAGAATGATGACCTTCAATAGAGTTCTTCTTCGGGACGGCATCGTACAGATCGGAGGAAGAAGAAATAGTTAACCGGTTTGGTTTGGTTTGTGTTTGATTTGATTTGACTTCAACTGCGACTCTCTCTCTCCGATTTCCACCGTCTTCAACTTGGCACTCTTAACTTTCTACGCAGCCGCTTTCTCTCTCTATAATAGGAATAAGACTAACAATATTAACGATTATTATGCTGGTGACAGCTGTAATTCAAACACATCATTCATCCAATTAAATTCCGAAAAATAAATTTTAGATAATAAAGTAATTAATATGTAGTTAAACTAGGTTGATATTATATGCATGGATCAATCATATAAATAATTATAATTTTAATCATTAATTTGTTTATGTTATTAATTTTTTACTTTAGAGTTTTGTGCTAAATATGAAATACGTTAGTGTCTGAATAAATTTATTTTTTAAAGATTTTTTTAAAAAATTTGATTTGTGTAGTATATATTATAAATATATATTTTAAAGAATAAAATGAGTAACAAACTGTAACTAAAATTTGAAAATTTAATTTATAATTATAATTATATTTAAATAAACTAAATTCAAATAATTTGTTAACAGTTATTTCACTACTTTGGAAATATTTATAAGACTTGAGTATTAATTAGAATTTCTAAAATTTTAGTAATTTTTAATGTTGTGTTTTTAGTAATATTAAATTAAGATCAAAGGTAAAATACGAAAGTAATAGTATGAACAAGTCCAGGTGGCAAAGAGAGAACATGTAACTTTTATTTTTCTCTCTCTTTCTCCTTCACTCACGAGTACTAACCCATCTCCCCGCTTCATTTTCTTTCACTCCCAGTACACACTCTTAAAAACATTTTGAAAACACTAACACTCGATTATTGTTTATCGTCTTCTTCATTCATCCATTTTCCTTTTCTTCTCATATTTATTCAAAGACAACAGACATCTAAAGTCTTTTACCTTCAATTGGATCCCTTGCATGTCCCTTTCTTCCTCTCCAAAACCCATCAATCAACCAAAATAGTACTGAAGGAAGATAAGGAGCAGATTGGGAAATCTCTAAATCTGAAAAATAACATAAAAGATAGGGAATGGAGAGCTGATTAGGCAAGCATCTTCCACAACCCAAATCGAATTGAAAGGGATTATTATTAACAAATTGTGAGTTCTTTTGGTAGAACTGATTTCGTATTTTTGCATGTGGGTTTCTGGGTTTCATGTTGGGTTCGTTTTACTATTTGGAAAGGATTTTTTGGGTTTGAGACAATGGACTTTATTAGAATCTAATAGTGAGGAAAAATTGTGGGGTTTAGCAAGTAGGAAATGTTTGATAACCTACATTTTTTTCTTTCAAAACCCACTTATTCTACATTTGTTGTGTGAATGATTATAGTTCGTTAAGGTGTGAAAGAATGCAAGTAAAATTGTTAGTTGAATAACTAATATCTCTTTTGTGTTGACTTATTTTTTGACTTCCATCTGAACATTCAATTCCGCCTCTAATCCTCTTTATCTACTCTTTCTGCCTCTAATGTTTTTGGCTGCATCTAGTGTTTTTTCTTCTTCTTTTGGGTTGTCTCTGATGTTTCTTCTTCTTCTTGTCGATGACTTTGGTCCTTGTTCATTTGCCTCTGACTCTGGTCATTGTTCATCTCCCTCTGCTCATTATTCATCTATCTCTGACTATGACAATGACAATTGTTCATCTGCCTCTGATCATTGTTCATTTGCATTTGACTTTGATCACTATTCATCTGCCTCTAGTCTATGTATCCTCTGACCATGTTGTTTCTGGTCCATGTATCGTCTGACCATGTTGCCTTTGGACCTATATGAAGTAGCAATGTCAATTTACAAGAAAGGGGGTTTGAATTGTAAATTCGCCTTTAAAAATTTCCTGTTAAAAACTTAAGAAAATAACTCAAGATTGATCTTGATTGTGAAAACATAAAATGGATAACGTTTTTGGTTAGTTAAAATTAACAATTTAATTTATCTATTTAACTAAATAATCAAACATACTGAAAGTAAATAGATAAGGGAAGAGATACCACACAAATATATATTCTCGTTCACCCAACTCGGGCTACGTCCAGTCCTCACGACTGTGAGATTTTCACTAAGTGCTAAAACGGAGATCAATCTTGGTTTTACACACCTGTTTCAGATCAACTTTGATCTGTTACAAAAATAAATCCTTTTCATCCATAAAGGAGTTCAATCAAATTACCTATCAATCTTTATATAGGATTTTATAGTTCACCTTTTAATCATAAAAGGATATCCAACAAGCTTACTCAAAACTATACTTCACACTATAGCCTTGAGTTTACAATGATATGATTTAAAGTGTTTTGTCAGAAATCTGATAAGGCTCAACACTTGTTTGAGTTCTGATTCTTTGACAGAGAAATACACGGGAATGATTATAGGAATCAAATAGGAAAATCAGAACTGACTCAATGTATATGAGTGAGATAAATTCAAGTATGATTAAACTGAGTAATGAATTGTTTAATACTTGAAGCTCTGATTTTGGACATAATCTAAGTATGCTCAACTCGTATTTGAATTTAGATTCTTGACAAAAGAATTCAATAGAATGATTCTGATATGAAGAAGAATAACATAACTGAATATTTTGTTTGTGATTGAGAAGCTTTCAAGTATGTAAGTGATGTATTGATTTGAACTTGAAGCTCTTGAATTTGATTATGAATGATGAAATAATTGTTTTCTTGAGTTCTGATTATTGCATTTATCTTGAGTTCTCTTTTATAGACTCAAAAAGTGCTTATGACAGCTCATTTGTCCGTTGGGAACAGACTGACTGTCCTTTGTCAGTGATTAGGTGAGAACAGGCCAAAAAACAAGAATGTTCTTCATTATGCTTCTGATGTTCAAGAGCAGACTTGGTTCTTCCTCTGTGTGGCAAATGAGTCTTGATCTTAGTGAGTCTTGATCTTAGTGAGGTAGGTATAGGTGCAACTGGTTCAAGCTCATTGTTGATGTTCTTCAACCATAACATCATGATGTGCAACATTAGTTTTGATTGGATGAAATATATTTACTGTCAAGAACATTATACTCTTGTGGAGAACATTCTGCTCTTTGTGGAGAATGTTCTGGTGTATACCTTCTTGCTTAATTTGATCTTTTTCTTATAGCCTTTTTGTTTTGCCATGATCATACTTTGGAGTTTTCATGAATGATATTTGAACATTATCAACTTTACGATTTATCCAAATATAACATTGTAATTATTTATCTTCACCATCCTATCTTTCATCATCAAAATCAACATATTCATCAACCATAATATGCATAATTTCATTTGGGCCTTGAGTTTCTTTGATTTGTTAATGTTTCCAAAGGTTATAGACACTCCAAATTTTTGTAATGAGAGGAGACATCATACTTTTCCATTCATGTGTATTGAGCATGCCTTGTTCATGTATCCATGTTCTTTCTTGATTGTTGGATGGTGTTCCTGCATCACAAGTTAGTAATGACTTTGGTACCCATATTTGTTTGGGTCCTTGATGGTTAGTATATCTTCTTTTAGAAGATTTTTTTAAAACTTGATATCTTTTTAAAATAGCAAGTTGACTCGAAGTGGCCATTCTTGGAACAACGGGAACACTTTGTTGTTGGTCTTGAAGAAGGTTTGAAAATCTGAGTTTTAAAAGTCTTTGAAATTGATTTTGATGAAATTCCAGAACGTTCTCCTTTTTTCAAACTTTCTAGAGAAAGTTCAGCTTTTGTTCCAGAACGTTCTCCGTTTTGAGAACAACCTAGAGAACGTTCTCCTTTCTGCAGATTTTTCAAAACTGGTTCAACTTTATTTGCAGAACACTCTTTCCTTTTAAAAATCCTTTTGCTTTTAATTTTTTCATCTCTTTTCTTAAAGTAACAAGAAACTTCCAGATGTCCAATTCTTTTACAATATGAACATTTGGTTTTGCATTTACCTTCCTTTCTTTCTAGAACAAAAATGTTTTCATAAATCTTTTCTTTTTGAGAAGTTTTGAAACATAAATCATCTTTCTCAAATATCCTTTCTTCAGATATCATATTATTTTGAAATGTTTCAGTGGTTGTTACCAAGTTGGTTGAATCATTTTTTGAATCAGGAACTTCTATCTTTAAAGAGGTACTTTCTTCCTTAGTTTCAAAATATTTTGGAAAATGATTTTTTATGGTTATCTCATTGAGAGACTTTTGTTGTTCAACCATTTGTAAATGAGTTTGCTGTAAACTTTGAATGACCTTTCTGAGTTCGTCATTCATAGCTTGGGCTTTCTCTTTTTCTTCTTTTTCTTTACGGAGTTGTTCTTTTAATAAACCATATTTTCGAGCAAGAAGGTTTGAATCACATAAAAGATTATCAAATTCTTTTTCCATTTCTTCACATAAAGGACAGAGTTCAGATATGGTTACCTCATTATTTTCTAAGTTTTCCTTGAAGCACATGTTGGTTTCTGACATTACTTCTTCTTCCTGAATCTTTTCCTCTAACACTTGTTAGGTGCTTAATCTTTAGAGACCAAGCTCTGATGCCAATTGAAGTAGCAATATCGATTTACAAGAAAGGGGGGGTTTGAATTGTAAATTCGCCCTTTTAAAATTCCTGTTAAAAACTTAAGAAAATAACTCAAGATTGATCTTGGTTGTGAAAACAGAAAAAGGAGAACGTTCTTGGTTTTCACCAGAAAACAGAGAACGTTCTTGGTTAGTTAAAATCAACAGTTCAGTTTATCTATTTAACTTGATAATTAACATACTGAAAGTAAATAGAGATAAGGGAAGAGATATCACACACAGATATATCCTGGTTCACCCAACCTGGGCTACGTCCAGTCCTCACAACGGTGAGATTTTCCACTAAGTGTTTAAAACAAGAACCTTCTTGGTTTTACAGCACCTAGCTTAGATCAACCTTGATCTTTGTTACAGACTTTAATCTAATTCCACCTAGAAAGAGATTAATCAAATCACCTACCAACCTTGATAGTGATTTCTTACAATCTACCCCAAACTATAGTTAACTCTTATAGTTTGAGTTTTACAATAATGATGAGATTGTTTAGAATCTGAGATGTCTCAACTCTTGTTTGAGATTCGATTCTTTACAAAGAATTCAGTATAAATGTATTAGAGTAAAAAGAATTTAATCAACTGATTCTTGTAAGTGATGAGAGATTTTCAAGTATGTATGTGAGTGATTGATGATATATCTTGGCACTTGAATGTCTTTCATTTTTGGACAGAATCTGAGTAAGCTCAACTCGTGTTTGAGATTAGATTCTTGACAAAAGAATTCAGTAGATGATTCTGATATGAAGAGGAAAGACAGAACTGAATCTTTTGTTTATGATTGAGAAGCTTTCAAGTATGAAGATGTGTGTGAGTGATGTTTTACTCTGTACTTGAAGCTGTATTTCTTCCTGAGCTTTTGCCTTCCTTTTATAGGCGTGAGAGCATATAATGATGGTCAAATAGAGCCGTTGGTAGTGCTCTTGTCAGGCTTGACCAAAGGCATTATTTCTGAATAAAAATAATCAAACTTTTGACTATTTTTATTTTCTGTTCAGACTGGGCTGTGTGTTGCATTTTGGATCAAATTTACTTGAGTGATTACTGATCCTTTAACACTTCTGATAAGTGATAATATTGTAGGCTTGAACTGGAGCTTTTGAATCACTTAAAACAGATTAAAAACGATCACAAAGCTTGTTGCAGAAAAACTGCAGTTGCTGGAGATTGATGATCAATCTAGAGCTTTAGCTTTTGGGTTTCCTGGAGATTGATAATCAATCTGGACTGATTTTTGAACATACTGGATGCTGTCTTGATGCATTGTACATTGTTAAGATTGTTTATCAATCTTGACAGCAGAACTGGAGTTTTGATTATGTCAAAATAGCTTGGAGAATGATGATGAACTTCTGCAGAATGTTGATGAAAATTCTGGAGATTGATAATCAATCTGGAGTCCTAGTATTTGAACTTTCTGGAGATTGATAATCAATCTGGAGGTTCAGTTTTGATCATTCTGGATGTCTTCCTGATCTTTTCTTGGATTTGTTTTGATGTAAACATACTTCAAGATCGTTCAACATTCTTGGCAGTCAAGCTGGAGAATGATGTTCAGTATGTTGGAGAATGATTGTATCATTCTGGACTAATGGTACACTGTTGGAGAATGATGTTAAACATGCTGGAGATTTGATTGTTAACATGCTGGAGATTGATGTTTGTTCATTATGAAAATAGTTGTTAATCATGCTGGAGAATGATAATCATTCTGGAGATTGATGATCATTTCTGGAGAATAATGATCATTCATAGAGACTGATGATCATTCTTGATAGAAGATCATTCTGGAGACTGTTCTGATCATTCTGATGTCCAAGAACAGACTTGGTTCTTGCTCTGAATGTATTTTCTGGAGATATCCTCTGATATCGTTTTCTGGAGATATCCTCTAGTATCCTCTGGTATTCTTTGGTTGAAGTATCCTATGGTATTCTCTGGTTAAGGTATCCTCTGATATCCTCTGGTTGAGGTATCCTCTGATATCCTCTGGTTGAGGTATCCTCTTATATCCTCTGGTTTGAGGTATCCATTGATGGCAGCTTGGTGAGGTATCCTCTGATGGCAGCTTGGTGAGGTATCCTCTGATGTCATCGGGTAACATCTGCTATTTTTTCAGATTGTGTCAAGAGTGTTCTTTATGCTGATTTCTTGGCTTTCCTTGAATCATTAACATGCTGTTAATTTTGAACATTCTGGAGACTGTTCAGTCTTGCTTTGGCAGCTTGATTCATGGCCTTTTTTCTTTGTGATTAGAATGGTTCCTTTTGATTCTAATTGATCACATCTGTTCCTTGTCATGTACTCTCAGTACTGATGTAAATTCCAGATACAGCAACTTTAATTAAGTGGTGGAGAAAGTTTGGTCTTTATGCTATCACAGTCTTGCGAACATTATTGTAAGACCCTTAATTTTAAACATTAATTTTGGAATTATTGTCAAGGGCATTTTGGGAATTTTTGTAAATATTTAATATATGTATGTTTTGAGTGAATATATATATAAATATTTATTTTGGAAGAGGAATTAAATTAATTTAAATTCAAGTAGTTAAATTAATTGGACCATTAAGTAAGGATTAATGGCTAATTGCAAGATAATTAAAAAGTTGGAAAATCAGACAAGTGGCAAGTGAGGTGGCACCATGAGAGTCTATAAATAGGAGTGAGAAGGATGGTGAAGTCAGAACACCATTCCTTCCTCCATACTGCCCATATTGCATGTACCAACTCCATCACCTCTCCCATTTCTGTCTCTGTTTCTGCCATTCCCGAACTTAAATTTAAGAGAGGGAAAATCCTTCAAACACCATTAACTGAGAATCCCAGCCTCAAACCTAAAAACCTCCAGTAGTAAAGTTAATCCCCACCTCAATACGAAGAGAAAGAACCCAGTTTTGCAGCAGCAAACTCAGGGAACAGTTTCACCGTTTTTGGACGCGAAAAAGGGAACGCAGCAGGAACAAGAGAAATAGCAGAGCACGCAACAAGGGTAAGGGCACCTTCCATTTTTAGCTGCATTAGGGCCATGAATGAGTGTTATTTCAGTTATGTTTTTAAATGAAAAGCTGTTTTCGAAAATGACATTTTGAGAGAAAATGCATTTTTTGAGAAGTGATTATTTTGATGAGTTGTTGTTGGTTGTTTTACTGGTAAAATATGTTGTTTTACATTCTGTGTGAATGCTGGAAAACGTTTGCATGCCATTTTAGTTATGATTAAAATGCATGTCTTAAAACTGTTTCGAAAATGGCATTAAAATGCAAAATGCATCTTGTTGGTGCTTAGTGTTCTGTGATGTTTGCTTGTCATTCTGTGGTGTTTTGAGAAAACTGAATGCATGCATGTTTGCTCTGATGTTTTGTGAACACTGAAATGTTGCATGTTTGTTCTGATGAGTGAGAACACTGAAATGTTGCATGGTGTCCTGATGATTGATCATCTGTCTCTGTTTTGGATAAACTGGTTCTGATTCTGTTTTATGTTGTGGGATTATGGTGATGAAAATGACTCTGATTCTGGTTGTTTTGTGTGCTTCTCGTGATGTTGATGATTCTGGTTCTGGTTGTTTTGTGTGATTCTGGTGGTGTTGATGATTTTAAAGGAAAAATGGATTTTAAATGAGGAAAAGCTTTTTGAAAAGTGCAGAATTTGTTTGATATTTGGTTGTCTTTTATTAAAGAAAACAGTTGAAAAGGGTTGAACTTTCACTGGTTTTTCGAAGGTGTATTCGAATACAACATGAGTGTATTCAAATACAACCTGTCAAGTTTTGTTTTGCCTAAGTTTTCAAAACCTGTATTCGACTACGAGCCCCTGTAGTCGAATACAGAAGAAGGATTTTTGCTTCTAGTTAAACCTCTGTATTCGACTACGACCATGTCGTATTCGAATACATAAGTGAAATGTTAACACTGTATTCGCATCTGTAGTCGACTACAGGTATGCTGTATTCGACTACAGATTCGAGTTTTTCCAAAAACTCAGTTTTTAGCTTCTGTATTCGAATACAAGGAAGCTGTATTCGAATACATATTCGTGTTTTCCAGAAAAACAAGTTTTAATCACTGTCATGTGAGTTTTGAAGTGTTGAGAAACTCTGAGAAGGTTTAAATGATTTGAAAAGAAGTCTGTGAAAAAGTTTTAAAGAGGAGAGAAAGATGTTTGAAAATCTTTAAGTGACAGGGGATAAAAAGCTGAATTTTTCAAAGGTTGAACTCCTGTATTCGACTACAGCCATGCTGTATTCGAATACAAAATGTTAAATTTCAGTTTCTGCTTCTGTATTCGAATACAGGGAGTCTGTATTCGAATACAGATTCGTGTTTTCAGAAAATTTCCATGTTTTAAGAGTGTTTTGAGAACCCTAAGTGTCTGGGGAATACTGGGAATGTTGTGGGGAGTTAAAGTGGAACTTTTGATGAGATTTTGATGTAGTGGTGATGAAGTTTTAAAAACATTACTGATGTAATGAAAGAGGCTGAATCTGCACTGAAATCTGCCTCTGTATTCGAATACCAGAGGGCTGTATTCGAATACAGAGTGTGAATCTACACAATTTTTGGCTTCTGTATTCGAATACAGAAGAGCTGTATTTGAATACAGATTCGTAAATCTCAGAAAAATCCCAGTTTTAATTCTGTGTCTGAATTTTTGAGAGGTTGGGAAAACATTTCAAAGTGCGAATGATTAATTTACTGTTAATTCATGATTGTGATGTTGTTATGTATGACTATGCTGAAATATTTAAATATGATTGAGAAGCATGAATTTCTGAGTTGCATTCTGTTTCTAGAGAAGTGAAACACTGCATATTCATGCATTGCATAGTCAAGTGGTACCCGCGATGGGCCACGGAGTAATGCGCAACCACGTGCTGATCTGTGAGCGATTGCACTAGGTACTGATCTGTGAGCGATTGTACCTTGGTATATAAGTGCTGGTCTGTGAGCGACTGCACTGGTACTGGACTGTGAGCGTCTGTACCCTGAAATGCGCAACCACGTGCTGATCTGTGAGCGATTGCACGAGTGCTGATCTGTGAGCGATTGCACGAGTGCTGATCTGTGAGCGATTGCACTAGGTACTGATCTATGAGCGATTGTACCTTGGTATATAAGTGCTGGTCTGTGAGCGACTGCACTGGTACTGGACTGTTGAGCGTCTGTACCCTGAAATGCGCAACCACGTGCTGATCTGTTGAGCGATTGCACGAGTGCTGGACTGTTGAGCGTCTACACTAGGTACTGATCTGTGAGCGATTGTACCTTGGTTTATGTCAAACGTGCTGGTCTGTGAGCGACTGCACGATGTGCTGGACTGTGAGCGTCTGCATTGGTGCTGATCTGTGAGCGATTGCACCCTGGTCATGAGGGCCGTTAATTTGTGCTGGACTGTGAGCGACTGCACCTTGGTAATTCCAAAAAAATTATGCATGAGCATATATGCATTACATTATGGGATTTGACCGTTGTGTCATGATTGTTTATATGATGAATGTTGGAAATTAATGCGTGTGAGTGCTGTCCAAAAATCTGATATTTATGAATTTATGTTTGTGTTTTGTTGACGTGTTGGCTGTACTTACTGCATATTCATAATCATTAACTGCTGTTTTGAAAAGGCATGAAAGTCATAAATTTCCAAATGAGCATTATTATTTTTCTCATCATCATAAATTATGCCATGATTAGATGTTGTTGTGCAATACATGCTATGTGAATATTTGTTATTTTCGGTCGGTGACCCCTTGCTATATATTGTGGACTTTGGGCTTTGCCCTCAGATGTTACCCGAACCCGTCCTACCGACGGATACACTAACGACGGAAACGTCGTTAGTTTTTCCTGATCTTTACGTACGGAATCTACGTGGACAACGCAGAGGGACGAACGGCCGGTTGAAGACGAGACTTATAGAGGATACGGTGGAGACCGTGCTACTGTAGCCTAGTGCATGATCAGTCTAGACTTTTGTATAGGGTTTCGAATTTTGGGAAATGTAATTTTATTTTGGGAATTAATGTATTACTTTTTCCGCTGTATTTTCTGCACTCTGACATTGTTAACATTTTAAAAATGCCTTAAGGTTTATTATTAAATTTCCCGAAATTGAGTACTTATTGATTTACGGAAACTTTATTTTAATTCCTTCCGAATTAAATTAGGAAAATCATTTTTATTATTGATTTTAAAAAAAAAATGCACCCGCGATGTGTTTTAAACTCGGGGTGTTACATTCTCCGTTTTCCAGAATATGTCAAGAATGTTCTCTGCTGCTGTTTTCTTCGATTCTTGCTTTGTTCAGTTATGCATTTATGTTCCTTAAACAAACTTAAGTGAAATCATTAGTAGACCACCATTCATAAAACTTAATCATTTAATTTAAAAGGTTTGTCGTCATTAAAACATATATCAAAAAGGTTTTTTCCTCAACAATCTCCCCCTTTTTTATGATGACAAACCTTTTGAATAAATCATAAGTTTTATGGATGGATATAAATAAAATGCAAGAATGTTCTTAAATATGTAATTAAACTTCCCCTAAACACATGCAAGAGTTTAATTCTTGTCATTCTAATTAAACTCCCCCTAAACATATGCAAGAGGTTAATTCTTAACATTCTTCGTTAACTTCTATCATTTTATATCCATCATATATTTCTCTCCCCCTTTTGACATCTATCAAAAAGGTTTGGAAATAGACATAGAAATAAAAAAAATGGAGTAATAGCTGAGTGCACTACACAGAAATCATGTGGTTGACTGGCATTCATATATCAAACTAGTCAAGTTTGCATTTAGCATTAAAGAACATAGCATGTATGATGATCATATCATTGTAGTCAATATTGCAATCAAGATACGGATAATGATAACAACAACAATATGACATAATTGTATGCAAGCATTTGAACGCACTTTGAAAAATAGTCAATGAATATATATTCTTCTCATTTTTTAGAAAGAAAACAATGAGTAAACTTTAGTTTCAAGAAGAATAATATTTTCTAAAAACTCCTGCTGAATTAATTTTTTAAATAATTCAAAGTTCCATAATACAAGGAAAATGTCACATTGCTCTTTATCCTCTTTCACAAGAGATCACCTTTCAATTTGAATATGATCAAGCTTTATTAGAAATAGATCCATTTTTCATTTTTATAGCTAGAGAGAATGAGCGCATACAAGGAAGCAAAATAAGATGAATCAAATATAATTTATCTCTTTACAAAATATTATTATTCTAAGAATCTTTGTATTTTTCAAAAACTATTTTTTTAAATGGATAAAAAAAATATGCCAAAGGATTTGCTTACACTAAAGAAATGTTTTTCAAAGTTTTTTGTAAACACACAAATAAACAATAAGGCATATGTTCAAGCTTACTTTCATGAGACTTTTTTATTGTTGCTATTTTTATCTATCATGCTTAAAATAAATTTAAGCACTTGAAATCAATTTTCACAAAAGAAGTAAGCAACAAATAAGACTCATTTGCAAAGACATATATTAATATGCTTCAAAATGTTCACATATCAATTTTTGACTTTCATGGCATAATCTTCTTGGATTAGTTTTGAGTTTTAAAGCCATAAGAGACAAAAATCATTTTCATGAAGACCAAACACATATTCTCTTGTTGAAATCCTTCAAAAATGAATCATAAACAAGGATATAAATTTAAAATATGTTGAAGAAGGATCTTTTTCAAAAGCCACATTATAAACTCAATTTTTTGGTTTTTTTTTTTTGAAAAGCCATATTCAAAAAATATTATACTTAGACAACAAGCAATGTATAGGATATTCAATATATTCAAAACAATTGGAGAACAGTATAGATAATACTTTCAAATTCATAAGAAGGTAAATGATGTTAATTCATTTAACATGATGATTTGAAAGATGTTATTGTGCAAAGTGTAAGAAAACATTCATGAATTTTACACTCATAATAGCCCTTTGTCTAATTATTAAAGACACTAATTTATTTTAAATGTCTTTATAACTAGAACAGTAATTTTGAATGTCAAACTGAGTTTGCACACTTGTTTATCATAAAAAGTGTATGAACAAAGAGTGAAAACATGTTGAATTTAGAATAGAAAATAGGCATATGCACATACAAGTAATGTAATCAATTTAAACTTTTTAAAGTCATACTTGCATAAAAAATAACATGCATTTTTAATTTTAAGAACACCCAATCAATCACATGATATAAAAGAAATATTCATTCTTATCATGATGCAAATAGCATAACAATTTTGGATTGAGTGTACCTCCTTTAGTGGTCTAGTTCAACGACAAGAGATCTTTGAATATTTTGGAGCTTCTCTTCATTCTCTTTTATTCATCTTGATTGATGGTCAAAGTGGGACAATTTATCTTTTGTTGTTGAGAGAGTTCTTCCAATGATGAATCAAAACTGTCATACACTCTCAAGAGTATCTTTAACCATTTTGAAATTAATGCTTTAATCCTTTATTCGCATAAGCGTTCATCCAATAGGATGATTGCTCCATAATCAAGTCTATGCCGTATACAACACCTTGCTGCTTGATTTTTAAAGCTTGGAATGCTTGATGGCATAGCCACTCATTTCAGCCTAAGAGACGTTTGGATGTTTTGAATGAGTCATTATACTTATTCTTTAGTAGAGCTTGAATATCATTTCTGTTGTTCAGAGGCATGTTAACCACTGTAGTTGCATCTCCAGCAGCAGCAACAACTTTGGTACCAGTAACAAATTCCTCCCAATTAGTTCTTCTAATAATTTGATCATGAGGAGATGTTTTGGAGGAAAGGTTAATAGTGAGGTAGGTATAGGAGCAACTGGTTCAAGCTCATTGTTGATGTTCTTCAACCATAACATCATGATGTGCAACATTAGTTTTGATTGGATGATATATATTTACTGTCAAGAACATTCTGCTCGTGTGGAGAACATTCTGCTCTTTGTGGAGAATGTTCTGGTGTATACCTTTTTGCTTAATTTGATCTTTTTCTTATAGCCTTTTTGTTTTGCCATGATCAGACTTTGGAGTTTTCATGAATGATATTTGAACATTATCAACTTTGCGATTTATCCAAATATAACATTGTAATTATTTATCTTCACCATCCTATCTTTCATCATCAAAATCAACATATTCATCAGAGCAGGTCGGACCAATTGGAATGTGGGTATTGGTTCAACTTAGGATGTTTTTCTTTTTGTTATATGTTCTAAGTATTCACTCACCAAATATTAAGTCTAGTCAACTTAATATTGTGTTTGGTATGCAGAATTATGGTAGAAAGACCTGCAAAACATGATGGGATATGAATTGCCTTTACGTGAGTGACACCCATTATAATAAGGTAATATAGTCTTTTTTTAGGTAGTTTAGGCCTGTGTATTGAAGAATTATAAGACTCCCTGTAAGAAGAGTAAATCAAATGAAAGATGTTCCAATAGTCAAAGGTTGAGGGAAACCAAGGAAACTCTATGCCAAACTACTACAGGGATTTAAATGGTATGTCAATAAAAGCACATAGAGATAATTGTTGAGTAAGGTAATATATATTATATGGAATACGAGGTTAGCAAAATGTAAGGTTAAGCATGAAGTAGCAATGTCGATTTACAAGAAAGGGGGATTTGAATTGTAAATTCGCCCTTTTAAAATTCCTGTTAAAACCTTAAGAAAATAACTCAAGATTGATCTTGGTTGTGAAAATAGAAAACGGAGAACGTTCTTGGTTTTCACCAGAAAACAGAGAACATTCTTGGTTAGTTAAAATCAACAGTTCAGTTTATCTATTTAACTTGATAATTAAAAGACTGAAAGTAAATAGAGATAAGGGAAGAGAAATCACACACGGATATATCCTGGTTCACCCAACCTGGGCTACGTCCAGTCCTACAACGGTGAGATTTTCACTAAGTGCTAAAACAGAGATCAATTTTGGTTTTACACACCCTGTTTCAGATCAACTTTGATCTGTTACAAAAACAAATCCTTTCCACCCAGAAAGGAGTTCAATCAAATCACCTATCAATCTTTAGATAGGATTTTACAGTTCACCTTTTAATCATAAAAGGATTTCCAACAAGCTGTTGAGGAAAAAACCTTTTTGATATATGTTTTAATGACAACAAACCTTTTAAATTAAATGATTAAGTTTTATGAATGGTGGTCTACCAATGATTTCACTTAAGTTTTTTTAAGGAACATAAATGCATAAGTGAACAAAGCAAGAATCAAAGAAAACAGCAGCAGAAAACATTCTCCACATATTCTGGAAAATGGAGAATGTTCGCCAGTCCATGACAGCCTAAAAACCTAACTTTCTCCATCACTTAATCGAAGTTGTTGGTTCTGGAAGTTACATGGATATGATCACTACATGGCAGAGAACACATAGGATCAATTCAAATCAAGAGGACATTCGAATTGAGAAAGATAAAGAATCTCAAACAAGCCTGTCCAGACAGTTCTGGAAACAGTAATTATCAGACTCCAGAAGATACCTCATGAAGTCAATTACCAAAAGATACATTCTGGAAATTACCAGAGGATACATTATGGAAATTAACAGAGGATACGTCCTGAATTTACCAGAGGATAAATTCTGGAAAAAACCAGGAAGTCGAAAAACATCTTAAGAGGATAACTTTGAAGGCCTAGATCAAACGGAAACAATATCAGAAGAACATCTGAAATACACCAGACGGAAGCCTGCCATAAGGACAATTGCTTCATACCATAAAAATTCAAATATCAGAAGCAATCAAGAAGTTATGCTAATCAGAACATAGCCTGGCAGTGAAATATCAAAACTGTCCAGACTTGATCCAGAATGGATCAAAGGATATGTTTGCTGGCCCAGATCAGAAGGAAAAAATATCAGATGAAAACCTGGACCATACCAGGATGAAGACTGCCATGAGGAGAGTTGTTCCAGCTCAGAAGTAATCAAATGTAATAAGTATTACAGAAGATAATCTGACCAGAACATAGCATGACAGTCAAATTTTACTTCATCTAGAAAACGATATCAGAGGATATCTCTAGAAAAGATCAGGAAGACATCCAGAATGATCAAAACTGAACCTCCAGATTGATTATCAATCTCCAGAAAGTTCAAATACTAGGACTCCAGATTGATTATCAATGTCCAAAATTTTCATTAACATTCTGCAGAAGTTCATCATCATTCTCCAAGCTATTTTGACATAATCAAAAACTCCAGTTCTGCTGTCAAGATTGATAAACAATCTTAACAATATAAAATGCATCAAGACAGCTTCCAGTATGTTCAGAAATCAGTCCAGATTGATGATCAATCTCCAGGATATCCAAAAGCTAAAGCTCCAGATTGATCACCAATCTCCAGCAACTACAGTTTTCTGCAACAACATTATGTGATCATTTTCAATCTGTTTTAAATGATCCAAAGCTCCAGTTCAGACCAGCAATATTATCACTTATCAGAAGTGTTAAAGGATCAGTAAATCACTCAAGTAAATTTGATCCAAAACGCAACACACAGCCCATTCTGAACAGAAAATAAAAATAGTCAAAAGTTTGATTATTTTTATTCAGAAATAATGCTTTTGGTAAAGCCTGACAAAAGTACTCCAACGGCTCTATTTTTAAATGCTCTCACGCCTATAAAAGGAAGGCAAAAGTTCAGGAAGAAACACAGCTTCAAGTACAGAGAAAAACATCACTCACACACATCTTCATACTTGAAAGCTTCTCAATCATAAACAAAAGATTCAGTTCTGTTTTTCCTCTTCATATCAGAATCATCTACTGAATTCTTTTGTCAAGAATCTAATCTCAAACACGAGTTGAGCATACTCAGATTCTGTCCAAAAATCAAAGACATTCAAGTGCCAAGATATATCATCAATCACTCACATACATACTTGAAAATCTCTCATCACTTACAAGAATCAGTTTGATTAAATTCGTTTTACTCTGATACATTTATACTGAGTTCTTTGTAAAGAATCGAATCTCAAACAAGAGTTGAGACATCTCAGATTCTAACAAAACAATCATTATTATTGTAAAACTCAAACTATAAGAGTTTAATATAGTTTGAGGTAGATTGTAAGAAATCCTATCAAGACAGATAGGTGATTTGATTAATCTGATACCAGGCGGAATTAGATTAAGTTCTGTAAACAAAGATCAAGGTTGTCTAAGCTAGGTGCTGTAAAACCAAGAAGGTTCTTGTTTTAAACACTTAGTGGAAAATCTCACCGTGGTGAGGACTGGACGTAGCCCGGGTTGGGTGAACCAGGATATATCTGTGTGTGATATCTCTTCCCTTATCTCTATTTACTTTCAGTTTGTTAATTATCAAGTTAAATAGATAAACTGAACTGTTGATTTCAACTAACCAAGAACGTTCTATGTTTTCTGGTGAAAACCAAGAACGTTATCTGTTTTCTGTTTTCACAACCAAGATCAATCTTGAGTTATTTTCTTAAGTTTTGAACAGAAATTGTAAAAGGGCGGATTTAAAATTCAAACCCCCTTCCTTGTAAATCGATATTGCTACTTCACAAGCTTACTCAAAACCATACTTCACACTATAGCATTGAGTTTATAATTATATGATTTAAAGTGTTTTGTCAAAATCTGAGAAAGCTCAACACTTGTTTGAGTTCTTATTCTTTGACAGAGAAACACACGAGAATGATTCTGGGAATCGAATAGGAAAAATCAGAACTGACTCAATGTATGTGAGTGAGATAACTTCAAGTATGATTGAAGTGAGTAGTAAATTGCTTAGTACTTGAAGCTCTGATTTTGGACAGAATCTGAGTATGCTCAACTCTTGTTTGAGTTCTGATTCTTTGACAAAAGAATTCAATAGAATGATTCTGATATGAAGAAGAAGAACATAACTGAATCTTTTGTTTGTGATTGAGAAGCTTTCAAGTATGTTAGTATATGTAAGTGATGTATTGATTTGAACTTGAAGCTCTTGAATCTGGTTATGAATGATGAAAAAATTGCTTTCGTGAGTGCTTGTTGTTGCCTATATCTTTAGTTCTCTTTTATAGACTCAAAAAGTACTTTTGACAACTCATTTCCTTGTTGGGAATAACTGGTTGTCCTTTGTCATTGATTAGGTGAGAGCAGGTCAAAAAGCAAGAACGTTCTTCATTATCCTTCTAATGTTCAAGAGCAGACTTGGTTCTTCCTTTGTGTTACAAATGAATCTTGATCATAGTGATGCGTATTCTTGACTTTTAAATTATAGGGATCCTCTGGTGAAATCCTCTGGAGGTATTTTCTGGTATCCTCTAGAGGTATCCTCTGATGACGTCATCTTGAGGTATCCTCTGGTGACGACTTCTGGAGGTATCATCTAGATGTATCTTCTCGTATCCTCTGGTGATGTCATCTAGAGGTATCCTCTGGTGATGACTTCTGGAAGTATCCTTTGGTGATGACTTCTGGAGGTATCCTCTAGTGACGTCATCTGGAGGTATCCTCTGATGACGTCATCCTATGGTGACAACAAAATGTTGTCCAGAATGTTCTTGGATCTTCAGATTTGATCTTGCTTCTCTCAACTGATTTTGATTCGAATTTCCTTCAAGTTTTTCCATAATTTTTGAATCAAATCTCCTTAATACTTTGATCAGATTTCTATCAAAAATCAATCAAGTCTTCTTTGAATTTTAATTAAGTCTTCACTTGATTGTGACTTAAATCTGGACCATATAATCTGCTGATATGGATCAAGTCTGGACCATGTGATCTGATGTGTACCATTTTGCTTCCTGATCTGGACAGTGTAACTGTAAGACCCTTAAAAATTAATATTAATTTATGAAATTAATATTAAGGGTATTTTGGGGATATTTGTAAAATATTTAATATATGTATATTTTGAGTGAATATATATATATAAATATTTATTTTGGAAGATGAATTAAAATTATTGGATGAAGATTAAATTAATTTAATTTCGAGTAATTAAATTAATCGAACCGTTAATTAAGGATTAGCGGCTAATTGCAAAACGTTTAAGTGCTGAAGGACCCAGCAATATTTTAACATTATTTTTTTATAAGGTGGCACCTAAGTAACTCTATAAATACACATGAGGAGGCAGAGCAAAATCAGAACTCCATACCTCCCCATTCTGCGTGTAACAATGCTGCATGTAACAGTACCCTCCTTTCCCATTCTGAAATCTGTTTCCAGTTCACGATTTCAAAATACAAAAGAGGGATTTCCTCAAAAGTGCCATCAATTGGAAATACAAGCACCAAACCAGAAAACCCCCAGAACTAAAGTTGTTCCCCACATCATTACGGAGCTAGAAAACCCAGTTTCGTAGCAGCAAACTTAGGCAGCAGTTTCACCGAATTTTGGCGCGTAAACGGGAACGAAAACAGAAACGTGAGAAGTAGCAGACACGCAGCAAAGGTAAGGGCACCTTCCACTTTCTAGTTGCATTTTAGGACTGTAAATGTATGTTTGAGGTGATTATATTTGAGTTTCTGTTTTGAAAAAGAAACTGTTTTACATAACATTTTGAAAGATGAAAGAAAATGCATTCTGTTGAGGTTTTAAAAAATCTGCAGCATGCTGTTTTGGGTGGTTATTCCAATACTTTTTTGTTTATGGGGAAAGCTGAAAAAGGCATTGCATGTTATTTTGAAGAGGAGTAAAAAGCATATTCATAAAACTGTTTTGAATATTGCAAAAATGCATTATGTTGGTGTTTTGCTGCTCTGTGATGCTTGCATGTTATTCTGATGTGTTGTGAAAGCTGAAATGTTTGCATGTTATTCTGATGTGTTGTGAAAGCTGAAATGCTTGCATGTTATTCTGATATTGAGAAAGCTGAAATGCTTGTATGATGTTCTGATGGTTTGAAAATCTGGATGATTCTAATGATTGATCATTCTGTTTCTGTTTCTGGATGATTTGGTGTTGATGATTCTGATTCTGTTTTTGTTTTGAGTGATTCTGGTGATGTTGATGATTTAAAAAGAAAAGGGATTTTGAATGAGGAAAGTATTGTCTAGAAAAGTGCTGAATCTGTTTTGATGTTTGGTTGTTCTTTTTAAAAGAAACAGTTTGAAATGTGTTGAAGTCTTAGGAAAAATTTCACTGCTTTTCGAAGGTGTATTCGAATACAACCTGCCAAGTTTCTGTTAAAAAGCCTCTTGAACTTCTGCATATGGATCTGTTTGGATCAGTGAAAGTAGCATCTCTAAATGGAAAGAAATATGGCTTTGTTATAGTAGACGATTACTCTAGGTGGACATGGGTAAAAATTCTAAGAAGTAAAGATGAATCCCATACTGTATTTATGACATTTTGTAAACAAGTCATGAATGAAAAAGGTTTTAAGATAGTGTCAATTAGAAGTGATCATGGAGGAGAATTTGAGAACAAATTCTTTGAAAGTTTCTGTGATGAGAATGGAATCTCTCACAACTTTTCTTCTCCTAGAACACCACAACAGAATGGAGTTGTAGAAATAAAAAATAGATCACTCCAAGACATGGCCAGAACTATGTTAAATGATCTAAATGTTGCAAAACATTTTTGGGCTGAAGCAATCAACACTGCGTGTTATATTCAAAATAGAGTCTTTATTAGATCTATGTTGAATAAAACACCATATGAATTGTGGAAAGGTAAAAAGCCTAACATTTCTTATTTTAAACAATTTGGCTGTATCTGTTATATGCTAAATACTAAAGATATTCTTGGTAAGTTTGATTCTCGATCTCAAAAGTGTATCTTCATTGGATACTCTGAAAGATCTAAAGCTTATAGGGTGTTTAATACTGAAACTCATATTGTAGAGGAATCTATACATGTTAAATTTAATGACAAACAGTTTGACACTGCAAAGTCAAAGCAAGATGTTGATATTACAGATTTAACACAACCAGAGGAATCAGAAACAGACAAACCAGCAAAACAGATAAACCAGCAGATTTTGGAGAAGTGAAGGATACAAGCAAGTCAGAAGCATGTGATACATCTTCAAAGGATGAATCTGATCAAATCAGAACCAGTCATGAGAAGTCAGAAGAGAAATCTGGATGGAAATATCAGTTATCTCATCCTAAAAATCTGATCATTGGAAGTGGAAGTGATTCTTTAAGAACCAGATCATCATTAAAAGATATGTTTGTTTGGTTTAATCTCATCGATTGAGCCTACTTCTGTTAGTGAAGCATTGGCAGATGATGGATGGATTATTGCAATGCAGGAATAGCTAAATGAATTTAAGAGGAATGATGTGTGGGATCTAGTTCCAAGACCAGAGAAGAACATTGTGGGAACCAAGTGGGTCTTCAGAAATAAGCTAAATGAAAAGGGTGAAGTAGTCAGAAACAAGGCAAGGCTTGT
>JBBPBO010000005.1:79169096-79294693 GCA_037974295.1 Cicer cuneatum
CAATTTGGCTGTATCTGTTATATGCTAAATACTAAAGATATTCTTGGTAAGTTTGATTCTCGATCTCAAAAGTGTATCTTCATTGGATACTCTGAAAGATCTAAAGCTTATAGGGTGTTTAATACTGAAACTCATATTGTAGAGGAATCTATACATGTTAAATTTAATGACAAACAGCTTGACACTGCAAAGTCAAAGCAAGATGTTGATATTACAGATTTAACACAACCAGAGGAATCAGAAACAGACAAACCAGCAGAAGCAGATAAACCAGCAGATTTTGGAGAAGTGAAGGATACAAGCAAGTCAGAAGCATGTGATACATCTTCAAAGGATGAATCTGATCAAATCAGAACCAGTCATGAGAAGTCAGAAGAGAAATCTGGATGGAAATATCAGTTATCTCATCCTAAAAATCTGATCATTGGAAGTGGAAGTGATTCTTTAAGAACCAGATCATCATTAAAAGATATGTTTGTTTGGTTTAATCTCATCGATTGAGCCTACTTCTGTTAGTGAAGCATTGGCAGATGATGGATGGATTATTGCAATGCAGGAATAGCTAAATGAATTTAAGAGGAATGATGTGTGGGATCTAGTTCCAAGACCAGAGAAGAACATTGTGGGAACCAAGTGGGTCTTCAGAAATAAGCTAAATGAAAAGGGTGAAGTAGTCAGAAACAAGGCAAGGCTTGTTGCACAAGGTTACAGCCAACAAGAGGGCATTGATTACACTGAGACATTTGCTCCAGTGGCCAGGTTAGAAGCTATTCATATCTTATTGTCCTTTGCTGCAAATAATAATATCAAATTATTTCAAATGGATGTTAAAAGTGCTTTTCTCAATGGTTATTTGAGTGAAGAGGTATATGTTAAACAACCTCCAGGTTTTGAAAATTTTGAATTTCCAAACCATGTCTTTAAACTTAGAAAATCCTTGTATGGGTTAAAACAAGCACCTAGAGCATGGTATGATAGACTCAGTAATTTCTTAATTAAAAATAATTTTGAAAGAGGACAAATAGACAATACTTTGTTTAGCCGGTCAATAGACAATGATATTCTGATCATTCAAATTTATGTTGATGATATTATTTTTGGATCTACTAATGGCATTCTTTGTCAAGAATTTTCTGAATTAATGCAGTATGAATTTCAAATGAGTATGATGGGAGAACTTAAGTTCTTTCTAGGATTACAAATTCAACAAAGTTCAGAAGGTATTTACATTCACCAAACTAAATATACAAAGGAACTTCTCAAGAAGTTTAAGCTGAGTGATTGCAAACCTATGGCTACACCAATGCATCATACTTGTTCACTTGATAAAGATGAATCAGGAACAAAAGTTGACCAGAAAATCTACAGAGGAATGATAGGATCATTATTCTACCTTACTGCTTCTAGACTTGATATCATATTTAGTGTGTGTGTGTATGTGCTCGATTTCAATCTGATCCTAGAGAATCTCATCTAACTGATGTTAAAAGAATCCTTAGATACCTAAAAGGCACTACCAACCTCACCTTGTTTTACAAGAAAACTCCTACATACAAACTGAGTGGATACTGTGATTCTAACTATGCTGGAGATAAACTGGAAAGAAAAAGCACCAGTGGCTATTGTACCTTTTTAGGAGACAATTTAATTTCGTGGTCCAGTAAGAGGCAACACACTATTGCCATGTCAACAGCAGAGGCTGAATACATTTCAGCAGCTGGCTGCAGCTCTCAACTACTCTGGATGAAGCATCAACTTGAAGACTACAAAATATTAGAATCCAACATACCCATCTATTGTGATAACACCTCTGCAAAATCCTATCCTACATTCTAGAGTCAAACTTGTATTCGACTACGAGCCCCTGTAGTCGAATACAGAGGAAAGATTTTTGCTTCTGATGATTCTGATGTAAATCATCCTATTTCTGCTTCTGATGATTTTGATGTTAATCATCCTGTTTCTGCTTCTGATGATTTTGATGTTAATCATCCTGTTTCTGCTTCTGATGATTCTGATGTTAGTAATTCTATTTCTGGTTCTAATGATTCTGATGTTAATCATTCTGTTTCTGCTTTTGATGATTCTGATGTTAATCATACTGTTTCTGCTTCTGATGATTCTGATGTTAATCATCCTGTTTCTGCTTCTGATAGTTCTGATGTTAATCATTCTGTTTCTGCTTCTAATGATTGTGATGTTAATCATCCTGTTTCTGCTTCTGATGATTTTGATGTTAATCATCCTGTTTCTGCTTCTGATGATTCTGATGTTAATCATCCTGTTTCTGCTTCTGGTGATTCTGATGTTAATCATTCTATTTCTGCTTTTGATGATTCTGATGTTAATCATTCTGTTTCTGCTTCTAATGATTTTGATGTTAATCATACTGTTTCTGCTTCTGATGATTCTGATGTTAATCATTCTGTTTCTACTTCTGATGATTTTGATGTTAATCATTCTGTTTCTGCTTCTGATGATTCTGATGTTAATCATTCTGTTTTGCTTCTAATGATTCTGCAGTGAAATATTCTGTTTTGCTTCTGATGATTCTGGTGTGAGTCATTCTGTTTTGCTTCTGATGATTCTGGTGTGAATCATTCTGTTTCGCTTCTGATGATTCTGGTGTGAATCATTCTGTTTTGCTTCTGATGATTCTGGTGTGAGTCATTCTGTTTTGCTTATGATGATTCTGGTGTGAATCATTCTATTTTGCTTTTGATGATTCTGGTGCGAGTCATTCTGTTTTGCTTCTGATGATTCTGGTGTGAGTCGTTCTGTTTTGCTTCTGATGATTCTAGTGTGAATCATTCTGTTTTGCTTCTAATGATTCTGGAGTGAATCATTCTGTTTTGCTTCTGATGATTCTGGTGCGAGTCATTCTGTTTTGCTTCTGATGATTTTGGTGTGAATCATTCTGTTTTGCTTCTGATGATTCTGGTGTGAATCATTCTGTTTTGCTTCTGATGATTCTGGTATTAATCATTCTGATTCTGGTTCTGTTTCTGATGTTCTGGTGTTGATGATTCATGATTCTGGTTTTGTTCCTGATGTTCTTGTTAAGACAAACTCTCAAATTTAATGTTTTGATGAAAACAAACAAAGGTTAATTAAGGATTGTTTAATTATGATTCTAAATGTATTGTTAATTTAACCTGTGCTTTTGAGTGTTTTAAATCATAGACAGGTTTCAAAAGAATCAAAGAAAACAGCATCAGAAGAACATTCTTCACATTCTGGAAAACGAAGAATGTTCGCCAGACTGTGACAACATAAAGACCCAACTTTCTCCATCACTTAATTAAAGTTGTTGGCTCTGGAAGTTACATGGATATGATCACTACATGGCAGAGAACACATAGGATCATTCAGATCAAGAGAACTTTCGAATTGAGAAAGATAAAGACTCTTAAAGATGCCTGTCCAGACTGTTCTGGAAATAATAGGTATCAGACTCCAGAAGATACTCATGAAGTAAATTACCAGAAGATACATTCTCGAAATTACCAGAGGATACATTATGGAATTTAACAGAGGATACCTAAAGAACAAACGTCCAGAACGATCAATCAATCTCCAGGCAATTTCAGAAGCTTCAGTACAAGCTTCTTACTTCAAGCTTTCGTGATTGTTTTCAATCTGTTTTTACTGATCCAAAGCTTCAGATCAAGCCAGCAAAATTGCCACTTATCAGAAGCTCCAGAAGATCATTAACAACTCAAGAAAGATTGATCCAAAACACTACAGCTCAAGACTGATCAGAAAAATAAAAGGATTATTTTTAATTAGAAATAAAGCCACTGGTCCAGTCTAACACAAGGCCTTTACAACGGCTATATTGGCCTTTATTCACTGCTTTCAAGCCTATAAAAGGAAGGCCACAGCTCAAGGAAAAATAAGAAGTTCAAGTGCTAACACAGCTATCACAATCATTCACATTCATACTTGAAGTTCTGAAAATCACTTACAGAATCAGTTTTTAGTTAAATTGCTTTACTCTGATATATATTCTGATTTATCTGTAAAGAATCGAATCTCAAACAAGAGTTGAGAATTCACAGATTCTAAACAAAATCAATCTCATCATCATTGTAAACTCAAACTATAAGAGTAAAAAATAGTTTGGGTAGATTGTAAGAAATCCTATCAAGATTGATAGGTGATTTGGTTAAACTTTTTCTGGGTAGGAATTAGTTTAAGTTCTGAAAACAAAAGATCAAGGTTGATCTAGACTAGGTGCTGTAAAACCAAGAAGGTTCTTGTTTTAAACACTTAGTGGAAAATCTCACTTCGTGAGGACTGGACGTAGCCCAAGTTTGGGTGAACCAGCATATATTTGCGTGTGGTATTTCTTATCCCTTATCTCTTTATTCAGTTTAATCGTGTTTCAAAGATTAAAATACAAAATTGTTTTCTGTTTTAAACACTAATCTGAACGTTCTCCGTTTTCTATTCAAACCAAAAACGTTCACCATTTTTCTGCTTCCTTAACTAAGAACTTTCTTGTGTTTAAAACTGAAGTTTTTCTGGAAATTTTAAAAAGGGAGATTTACAATTCAAACCCCCTTCCTTGTAAATCAATTTTGCTACTTCAGTTCTAATGTTAATCATTCTGATTCTGGTTCTGTTTCTGATGTTCTGGTGTTGATTATTCTGATTCTAGTTATGTTCCTGATATTCTGATGTTAATCATTCTGATTCTGGTTCTGTTTCTGATGTTCTGGTGTTGATGATTCTAATTCTGGTTCTGTTCCTGATGTTCTGATGTTAATCATTCTGATTCTGGTTCTGTTTCTGATGTTCTGGTGTTGATGATTCTAATTCTGGTTCTGTTCTTGATGTTCTGATGTTGATCATTCTGGTTCTATTTTTGGCTTTTGTATTCGACTACACGCATGCTGTATTCGAATACAGAATGTTGAAATTATAGTTTCAGCTTATGTATTCGAATACAGATTCAGGTTTTCAGAAATTCCAAGTTTTTCAACATTGTTTTATAAACCCTAAGTGTTGGGGAGTATTGGGAAGGTTTGTGTTGAATTAAAATGGAATTTTTGTGATAGTTTGAAGTGGTGGTGATGAAGTTTTTGGGACTTTACCGATGTAGTGAAAATGTTGATTTGTGCACTGAGACTGCCTCTGTATTCGACTACCAGGGGGGCTGTAGTCGAATACAGAGTGTTAATTCTGCACTGTTTTGGCTCATGTATTCGAATACAGAGAGGCTGTATTCGAATACAGATTCGTATTTTCCAGAAATCTCAGTTTTAAAACACTGTTTTATGAATTTTAATAGTTAGGGGAACAATGATTAAGTATGGAATTTATGAGATAATGTGAATTGTTAATGATTGCTTGACTGTTTAATCATTGATGTGTTGATGATGATATTGATTACGTTGAAATGTTTTGAAATATGGTGGGATGGCATGAATTTTTATGATTTTGCATACTGTTTTCAGTGAAGAGAAAACACTACATATTCATGCATTGCATAGTCAGGTGGTGACCGCGATGGGCCACAGAGTTGATGCGGTGATCGTGATGGGCCGCGAAGTTAAGTAGTAACCATGGGTTATAGAATAGTTCCGCGTGTATTAGACAGTTTGTTCTATCCGGGGTCAGAATAGTTCCGCGTGTATTAGACGGTCTATTCTACTCGGGCTACGGAGTGGTTCCGCGTGTATTAGACGGTCCATTCTATCCGTGCAAGGATTTAACTTCTGTGTATTTGGCCTGTGAGAGGCTAATACATGTAATTGTAGTGACCATGATGGTTATAGAATAGTTCCGCGTGTATTAGACGGTCTATTCTATCTGGGTTTAGAGTAGTTTCGCGTGTATTAGAGGGTCTATTCTATTCGGGCTACGGAATGGCCGCGTGTTCGTGGTGGTCCATTCAAATATGTAAAACGTGCTGGTCTGTTGAGCGACTGCACTGGTGCTGATCTGTGAGAGATTGCACCCTGGTCTTGAGGGCCGTTAAAATATGACATATATAAATCGTGCTAGTCCGTGAAAGACTGCACGTGTGCTGGTCTGTGAGCGACTGCACCTTGGTAATTCCAAGAAGTTGAGTACATGAGCATATACATATTGCATCGGGTGATTGACCGGTGGGCCACGTTTTGGTTATATGATGATGATTGGTAATTGATGTGTGTGAGTACTTTATGAAATCTGATTTTCTGATAAATGATTGTGATTGCTGAAGTGTTGGTTGTACTTACCACATATTTTCCATACTAATTGATTGCTGTTTTGAAAAAGGCATACATGTCATGAGATTTCAAATGAGCATCCTTAACTTTCATCATTATTATATGTTATGCCATGGTTATAATTGTTACTGTGATATATATGTTATGTGATTATTTGTTAATTTCGGTCGGTGACCCTTGCTATTATATTGTAGAAATTGAGCTTTGCCCTCAGATGTTACTCGAACCCGTCCTACCGACGGATACACTAACGACGGAAGCGTCGTTAGTTTCCCCTGATCTTTACGTACAGAGTATCCGTGGACAACGCAGAAGGACGGACGGTTGGGTGAAGATGAGACTTATAGAGGATACGGTGGAGACCGTGCTACTATAGCTTAGTGCATGATCAGACTAAACTTTTGTATAGGGTCTTGAGTTTTGGGAAATGTAATTTATTTTGGGAATTAATGTATGACTTTTCCGTTGTATTTTCCGCACTCTGATACTGTTTAGTGGCCACAGACGGGGTGTTATCTTTTGAAATGAGCTGATGAAAATTTTATTTTAATTCCCTTGAGTTAATTCGGAAAATTCTTTTATTTATTTATTTTATGTGAAAAAAAAATACACTGGCGCTGTATTTTAAACTCGGGGTGTTACAGTAACCTTCTGATATGGACTATGTGATATTCTGATCTGGACCCGTGATCTTCTAATCCGAACCATGTGATTTCTTCTGGACCATACTATCTTCTGGTCTGGACCAAGTCTTCTGTTATGGACCAAATCTGGAACATGTCTTCTGTTATAGACTGAGTTATCTTCTGAACTCTGTTTCCTTCTAGTCTGACCAAGTCTCCTTCTGGACAAGATTACCTTCTGGTCTGGACCAAGTCTCCTTCTGGACCATGTTTCCTTCTAGACCATGTTTCCTTCTGATCTGAGCTTTGAATAATATCCTCTGATAATGTCATTGTTTCTTCCCTCTGATGATAGCATCTGATTGATGATATACTTCAAGATTGTTCAACGTTCTTGGCAGTCAAGTTGGAGAAGGATGTAACAAGGCCAAAGAATGATGTTCAGTATGCTGGAGAATGATTGTATCATTCTGGACTGATGTTATCATACTGGAGAATGATGTTTGATCATTCTGGAGATAGTTGTTAATCATGCTGGAGAAGGATGTTTAACATGTTGGAGAATGATAATCATTCTGGACAACAAATCATTCTGAACATTCTGGAGACTGATCTGATCATTATGGAGATTGATCTGATCATTATGGACATTTCTGGAGACTGATTTGTCTTGTTGGAACAGTTTGATTCATAGCCTTTTTCCTTAAACAAAACTCAAGTGCAATAATTAGTAGATCACCATTCATAAAACTCAATCATTTAATTCAAAATGTTTGTTGTCATTAAAACATATATCAAAATGGTTTTTTCCTCAACAAAGCATACATATTTAAATGGTTTATATGGAATGTAAAGTTAGCAAAATGTGAAATATCCCTAACTTAAAGGTGAAAGTAGGAGACCATACATTCCATAAGTCACATAGTTTAAACACATAAGGTTAATAGTTCAAAACAGAGGATAAGTAAAAGGATCTGTAAATTTCCAGGTTCCAGTATAGTTGTTGAAATGGAGGGTCTGTGCCCTTGAATGTAAGAAGGGTAAAGATAGCAATCTGGATGAGCGATAAATAGAAAAGAAAATATTCATTAAAAAAAATTGGAAACAGTGTGACTAATAAGTTAGGCAAAATGTGACAGTATGTTATCAACTTTCAAGCTGTTAGAGATTATTGTAATTTCTTTGCAGTAACTGAACAATCGGTAATTCTAGTCCTATACTGAAATTCTGGTTCCCTTTGGTTTTGGTTTTGGGATAGTAGAGTCATAAGTGGATACTAGAACTATGGTTTCCCATGGGTTTGGAGGAATGCTTGACACTCTTGGCACTCTATTATAGATGTAGAAACTTGAAGCGAATTAGATACTTTGACCTATAACAAATTAAGATGAGACATCAATTCATTGTTTTTTAAACATGATAAGACATGAGAAATTTTTAACTATCTCTTTACAAATAATGGGTTGGTCGGAGTGATAAGAGACTCAAGGACATTAAATAAATGGTTGGGGGTGGGATTTCTGAAACTTGCGTATGGGAAAATCTAGTTGGCATATGAGAATATATCTTGTGTGTCCAACATGTTTTATGACGAAGATTGGTCATTGCTAAATGGATATCGATACTTCTTAACTAAAATATGATTATAAAAAATTTATCTGTTAAATAAAACTAGGTATGGATACTTTAGAATAATAATAATAATAATAATAATTATAATAATAATAATAATAATAATAAAAATATCAATTGCAGTTATGCTTGTATTCACTAGTAAAATCCTCTTCCCCTAGTCTATTTTTTTTTCCATAAAAAAATAACAATGATAAATAAAATATGTTTAGAGCTCAACTATCTAGTAGCAAAGATTATTTGTGTATTAAGTATTTATAGTATGAGTTTCGCACTTCACCTTAAATGATGCTAAAGTATAGTAACAAATGTTTTCATAATACGAGTCTTGCACTTTGACTCGCAAGATGCTTACGTTCGTATGTTTTCAATACTTTTTATTTGTAAAAATTAAATATAAAACACTTAAATTTAAGATTAAAAAAATTAGATTTTTCGCACAACCTTTATCCATATTTGGATTATATGTTTCTCAAATGTTAGACAGACTTAGGATAATCAACATCATTAAAAAATATATCAGTTTCAACATTTTTTAATGTCAAACTAAATAAGAAAATAACAATTTAGAAATTTTAGTAATACTATGCAATATTTTTACTGTCATCTACCAATTACATCATGGTAATATTCTTATCGAAGTTAATAGATACAATATATGAAAGTATAATAAATGTTAGAAGATGGAATATAATAATTGAATTATAATAAGGTCGCCAAAGTCAATCTTATAATGACTACCGAGTATACGTTAAACTTTTGTAATATATATGCAAAATAAAAACATTATTAAAAAGATTAAATCAAAGGGCCATTATATAACATAGAAAAATGATGATTCTCGTTTGCCTTGAATTTTTTGGGTCAAAAGTTAGTCGCTGGGAGCCTGTGATTTTTATAAATGCATGTAGCAATCGTTGAATTAGCAGAAAGAGAGAAGGGTATAACCATTTTTCTTTTAGCAACCAGGTATGACACTGTTCAAGGTTGCCTTTGTTCATCTCTCACAATAAAACTTCCTCATTCAAAATATATGCAAAATAAAAATATTATTGAAAAGATTAATAATTAAGATATTGTATGTATTTGTGAAGCTCTTCCTTTGATGGTGTTGTAACGTCTTGTGAGTTCTATTCCAAATTTGCACCAACTTCATTGCATAATAACTTTTAGATACAAGACATTTAACGATACAAGACATTTAACTTTAATAACTAACAACTAAATAATAAAAAAGACATTGTGTATAAAAATAGTAATATTATTATAATTATTATTTGAAATGGTGATATTTATTTGTATATTATAGTTATAAATATAAATAATAATAGTTTATTATTAATAACAAAATAGGATCCAACTATGCTATTTGGGTGGAATTAAAAATAAAATAAAAACTGTTTGGGTCGAGCTTTGGACACTACATGTTAGCATTCATTTAGTCTAATTAACAAAATCTATTTTTGCAATTGGATGAATTTGAAATCCACTATAAGATTTTAGTTAGCTTTAAAATATATTTGGTATCTCCAAATATATCACTTTTTAATTTTAGCTCGTGTAAGTTTTTTTTGTTTTAATTTAGTTCCTGTAAAATTATATACTATCAATTTTGATCTCTAACAAATCAACATTACAAACAAATAGCGTAGAGACATGTGACCCTATAAATACACACTAATAAATCATTTTTTACGATACATTAAAAATTAAAATGTTTATATTATTAATTAATAAATTTATTAATTATCGTTTAATAATTAGTGTTATTTTATAAAAAAAAATATGAATAGAAATCAAAAGTGGAGTTTAAAGAATTTTGAAAAACTCGCTTTCATATGTGTTACCACGAACGGTTTGCCAAACTCTTTTTTTGTAAGTTTTCATTTTATGTTATAGAACAAAATCAATCGTCTTTGATTTTGCAGGGACTAAATCAAAATAAAAAAATTTACAAGGATTAAAATAAAAAAAATAATATACTTGCATGAACTAAAGATATATTTAAACTTTTTAGTTAATATAATTTTTTATGATCACACGATGTTTACCTATTCTCAATATATATTATCTATCTTCATAAGGAAAAATCCATCATAGAAGCAAATTGGTGTAGATTTTTGTGACTAATAAATATCATTATCATCTTTTGAGGTGATCATAATTGATTGATCTTGTCACCCGTTTGAGTTAGTTTTGTTTGATGATGTTAGATACACTTATTTATCTTTTTTAATCAGTTAATAAACTTTCCTCTTTAAAAATAAAAGTTATACAATAATGAATATACATTATTGTATCAAATTGTTTTACATTTAAATAAATTTAGAATTCATGATATATTGTTGCATAAAATATAACTTTTAGCTGCAATTTGAAAATAACAAGAATATCAGATACTCAACGAAAATTGAATGTAAGATTTTATCAAATAGATAAATAAAAAATCAATTAGTTAAAAAAATAAATAATGAATTAGTAGCACTACAAAGCCCTTTTATTTCGTGCTTTCATTATTACATTCGATATTTCTACTCCATCTTTGTCCATTTTTCATTTGTAAACTCCACAGTGGTGCACTCGCATCGCAGAGGCACATATACTGAAAACATTGCGTAGTTTCCAGATCTCACAAATTCACCTACTCTGACCATGGCTCAGTCCTATGTCAAGAAAGACGATGACCGAGACGACGAAGGTAATTCATTCCCCCACTCATTTTCCATCTCACTTTTTCCGCTTTTCTCTTTCGCAATTCGATCTACTCTCTCTATGTTCTCGCTTCGCCTTTTCGTTTTCCGATGTTGCCACTGCCGGATCACTCCGCATCTATTTTAGATCCAATGCTTAATTTCTGTTTCTAATGTGGTAGGGTTCGCGTAGATCGCAAATACTTGGATTAGATTAGTGCGTTTTTGAATCGTTTTATATGATTTCGATTTGAATTGATCTAGACATATAATTAGAAATGCAGTTCATTAATAACGTGCAATTGCTTGTTTGATTTTGAATAAGTTTATGGTGATGAGTTGGTTAATAGATAATTTAGATATTTTATAGGTTAGTTTCATACTTTGGTCACGACTCAGGCTGATGTGTTGTGATGAGTTCTACAAACATATATTATATATGATATAATGTCTATATTTGCTGATTAATTATGTTAAATTTCTTTGGTTTAACAGTTGAGTATTCCCCCTTTATGGGAATTGAAAAGGGGGCTGTTCTTCAGGAGGCCAGGGTTTTTAATGATCCACAACTAGATGCTAGGAGATGTTCACAGGTTCTTTTATTTATTTATTTATCAATGATTTCGTTGTTTTAATTGGTGGTGATTTTTGACAGTATGCGTGTGTGCGTGTGTTTGTTATCCTTTTCCAGGTTATCACAAAACTTTTATACCTACTGAATCAGGGAGAGACATTTACAAAGGTTAAGATGTTTTCCTTTTATTTCTTAATTATAGATTGTATCTTATTTATAGATTTATAGATGTATTACGCAGGATTATGTTAGATTCAATATGAATCCTTTTTCAGTAACTTTTTCTTTTCGTATTCTCATAGGTTGAAGCCACAGAAGTTTTCTTTTCTGTTACCAAGCTTTTCCAGTCTCGAGATCTTGGGTTAAGGAGAATGGTCTACCTGATAATAAAGGAACTCTCCCCCTCTGCAGACGAGGTTACAAATTCTCATGCAATTTATATTACTTGTCGGATTCGTTGTGTAAACGCCTGTACTTTACATAATTAAATTCTGACTGTTCTATCTCTTTTATTTTTTAAAAGGTTATTATCGTCACGAGCTCTCTCATGAAGGACATGAATAGTAAGACTGATATGTATAGGGCAAATGCCATTCGTGTGCTTTGTCGTATCACGGACGGGACCCTCCTTACCCAAATTGAGCGGTATTTGAAACAAGCAGTTGTAGACAAGAATCCAGTTGTTGCAAGTGCGGCTCTAGTTAGTGGTATTCATCTACTCCAGGTATTATTAATATCTACTTGTAATTACTTATATGTTATATCTGTATATTTCATATGCGATGGTTGCTTATTTTATATCTCCCACCTTCAGACAAATCCTGAGATTGTAAAAAGGTGGAGCAATGAGGTTCAGGAAGCTGTACAGTCAAGAGCAGCTCTTGTACAATTTCATGCATTGGCTTTGCTACATCAGGTATGCTGCGTGAATGGTTTGATGATATAAGATTTCTTGGTGTATTAAAATATATTCTACTGAATAATCAAAAACTTTGTCATCGGTGCTGCAATATAATTCACCAGTTGCTGGGATATGTAGCAAGAGCAATTTCTTCTACGGTCAATCTCTTGGTTTATCACAGTTAAAGTTCATAGAATATTCAGCACGAGTTAGTGATTCGTTATTTCCTTTTAAATCCTGTTAGTTAGATATGAAAAAAACCACTTACGTGCTTTCACCTAATAGCTTAAGCTTTTGGAATAGTTGGTTCATGACATAATATCGAAGCTTCTATGATCAAGTGGTTTAGATTCAATTTTTTGTTACCTCCATAATTCCAAATTAAAAATCTAAATGGGGGTATTAGATACGAAAACCATTATTTGCCTTCACTGGACTATTGTGCTTTTGGAATAATTGGTTCATGTCAAAATCTTCCATTGATTTACAACAAATCAAATAATTTTTCTCTCACTTTTGTATAAGCTTCTCAAGGAAATAAAAAAAACCACAATAAAAGAAAGCAACTCCTTGTAATACAACTGAAGAAGTTGAAATTTGAATGTTTGGTTTCTAGACCATCTTATGACACTATGCCATCTATTGTGACTAGGACTTTTAGCATACTCTTATTTGATAGCTTCAACTACAACTTCGATCGATAACTTGCTGCTTCATTAGCATTTTGAATAGTTTTCAAGACTGATTACCGTGAACATTGGTTGTTCACAACTTTAGCAAAGTTCGTTTATGCTTTTGACCAACGCCTTAAAAACTGGACTGGAGATTGAACCGGCAAGACATCCGAATCATGGTTTAATTGGTTCAACTAGTTGAACTTGATAAATAAAAAAATAAATATATATAGTTCTATTTGTTATTATTAATTATTACTTAGAAGAAGAAAAACCAACTGAGCATGTAAGCAGTAAGTACCACTTTTTTCTTATAAAACTTCAAAAGTTTTATTAATGGTTCAGGTATCAATACAATTGCCTGCCACAATTTTCTCTTTTTGATGCAAGTAGCACTTATTCTTTTATTTATTTATTCTTTGCTTTCCAAGAATGAGTCTTTCAGACAAATCTCTCTCTTCTCTGAAACAAACTTCTTCATTCTTGAATAAATCTGTAACTCAGTTCAAAAGCATCACCACATGAACAAAAGTTGAAGAAAAAACTGTGAATGAATACACGTTAGTGAACAGTCTGCAAATAACAGTGTGGTGAATCACAATGTGGGAAATATTGCGACTGTTGTATGTGATTGTCTTCTGAAGTTACTATGAACATGGCCATGATGACAATTCTATCTAATTAATTTATATTATTCTTGAAGTCCTTCTATGATATGTTGATTATACCTTCTAAGAGTCCCACTTTTATTGGCATATCAAACAAATATAAATTATAAACAGATTTATTGACACATGGTGACTTGCAACATCGCAGATACGGCAGAATGATCGACTAGCAGTTAGCAAGCTGGTTACCAGCTTGACAAGGGGAAATGTTCGCTCACCTTTGGCCCAATGTCTCTTGATCCGTTATACAAGTCAAGTGCGTTTTCCTTTTCATATATTGTAGTCCCTGGGAGGATTATCATTTGCATAATCTTTATGTAGCATAATACCTGCAGGTTATTCGTGAGTCAGGAAATAATACACAATCAGGGGAACGTCCCTTCTATGATTATCTTGAGAGTTGCCTTCGTCACAAGTCAGAAATGGTGATTTTTGAAGCTGCTAAGGCAATTACAGACCTTAATGGTGTAACTAGCCGTGAATTAACTCCAGCAATTACTGTTCTTCAGCTCTTCCTAAGTTCTTCCAAGCCAGTCTTGAGATTTGCTGCTGTCCGCACCTTGAACAAGGTTGACCTCCTTTAATCACCTAAATTTCAGTAGAAATACTGTTCATGCTTTAATATAATTTAGGAAAGGATATATGATTCTCTCCCTTCTGAAGGCACATTTTACTTTTCTGTCTGGTATGATTTGGGGAAAGATGATGAAGCCATACCTAATATTGTATTGTAGCTAATGTTAATAAGATTTTTCAGTCTAACTTGATCATTGTTTTTTTAATAACTTTTTAGTGTGGCTTTGAACTTTGCAGGTGGCAATGGCACATCCAATGGCAGTCACCAACTGCAACATTGACATGGAAAGTTTAATCTCTGACCAGAACAGAAGCATTGCCACACTTGCTATTACTACTCTTTTGAAGACAGGAAACGAATCAAGTGTGGACCGCCTTATGAAGCAGATTACAAATTTCATGTCTGATATTGCTGATGAGTTCAAAATTGTTGTTGTTGAAGCAATAAGATCACTGTGCTTGAAGTTTCCTTTAAAATATAGATCTCTGTGAGTATATGTCTCATTCTATATGTTTCTTTCCGCTAGATGTTACATATCTCATTTGAATATTTTTCCTTGATAAATTAAATGGTCTAAAATACTGATTTCTATTATGTTACTATTTTCAGGATGAATTTCCTGAGTAACATTCTTAGGGAAGAAGGTGGTTTCGATTACAAGAAAGCAATTGTCGATTCAATAGTGATTCTCATTAGAGATATCCCTGATGCTAAGGAAAGTGGGTTGCTTCATCTTTGTGAGTTCATTGAAGATTGTGAATTTACGTACTTGTCAACACAGGTGCTAATTTTGGTTGTCCTTTGTTGTTTACTTTGTGTGCTATTGTAATTTCACTTTTTGTTGTTAATGTTTTCCCCCCTTGTACCTTAGATACTCCACTTCCTTGGAATTGAAGGACCAAAAACATTGGACCCCAGCAAATATATTCGTTATATTTATAACAGAGTACATCTTGAGAATGCAACTGTTAGGGCCAGTGCTGTGAGCACACTGGCAAAATTTGGTGCTTCTGTTGATGCATTAAAGGTGTTGTTGCCTTTATTTATTAATTACTTTCTCTAGAATATTTATTTATTTATTTAGGGTGATATTTGTTATTTACTTAATTTAAAATGTCTTAATTACTCTTTCAGCCGCGCATATTTGTTCTGCTAAGGCGATGTCTTTTTGACAGTGATGATGAGGTCAACTTCTCTGTCATTTCTTACATTGCATCTCTGTAATTATGTGGTTCCTGAAGTCATAAATTTTTCAATGAAGTCTGTCAAACACTCAAACTGTTATTTGCTTTGATTTATATTCGGATGATCTTGATTTCTTTGCAGGTTCGTGATAGAGCAACACTTTATCTGAGCACACTTGGAGGTGATGTTGAGACTGATATAGATGTGAGGGACTTCCTCTTTGGGTCACTTGATACCCCACTTGTCAATCTGGAGACAAGTTTGAAAAACTACGTAAGTCATATATTGTTGTTTCTTTTCATTAGTTTAGGACATATCTCAGTTTTAATGTAACTGCAGGAGCCTTCAGAAGAGGCTTTTGACATTAATTTGGTGCCCAAGGAGGTCAAGTCTCAGCCTCTTGCCGATAAGAAAGCCGCTGGTAAAAAGCCAACAGGTTTGGGTGCTCCTCCTACTGGCCCTGCATCCACTGTAGATTCATATGAAAGGCTCCTTCTGTCAATTCCCGAGTTTGCAAACTTTGGGAAGCTTTTTAAGGTTCTTTCCCTAAATCTTCTTATAATATTCTATAAATTTATATTTTTCTTTCTATATCCAATGTATATTTATTCTGATATTATATTTCTTACCAGTCCTCAGCAGCTGTGGAGCTTACTGAAGCAGAGACAGAATATGCAGTTAATGTTGTGAAACACATTTTTGATACGCATGTTGTGTTTCAGTATAACTGCATAAACACCATACCCGAACAACTATTGGAAGATGTAATGACTAATATAGATGATGTAAATTTCATTCTAGAATGCAACTCCAGGCGTTCTGTGTAATTTTTTTCCTTATTGCAGGTTATTGTAATTGTTGATGCTTCCGAAGCAGAAGAATTTTCTCAGGTGTTCTCCAAGCCCCTCAGATCTCTTCCTTATGATTCACCTGGTCAGACTTTTGTGGCATTTGAGAAGCCTGATGGATCGCCAACAACTGGAAAGTTTTCTAACATTCTGAAATTTATTGTTAAAGAGGTACTTGTTCCCTTTATTTGTCGTTTTTAAATCCAATATCCCCATTATTCATGTGTGTGTAAATATAGTCAAGAACATTGTTTTGTTATTTTTCTTCAGGAAATTTGTGCAAAAAAACCTATAATATTTTTTTTATGGAAAGTTGTTCATTACTACATGAATTGGATATTGTCCAGGTTGACCCAACCTCTGGTGAGGCTGAAGATGATGGTGTTGAAGATGAATACCAGTTGGAAGATCTAGAGGTTGTTGCAGCAGATTACATATTGAAAGTCCCGGTGTCTAATTTCAGGAACGCATGGGAAAGCTTGGGCCCTGATTGTGAAAGAGTGGATGAATATGGTCTTGGCCCAAGGGAAAGCTTGTCCGAAGCTGTAAATACTGTCATCAATCTTCTAGGCATGCAACCTTGTGAGGTAAGCCAATAATGTTGATTGTCATTTTTGTAAATGTTTGTTAGTATGAGACCCATTTTGTTAAACTGGTTATGAGCGTTTTGCACTATTATTACTGCAATAAGAGGTGATGTTCTGCTCGTTAGATTCTGCCAGAAGTCTAATATAATGTTACTGTCTATCAGGATTCATTTTCCATAGATATTCATTTCATATCCATTTCCCATACTCATTTTTTTCATATATATTTTCCATGCCTTATTGGAGGGCATAGACCAAATGTTGGCATTCTCTTTCTCATATAAATTTTAGGTTTAACATTATTCCAAGGTACATATACAGTTTATGCATATAAAGATGTCCATGCTTGCAGTCAGCTTAATTCCTTTTAAAATTTTGAAGTTGATATTCATCAATTGCCAAAATCAAGCCACAAGAACATCCGTGAACAGCATTTAAACTTTGTGTTGTTTGGACAAAATGCTTTTCTGTCAACATGTGCATGTAGGTTCAATAACACATCCCTGGTTGCTTCAGTAGTATGATATTTTTTTTTTCCCATGGCACAATGATCAAGTCAAACTGTGTAAAGTTTTGATATTACCAGCATACAGATGCAAATACATTTTGGTAATAAAAGGTTTTATTGCTTTCAGTCAGCGTAGTTCCTTTGAATGATTTTGCAGTTGGGCTTTGTGATATTGCCTAATCCCTGCCACAATGAGATTATAGATGCAAGTAAAAGCCAATATAAGCATATAGAATCCAATTTAAGAGTTTCTTAGGTTCTCGTGAGAGGAGATCTAACTTCATGGACACTCAAGGTCAAGCATTAGCTGATGTCATATCTGACATCATTTAGAATTGTAGACTATTATTCTGTAACTCAATGGCCACCAAAGAATTACTGAAAGAAAAGAGTAGAGCGTCTTGTATCAATCAATGCCTGTTCATTAGTAATTCTGCCCATCTTCTAGGAAGGCAATATGTTTCTCATTATTTTTATTGTTCACTACTTGCAGGGCACAGAGGTAGTCCCACCTAATTCAAGGTCACACACATGCTTATTGTCGGGTGTATTCATAGGGGGTGTGAAGGTACTTGTGCGGTTGTCTTTTGGACTTGATGGTGCAAAAGATGTTGCAATGAAACTGGCTGTCAGATCCGATGATGAAACTGTCAGCGATGCCATCCATGAGATTGTAGCAAGCGGCTAGTTCATTCAAGTCAAGATATGTTGATTCAACGCAGCCTGAGTTCATTCAAGTCAAGATATGTTGATTCAACGCAGCCTGAGTTTGTGTTATCGTGATTGGAATTAAACGGCCACATAGATAGGTGTGTGTAAAGAATTTCTAAAGTGTACGCTTGGGCTTGGTATATGCAATTTATTTGTCATTCACTGTATGCTTGTTAGACCAGCAACAATACCCAGAAGCAACGATGTCGGATTTATTAGAGTAAAGTTCCATAGCCATAATTATACTTCATTTCTTTGTAGCAAATGTATTATGAATTTTGAGAATTTTCCATAAAATTTCTTTTATCAATGAATTGGATATTTGTTAAATAGAAAATGTATCTAGTCCAGATTAGGTCAGATTATGTCTCTTATTTGGGCTTAAAGTCTACTTTTTGTGTATCATGATCACGATCTGCCCATAAAAGCTTCACTGACTTAATTGATTTAATATATATTTCAAAGTTGAGAATAGGATACAACACATTCATTCTTTTATTTAGACTATTTTAAACCTAATGAGTTTCACTAATGAGCTAAATATAAATATTATAAATAATGAAAAAAATACAATATTTATTACACTCTCCCTCAAGTTGGTGAATGAACATCCATAATTACTTGCAAGCAAGTTGGTTGAATCCTTGTGGAGATGGGAGATGGATCATTTACCCAAATTATTTTTAATAAGTGACAATATATTCCTGTATGTTTGTTCTTGTCACGCTAAACATGATTCTGAGCAATGTCAAAAAGTTAAATTATTGTCATAAAATAACTTAATAGATCTTTTTGCATTGTATCTTCAAATCGTTTTTTTTATGAACTCAGTACAATCTAAATGAGACGAAGAGAGTAAATCTCATTTTCTATTTAATGAGACACTTTTCAAAAAGTAAATTGGACATAGTAAAAGTTAATTAAAAAAGTGATTTATACTTCTATTTTTGAAAATGAAAGAGTATTATACAAAATGGGAAAGTAGACTTCTAGTTTATTAAGTTTTGAGGTATTCAATTATGATTGTTTAGAAGGAAATAACATTTTCATACAATATTTTTCGCTGTAACAAATGTTGAAAGGTAAGTATTGAAATATTCAATTATGATTGTTTAGAAAGAAACAATATTTTCTACCGTAACAAATGTTGGAACGTAAGTTTTGAAGTATTCAATTATAATTGTTTAGAAGAAAACAATATTTTTCTGCAATATTTTTCACCGTAACAAACGTTGGAACAATGTTGCCAAGAGCCAAAACCATGTTTTTACCGGAGCTATTGATTTGTTTAATGACTTAGAATTGAGCATCAGAGATGAAAGTGGATCCGCCAACAATCTTCTCATAATCATATATTAGCTTAAGATGTAGGATACTACACAACCGACCGTGAGTTGGAATCACTTTACAATTAAAGTTGTAAAAAATTAAAGGATAGTAAATAAAATAAAGGTAGAGCATAGCTTGTTCATTAATTTAATTATAGTATAAATAAATTTATAAGTGACACAACCTTAAGCTTCTGCATTCAGGTACTTCCACTTGGATAAATGCATGTATTGTAACCTACAAAGAGAGTAAGAAAATTGAAGTTAAATAACTTACCGAATAATACATGTATGACAACAATCTACAACACCATTTCTTGGCATGGAATTTCTACATTGAAATAGATTAATTTAAAAAAAGAAAAAGGGTGTAAAGTTAAAGAAATTTACTTGGATTTTGGGATGTAAGAGTTGCTGTTTGAGCAAAATCACAGTTCCAAGGATTTTTGCCAAATTTTTGGTAATAAAAATTCATGGCAAAGGCAGCATGAGATGCTATTGTATTAGGTTCAAAACAAGCACCTCCTTGTTGAATTTCTCTACAATCTATGCCTTCTCTACTACACACATAGTCAAGATTTCTTTGCAGCTGAGAATCAGTTACTCCCACTATTGGAATGCACCATTGTGTTGCTGTTTTAGGTGCTGGTGTAACTTGACCCTTTGGACTATTTGATGGACTCTGTATACATACAAATTAAGGACATCATTAGATACATACATGAAACTAATAAATCTATTTCATATTATTTGTCTTATATCGTAAATGATTTGTTTGTTTATAGTATGACTAGCTATAATATTGAAGAAAAGTGATTTTTGTTGACCTTTTGGGTAGACTTATCTAAGCCAACATCATATGCGACGGTAAGATCAGTTTTGTAAAGACCAAATGCGCGTTCTGATCCAGGGCCAGGTTTCAAATTTTCATCATAGAGCCCAAAAATGTATGTGTCAATAGATTTTCCAGGCATGAGAGGAGTACCAACCAATGATCTAAGGTGTGTGATTAAGTTCCCATTATATGCTTTTGCATTTTCAACACTTGGTCCAACTTCATTGCTGTCCCCACGTGAAGGCCATCCTGTCTCAGCTACCACTATTTCTATGTCTTCGAATCCCATTGCACCCAAAGCAGAATGGATAGCATCAACCTGCTCAACATTTAAATGAAAATTCAAATTACAAAAAAAAATCAATTTAATTTTTTAGAGTGGGTTGGGATGATAGAATTGAAAATATTAGACGATTTATAATTCTAAATAATTCAAACGGTTTAATTAAATTTTCATTATTTATAAATTTTGTTGTTTGAATAGGTAAATGTTTATTTAGAGCTGAGTCATTTTTTGTAAATTTCAAAAGTTTTAAAGTAAAAGTATAAATATCAAAAGAAACATAGTTCAAAAATGAAATTTTAAACATTTGAGCAAAATTGAAATTTTAAAAAAGTATAGAGACAGATTTTCAAAATTATAGAAACCAATTTAAAAAATTATAAAGATTACTTTGAAAAATTATAAGAATTAATCTGCAAATTTTGGGACCATTCTAAAATTCATATTTTGTAAGGTAAGAAGAAAATTTTAATTTTTTTAATTTTAGATAATATTTGAAATTTTATAAATTTAACTTTAATAAAATATCTCATAAAATCTCTTTATTTTAAAAATTCTTTAAAATTATTTGTTAAAATTATTTGAAATAACTGTGTAAATACAATCGCAACATATATAGTAGTACCAAAAGACATCAATAATAGTAGTAGCATTTGGGTTCAACTAGATTAGCAGCAAAGTTTTGTGCACCTAAGAAAGTTTTGAATTATTAAAAAGTTAAGACCGTTGTATACTAAACAAATGATTAGGGTATTAGATAAGATCTATAACAGTAAGCGAATACGCCAAAATCAAATGGGAAATGTATCAAAGAGTCAAGACTAGACCGTTGAGAGGCCCCAAGACAGTGTAAACTTTTTCTTCTTATTAATCAACAACATAAAACAGTATTCACTATAGTCCATTTTTTTAATTACTTTTTTCCATGTGCTGCAATAATTATTAAATAATCATGGCCATGTGGTGTACTAGCAACTAGCCAGCCTGTCACAACATATGCATGGCCATCGGTGAAAAATAATGGATAATAACAAAGGATGAGTTGTTTTATTAAAATGCAGCAAGAGAGTTCTAAATTTAAATCAATAAAGTGCAAATAATATAATATGTAAAATGTTGTGACTATAGGAATTGTAATTAAAAATTTATTTTAGCTCCTAGTCCTAGAGCACATTCTGAAAATGAATAACCACCTATTCTTGCATATAGATAGTTCAATGTAAACTTTCTAGTTTCTACACAAAATTTATATTTTAAAAAAAAGTTTCTACACTAAAATTAGAAAGTAGCCACTAAAATAACAGAGAAACAAAAAAGATGCGTGAGCGTGACTTTTCAACCTCTCCCTTGTAGCATCCTCAAAAGCAAGGATAATAATAGAATCAGTTAAAAGAGTATAGAAAACTTTGAAACAAAAGGAAAACTTGCTATGCAAGTTCAAGTTCACAATCATAATTTATCAATCATAACTAAATAACTACAAGTGACTAATCATTACTATAGATATTTCAAGTTCACTCTAGTTTCAAAGTTTGACAAACAAACTTTTATGTAAGGGTTGCTTAATTTAGTCCCTTAATTTTACAAACTAGCAATTTAATCTTTTAAATTAAAAAATAACAATCAATTTAATTGTTTTTTCAATTTTTGCATTACAATTTTAAATGTTTAAAGTTTATTTTGATGTAGTAAAAAAATCTTTAAATCAATATGTATATCTTTTACTGATTTTGATTAAAAAATTAAATTGATTGATAATTTTTAATTTAAATAATTAAATTGTTATTTCATAAATTTAAAAAACTAAATTAACCGAGTTTTAAAGACTAAAAATACATATTTACTCCATCCTTTTGTTTTTACAAACTATTTTAGGTTCATAGAAATTAGAACATTAATGATTTTTAAGTACCCATTTTTTCATGCACCTACTACATTTGATTAACTAAATTAAAAATATGATTAATTCAATTGAATAAATAATTAATTTAATTCACACTCAAAATTCAACTACATAATTAATTATAATATTAAACAGAATTAACTACAATTTTACCAAAATATTACATGTGTGGGAAAATTGGATTTGTATGAAATATTAACTGAATTAACTAAGTTTTACAAAAATATCGCATAAATTGGATTTCCACGAAATATATTTTAAATTGGAAAGTAGTACCGATGAATGAATGGTTTTAATCTCATCTAAAATAAATATAAATTAATCACTAAATTGAAAGCAAACGTTTTTGGCACGTGGTATGGTATGCAAGTAGAGAACAGATTTACTATTGTCAGTAAAAAAATTGGTAACTAACCTGAGCGTCGAACATGTTGGTGTAAAGTTTACCGTTACCCGAATCGACCCGACCCGAATTTGGCTGGAACAAACAGAATGCAAGCGTTTCGGATCTCGGATCACTCTGGTAAGCGAAAAACGGATACGGGTTAATAGTGAACGGCGATTTGTTATCTTTTTGAAACTCCAGTAATTGTTTCAGAGTGTCTTGAAGAGCCGGGTCAAATGACCCGGAAGATGGAGGATCAGACTGAGTCAACACAGCCATCGAATGAACCGTGGACACCTTAATGCCACTTAGTGAGACCGAGTTAAGGGCATTTTGGACATTTTGAATCGCTGGGAGTAGCTGTGATATGAGACCATTGTCGCCGGAGGTCATGACTTCGTTACCGACGGTGATCAGAGTAATGTTGCTGGCAGGGTAGTATGGTAACACATTTGAGTTGACCCACTGAGTCGCTGAGTTGGGATTTGAGGCTAAATTCGGTATGTCGCCGTTGGCGGCGCCGATGACTATTCCGATACCGGAATTTGCCAGCGCTATGATGATGGCTGGATCGGCGCCGTAAAGTCGGACTTTCCCTATGGTGGTGGATTTAAGTAGCCCCGCCGTGGCGTCCGGTGGCGGAAGGTTATCGGCGACTTGGCCGTAGTTTACTCCGACGAAGGATTGTGAATCTGCAAGATGAAGATAAAAAGACCCATAAAGCCTAATAAAATTTAAAAGTCTAAAACAGTTTGAAAATGGAATCAAAATCCAAAATTGAATGATGAGTCATTCTCTTCTCGAAGCACGAAAGAAACTTCAAAGGTTTAGAACAGTTACAAACACAACGTTTTTGCTCTTTGATTAACTGAATGAGAAAGGTACAAAATTTCACTTTCGGGAGAAATTATAGAGAGAAAGTTATCATAAAGCAACGTTGCTTTTCCTTGAACATCGAGGCATATCAAAATCTTCCACAACTTTCCCAGAAAATGAAAGAAAGTTTCTTTTTTGAAAAGAAAAAAAAATAGTTTTATAAGAAAAGTAGAATTGAAAGAACAAACCAGCAAAGTAGAGGACAGTGACGATGAGGGAAAGAAAAAGGAGGAATGAAGGGTTGGAAGTTGTAGACATGGCTTGAAAAGCTTAGCTTTCACCAAGGAAATTGCTGAGTTGAGGAGTTCAAACTTTGAAATAGATGTTGTTTATATAAGGAACTTGGAAGGGGAAACCAAAACTAATCCACATCACTACTCTATGGTGTATATTTTATTTTTTTTCAATATATCTTTTGTCTCTCGGAAGTACACAGTTTTGATGGAAAGTGGCAAGTAAGTCATTTTGATATACATAATTTTCTTTCTTTCTTGTTTTATTATTACTTTCTAGTTTGTACACGTATTTTATAATACATTAAAATTTACTTACAAATATTATTACCATATATCGTCCAATAGCATTATGTAATTTCATTATATTGTAACCTTAAAAAGTAAGAGACACTCTTTCATCCTCCTTATATAATTTGCAATTTATTTGAATACACATTTTTCTATTTTAGTATTTAATATATTCTTTAAAATTACTCGTGTGTCATAAGTTACAATACAATTAATAATATTATTTATTCGACATTAATTGCTTTTATAATATTATTGGTAAATATTATCTATATGATATTAACTCTCCAATTAATATTGAGTCCTTTTAAAGTTTTTCATGAGAAATATATTCGGTGGATGTTATTTTATATCCTATATTGTTTATGTTTGTTTGGAAATTGAAAAGGGATGACAAATATGCTTAAATCTTTATGCAACTCTTGCTATTGAAATCTATGTTAGATAGATTGTCGACAAATTTGTACTTGATTGCATCTAATTTGTATTTATTTTACATTTTTCGAATTTAGATATTTTGAGTTTTAATTTTATTTATGGATTTTGATATGTTTGTAGTCAATTGTTGTGTATTAAAGTCGTTTTTTTTTTTGACGATGTGTGTTGAAATTATTGTCACTGTTGGACTTTGCTATAATTTCACATTTTTTATTTTTGACGTTGTTTAATTTTCTCCAACTAAATATTACAATATCTTCTAAAAAAAGAAATCATTTTTTAATGACAAAATAACTATTTTTAGTAAATTTATAAAATATATTTAAAGTTATACTTTACAAGTAATTAATTATATTCAATTTTTATATACAATTTTATCTCACGTGACTTATTAGATAACTAAAATTAATATTTAAACTACATAGGAATATAATTTAGTATTAGACCAATAATTCGGTATTGAAATATAAAGTTCTTTAGATTTGAATTATATTATTGATTGTGTTTTTTTCTCTCTATTTTTTGTTATAATACTATAGTTGATATGGACTTAGAGGACAGTACGTGTACTCTCTCTTGAAATATTGAATTTGTTTTGTATGAATATATACTGAAATATATTTATAACTTCTTTCAAATATTAAATTTTTTCGATAGTGCAAAATTGTTATCTCTAACACATATTTCTAAGCAATTTTTTATTTTTATTATATACCTATTTAGATACACCAAATCAATCTTACATTGTTTTAAAATTAAAGTTAAAGATAATTTTTAAATATTTGCACTCTTCAATCCATCAAAAGGCAAAATTGTAAGATATTACATACATGATTCAAATAAAACAATATAAGTTAGAACAAAACAACTAACAGCATTATTGTCCAATTATACCCATAATATAACAATTTTTTATGAAAAATTTAAAATTATAAATTCATCCGCACAACACCCAACACCCAGGTCTAAATCTAATTTCAAATAAGAGAAGAACAATGTCGTAATTTTCTTTACTCTTGTTTCCTCTTCAACCAATTCATTTAAAAGATTCATGTCATTTTTTGATGAAAAAATCACCTCATATTTTATCATCTTTCTTTTCTTTTCTTTTAAACAGCCAACTAAGTGTAAGTGTGTGTGTGGGATCATTCAAAAACACAATCGCATGATGAGATAGCTTCTCAAGGTGGCACTGTTAATTCCTTGATGCTATGTGATATAGCTTCTCAAGGTGTTATTCCTTGATACTTTTCTTTTTGATGCTAAGAGAGATAACTTCTCAAGGTAGCATTGTGGTCCATCGTTTCTACGGCAAAATCAAACAAATGCTAAGAGTCAAATAATATTGTAAACTTATGAAAATATTGGATAAAGTTACTCAAGTGAGATGTCACCAATCAAATTTCAAGTATATTTTTTTTATTTATGTTTGATTTAGTCAAGATCTCAATATAAGTAGAACCATAGTTTAGAGAAAAGATTCATTGTTTGACAAATATATGAATGCATTAGAACATAATGCATGACAAACTATAACTCAACTTAAAAAATTATCATAATGGGTACAACATCATATTCCCCTTCGGGTAGAATGTTCAAACTAAGATACCTAGGTCAAAACTTTAAACAAGTTAATCTGTGTGCATAAACTGCCTTAAGAAAATTGTCCTCTATAGATAGACAAATCCCTAACCTAATAATGCATTCTCCCAATACCTTCATTTCTAACAACCTTCAACAACGACACACAATAACCTTTCGGCCAAGTAATTGCATGCAATGACTAAAAGCATTCCTCAAATTTTACAAATAAATTTTCATGAATCAATACAAATGGTTCCATTTTGATGGTGACGACTAAGTGACTGACAAACTCTTGCACAAGAACCATTATTTGTTTTTTGTCAAAATCGTGACCCAATTCAAAAAGTACAAAATGCATTTATACTACTCACATATCAACGTTCATTAGCATTTCCAACATGTATTGCATTTAAACAGTGTAACAGCAAAATATAGTAGATGATCTGAGAATGATGAGGCAAGAGTATAACAAGTGGTCTTTTTACTCAAAGATATGTACAGCCATTAGGATATTGATTCGACAGAATTGCCACAGTGAAAAGTGTTTACAATGTACTTTCGAATACACATTTTTCATACGCTCCCTCTTATATTAGTTGAAATTTCAAATGAGTCTCAATAAATTATTTAAACCCCACATAAATTTGGCTAAACTCATATTTTAACTAATAACGTTGTATTGATAAATGTCTGCTAAAGAGTGTATTTATAATATTTCTTATAACAAACTTAGAACTTAGATGCTCAGCTTGTTGGAATGGGTTGTAGATCCATTTTATGAATCTACTCCAAAGAGGTTGTAGATCCATTATATGAATCTACACCAAATCTGCACTGACATAGGTTCTTAGGGTGTACACCAGCTTCATCCTTATCATGCAATACTAATCAACTCCTTATCATGCAACACTAATCAACTGCATTCGAGTCTTCCTTTCTTATCCCTTGATTGAGTTTTCACCATGTCAATTGCAATGGAAATATTTGCACTGATTGGCAAAAGGGGAAGCTTCTTTAGATCATTCCTTTGTCACTTGGGAGCTAGATCTCAAGCAACTACGAATAGTTTTTTTCGACCGGAGCACTTGGAATTGTTAGACTGAGACCTTAGCTGGTCTGGTATCTATAAGCTACTGACATAAAATTGTTGAGCAAACACCTCATTTTTGTCAAACAAACTTCAAAACTAGTGAAGTTAAATAAGCTATAAGCTAGCTTATTGATTTTACCAAACAATAATAGTCTAAAGATGAACTGTATTGCAAAATGCCAAAATCCAAATTGTATAGTATAAGATGGAGGATGCGTTTGAGTACAAGAATCACCAAATCTACAAGGGAATACGCTCCCATAAAAGTTAAAAATACCAAGTTCCTGAGGACAGTAAAAAAAGCGATAGTTAAAGCTAGACTATAATTAAAATTTGAGTTTTGATATTACTATATATTCGAGATATTGATCAACATGTAGGCAAAAGCCAAGAGCATCCATCAACTCATCATTTTCTCATTAGAAACTGAGGAAATAAATCTATTCAAAAGACGCACAAACGATTTTCAGAATGCATTAAGTACATCATTGTTCTGTCCTCAAAAATATGCAGAACTTTGAGAATCAAACCAAGATATCGAGACAAATGAATGGGTCCTCTGAAAGCTAATAATTCAATTGCATAATGCATCGAACAACAAAAAAAGCTCAAGCAGAAAAGCAAACTCTGACACTTAGGATGTTTCCACAAGCCATCGGAAAAATCACAAGCACAAGCAACCAAGCAAGAATGTGGTAAACAAATATATATATGATTTGTATTTGTAAATGATTCAGAGAAACAAGGAATTGAAGCCACTCCCACAGCAATCCAAGGTATAAGATGATGTAAAAATGATAAGGAACTCTCACTTGCCAATACATTTAACCTCCAGAGTGAGAAGCTGGAGTTGTTTCAAAACGGCCGTCCTTGAATAAATGATTGTACTGTTGTGGCAAAGAATGCTCCACCTGAAACATAAGACGCGGTTGAAATTGGGAATGTTTATCACTTAACTGCACTATTTGTCTATTTCACTAATTTCTGACCAGAACTGAGCCAGTAAGCCACATGCAATTTTAAAATGATCTAAATAAGATTGTAAGTGTAGATGGATCCCATCCACTGCTATGATAGATAAGGAAATTTTTATTGCAGAGTACAGATTGAGGTGGGAAGCAAGACTTCTCAGTTGCATTAAAAAAATCATTAACAGCAATACAAGAATTTTACAATATTCAATGATCAAGGCATCAAATTTGCCTTCAAGAAATTAGGGGGAGAGACAAGGCTCTATTGAAATTGAATGCATTCATATTTAGATGATGAGGAGCAAAACTTGCGATTAGTAGATTATAGGATACAAACAACAATAAAAGCAGACCTTGCCGTATCAAATATAGAAACGGAACATGAAAACATACCCAATCACCATCAGACACGGTGCCAGGAACCAATACATTGATCTCACTTGACTTTGCTGTAGATATGGATGTTTCTAAAGAGTCTTTGCTCAGATAAATCTGGCAGCCAGAAGTGTTGTCCACTGAAATTGTAGGAGCTGAACCCTATTATTTGGGAAAACAAACATAATTTCAGGTAAATCATATGTATGTAGTATGTATTATTATTAAACCCTTGTCTTTTTCACCTCATCACTTATAACATTAGCAAGATCAGAACAGCTAGCAAAATAATAAAACATTGAATCAGACATGCCTAGGAATTGCTGTGAATCAAAAAAGAAGAGGAAGAAGGAGCCAGGGTACCTGGCATTGAACCTCAACTCCATTACTGTTTACAATCTCACAAGCTGCAACAACATCCTACATTATAAAACCGAAAAATGAATTGGCATTTTCCTCTACAAGCAATTATTTCATTATCTAATATTATAAAATCTCTAATTATCATGTCTCACGAACCTTAAATACAACTCCCATCTTTCTGCAATTATCAACAGTTATATTGTTGACCTTGCCTGCAAAAAATTGTTTAGAAGTGATTTGGACACTTGCAGCTTTTTCACCAAGTGCTAAGTTGGGTAGCAAATAGGAAAAGAACAGAAAGAAGCACTAAATATAATTTTGACTACCTTGAATCTGCAACACAGAGTTTTTACATCCATAAACATATACAGACTGCTTTGCATCACAATCTTCAATGACCAAGCTTTTCTGCTCAATTTGATTCTCAACAACCCACCTACAGCAGCAGCGAATAATTAGGTTAAGGAGGCAAAATAGTGAAAATGTTGACATTGAATTTAATACACATCATAGCAACTAAAGAACAAACACAAAGCTGAAGGACTTAGCAGGGCCGCCGTCTCCTAAAATAAACCTAGGTTCTTCTTCCTCTTCCTCCATTAGAGGGGTGGTTTAGGGTCATTTTTTATCCAAAATCACCCCTCCAAGTTATTTTATTGTCTCCTTTTATTTAAATAAGTAGTTTTCCACACAAATTTACTTCTTTTTTTGTGTTTTATTTATGATTTTGTCGTTTAAGTGTGACGTTGATTAGTTTGACATCGTGGTATGACGTTTTTTGTTTTCCCATATTGGTGCGGTGTTTATAGAAGCAAATGACTTGTTTTGTTGGTACCCTATTTTGAGCAAAGGGCCTATGGAGGCTACTACCAAATTCAACATCCTCTCTAAGCCTTACAAATGATTTGTCAACGTGTGGTTGGATTGGTCATGCCAGAGATCACCTATAGTTGATATAAGCGAACACCAGCAAATGTTTTTTTCTGAAAATGGATGATATTAAAGATTGTGGATCTCACATTATTTCTTAACCATTGTCCGGTGGAAGACATTAGTTTGGTCATTAAATATTACTGTACTATTTTTATTTTAGTATGAATGAAATTTTACTTTTCTGTCAAAAAAAAAAAAAACAGGAACAAACACATGTATAGACCTACTTGCGGCCCATTTGAAGTTCTAACTTTGGAGGTCCAACTTTAGGAGCTGCACGTGAACCAGCATGACTTTCTTTTACAGTACTGCTAACAACTCCAGATCTATCTGTGCGATTCTTAGTCTTCATATCATCCGTAACCTTTCTCAGACCTATTACATTAAGTTTATACTTCATAAATAATGAATATTTTAATCAAGAAAATAAGAGTAAGAATAAGCTACCTGCTGTGACATTTCCTGTACCAATCTGTTGAAAAACAGCAGACATCCCCACTTTTGGCTGAGAAGATGAAGCCTGAGATGATTCAGAGCTAAAGAGAGATGCAGGCGGAGGAGGAGGGGCAGCAGGTGCATTAGTTTTTGATGGAGCAACTATTTTTCCTGTTTGACTCCATACAGGGCCTAAAGGATAAAAGCTCTTCACATAATCCCTCAAACCAGGTAGATACAACTCTTTCAGAGCTTTGACCCACTCAACGTGATTTGGGTCTTTGTTTCTGTACTCTACAAGTACCTGATCATCACAATAAAAGTAAGGAAAGATCAGTACAGTATCCTTCACTCCTGAAATAGTAGGCAACATGAGATAGGAAAGTGCAAGGAAAAGTCTAGGATGCTAGTGCAGGATCAGCACACAGCATTCTGTACTTTAAAAAGTTAGCAGAAGCAAATTGTAAATTAACTTTTCAAAATCACAATTATTGAATCTAAGCATATAAATACTAAGGCTGTCGATCATCATTCACATATTTCCTCAGCCATGCAATAAGCAGACGCAACTCAAGAAGGGGATAGACATATGCATTTAAAAGTAAATTTGAAACTTCTTTTGATGCAAGGATATATCACTGTTGTGTTAATAAAAATGTCAACGAACAAAACCCATCACTTGCATGGAACTCCATATTTTCATCCTATAGGGAGAGGACCGTCATGAAAGTTAACCAAGACAAATCTACAAGCACCTAACATGCACGAAGAATACCTTGTTGCTATAAAACTCAGCCATTTGCCAACTTTCTTCCACATGTGCAATGGGCATACTCATACCTTGGGGGTAAAAAACAGAAGAGTCATAAGACACCAAAAGATAAAGATTTCATCCTAGAAAAGAATCAACATGCACTTACCACAATCCTTCCCAGTAAATGCAATCCATGCTAGAGCTGAGAGACTGTCAACAGCAGCCTTCAAGTGATTAAAAAAATCGGATCTCCTTCCTTCTGTCAATGAGGTAGCTTTCACGATCACTTCATTCAATGGTTTCAGAAATTCAGCCAGCCCAGCAGGATCAGGTTTCTGCAGAATAAATGATGATGTGACAGGACATATACTCCAAAGAACATCAAAACTTAAAGTATGAGCAATTATATCTGCTTTCTTTTCTCCCAATTAAATTAAACTTCTCTTGGCCATAAACAGCGATGTATTTCTTTTAATAGAAATCCTAGTATTGCAGTCCTATCACACAACACTGTGCATGGTTATTTTGAAAAGCAGCCATTTGGGAAAAAATTCAAACTAAACTAAATAGGTTTGGCTAATAATCCAATGCTGTGGAGTTGATTCTCTCAGCTGAGAAGGATTTTCTGTTATTTATTCTGGTAGAAAATCAATTCTAGCATCTCCGTCTCACTAGTTTCACACAAACATCCCTAATATTAATTCCTCCAAGTGGAACCTCAATATTTCACTACGTACTCTTTTAACACCTTACTACTGATTTACTTACAATGACCTCACAGCCCCAATTTCAAAATCAAACTTTTCAACATTATATTTCTCTATCATCCGTATTCCCCCCAAACCCCTACAAACTAACCCAAATGAGAACATAGTACATCCATTCAGAGAAACACAAATTTAACAGCAAAATTACACAATCATGAGAGAAGAAAAGGATAACTTCCAGAAAGATGGCAACCCCAAGTCCCCAACAGCATCAAAACCTATGATATAATAGTCCAATTTCCATTCTTTCTAACAACTAAAGTGACAATAATTTTTATTCTTTTATTCCTCTTTCACTCATCTGCTCTGCACAATTGATTCTCTATTTGATTTTCCCCAAGTCATGCTACATCCAAAAAATCCCGGGTAATAATGGACCTTCGTCTTTTGTCCTTAAAGATGACAGGTCTAACATGCAGCAAATCCACAATCGCAATCAGAGATATTTCAATCCATATAATTCCCAGGAAAAAAAAAAAAACAGACCAAGCATGCCATCACATTCAGTCACTCAATATTAGATTCAGTTCCAGCAACATTACCAAAGTATCAAGCACAAACAGGCTACAACTTAATCAAAAAAAAAAAAAATTAACAGGCAATTGCAATATTATCAAAATCTATCAACACGCCCAATGCAATATTACCAAATGCAATGCACCGATTTCTTCACAACGTCAGAAATGAAATTTAAATCCGTAAATCCCACACGAAAACAAACAGAATCAGATCGACGAACCTGAGTGTGTTTGAGCTTGATCAAAAGCTCTTTCTGAGCAGCGAAGGCTTCCTTCACCCTATTGGTAATCTCCAAAACCTGTCCACCAATAATCTCGGCAGCACTAGAAACTCTACCGACATATTGATCAATCAGATCGCCGAAGGCAACAATTGATGGATCGAGTGACGCATCGGAAGCGTCGGACGGAGAAGATGCAGAATAGGTTCCGGTAGATATCGCCTCCAAGCGTGACACTGCCGATTCTAATCGCTGTATGAGCTTCTCATCCATGATGAATCAGAAGCAGTTTCTTTCTTGTGAAGAGAAATTATGCAGATCTGGTACCACCGCTTCAGATTATGAAGCCGTTAATTCTTTATTTATTATTTCCTTCTTTTAAAACAAGAAAAAAATGAGGCGGAAAAACTAAGAAAGAAAAACCACTTTATTTTACTGTGCCACACGTGTCGTCATCATGCGCATATGGTAATGGATAGGGCAATTACGTAACTCAGCTCCTCATAAAAACCTTTTAAAACTAGTGTTTAAAGAAATAAATGACGAAATTATTAGTTTGGATTTTGCAATTACGTGTATTGAGATAAGTTTTAAATAATATTTATCATTTTGTTTCTGGAAGAATTATTTTTTTTTTAAAAAAAATTATAAAGTATAAACTTCTTTATGATAATTGTTATTTTATATACATTTCACTCGTTAAAAAATCATTAACATAATTAGCAAACCAACTTATTTATACATGAGACGAAAATTATTTTGCACATTAAAAATCTTTTTGTAGACAATTTTAAAGGCATGTACGAACGTACATTGTGATACCCTAACCAATAATGTGTATTGTTAAAGATAAAGATCACATGTGGAATTTTTTATAGATTGTCTATTTTATTATAAATATAAAAATAAATATTTGAATTTAAAAATAATTACATTTAATGATATTTAATAAAATAAAGGTTTAATTAATCTAGTTTGTTGACCATTTATCTTTTGATTTAGTTTTGACTTGAATTTTTAAATTATGTATTCTGTATTTTATAATTATTATATATATGTAAATAAAAATGATAATAATAAATTTTATATATAATAAATAAACTTTCATATGTTTAACTTAGTTTAGGATTCTTTTTACAAATTGTTAATTAATTTAAACACCTATTTATATGATATATATTATATCAACGTTGACTAATTGTTAACTGACATTTCTTTAACAGAAATATCTGATTAAAAAATTAAAATAGTTTAAAAATTAATTACATTTTTTTTAGTTTAAGCGTTTATTTAAAAATCTCAAATAATTCAGAGACTTGCAAATTAATATTAATACCTTGTTAATATTATTAATTTATTTTAAAAGTTAAAAACTCAACATTAAATATATTAATATACAAAAAATAATAATTCAGTAATACTCATACAAAATATATATATATATATATATAAATATATATTAATTGTATTACTTATTTTTTTTAATTTATGTAAAATAGATTATGAATGCTTGAGTAAGTACTACTTATATTCACCTAAAAAATATATTATTTTTTATTTATTTATCATTAGAAGTCTTGTATTTGACATGAATGGTCAAATGAGTCGAGTATAAAGGTTTTAAAATAACATTGTGTTAAAGATTTTGCAATTTCGATCGCTACAAATGTGCATTATGAATTGTAGTTGTTATAGTATGAATTAATTATAATATTGTATAAATTTTATTAAAATTATTTATATTATTATATTATATATAATATTGATTGAGTGATGACATAAGATCATAACTATAAAGCGAAATAAGGTAGGGTTGATTTATTTTGAAAATGTATAATTTTTTTTTTGTTTTTTCGCATATTGTTTTTTAAAACCCTGCGTGCAATTATATTTATGGAAAGAAAAGTCCAAAAATACATTGAATTATTTAGTTCGTTTTAACGAGGGGTGGTTATAGAAGTTGAGGTAGGTTTTTAAGGGACAAGTTTCAAAAGAGTAAGGACGTTTCTTCAACTAACTAGATATTGTGCGAAGCCGGAAAAAGGAAAGTAAATGAATCATAATTTTTTTTTTATGAAATGAATGATAACAAGTTGATAACCCGCACTTGCACAGGTAATATGTAATTAATTATTATATGTGTAAATAAATTAATAAAAATTTAGAATAATATTTATTTAATTAGAAAAAAATGTACATTATCATTTATGTAAAAGAATAAAAATTTGATTTTGGAATATATAAGTTGTGTTTTTTGTAGTACATAATAAACAAAATATAAAAGTTTTTTTATCAATACTTAGTAACGAAATTGACACACATTGAATGCAGAAAAGTGAGATATTGCGAATTCAAATGTGTATTCCAATATATTAAATGTCCCCGTAGCCTCATTCTCAAATATGTAGTAGCATGTTTCAACAACTTATTTTTATAATCCAAGCATTTGTTGAGTTTTAATGTTAATTTTTTGATGCAGAGTAAAAATTTAATAGTATAAGACTTGTAAAACTAGATCTTTTTGCAAATTCAAACCTCGTAAGACTGGATCTTTTTGCAAATTCAAACCTTGATTAATGTATGAGATGTGAAATTACAAAAAAATTGTAAAGTTTTCCTTATTAGATTTTTTTAAAAGACATTAAAAATAATTAGGCAATTATGTCGTCAAATGAATTGTTTCAAAACAAAGGATTTAAATTTATTGAAAGATATAGAAAATACTTATTTAGAGTAAAATCTTCAGTGTTGTTTTCTACCATGACATTAAGACTCTTGTAACTTATTTAGCTATACTATGGCATGTTCCATGATCTCATAAGTTTATTTCAATTTTAGTCTACAAATATTTATATTTGTTGCAACCACTTCCAAATGTGTAATATTATGGCCACAATTGCCGGTACAAACAACAATTGAAACCATACCACACATATTAACTTCATATTTATACATAAATATGAACATTTTTTTTTTATGTGTCTACAAATTTCTACAAGACTATATAAGTATGGGCATTTGAATGATATGAACCAAACACATTAGAAAACAAAGAAAGTAAATATACATTACCTTAGAAATCTATCTCATAGATAATGATGTCCATACTAAGATGTTATTATACGTTACTAATTCTAAAATTGATTTTAGGTCACCTTTTTAAATAAATATTTGGGTTATTATATGTTATGATGTTATTGTTGAGACAAAATTTCTCTTAAATATTTTAATGATAACAAAATTGTTTCAAAGATTCTGATTATGTGTTTTATCTAACATGTGCTCTTGAGTGTATCAAAATTAAAAAACATGTTCCTCACCTTCTTGATACAATAGAATATTTTAACACATATTAATATGTCCTATACGATATAGGATAAACAAAGACAAAATAAATATATGTAAGAGAATACAACTAAAAAGAGGATGAATGTATGTCAGAGGACAAACAACGCTTAAAAGATGATAAACGTACAACAGAGGATAAACAACGCAGAAGAGATGATGAACTTATGTAATTTATTCATCCTCGCACATGGAAAAATATATAAAAGTACAAAAAGCTTCTTGACTCATAAAGCAAGATACTACAAATTTGGGAAAGAAAAAAGTCAAAAAGCACAAGTCACATTATAATTTATTGAAGCTTCGTCTTTCTACCCGAGGATAGACTGAAGCACTCATCCTCCCAGCATTCTTCTAACAACGATAGTTGAAGGGCATATTTGCAATTCCAAACAAAGACCATGGGCAATTAACTAAGTCTCCAACGGATACTTTTTGCTTTTCTTCATATTTGAAGCTTAATTACTTCTATAAATAGAGATGATCTCATCCTCATCAAATACAAACAAACAAAAATCATCCAAAAGCCAAAGATCAAAGTTGTGATAAGAAATCTTATCCTTATCATACTTTCTACTAAACTTAATTATATCTTTGATATCATCATTTTAGAACGTATATCTTAAAGGAAAAAAGTCCACTCTTATCAAATCTCTTAAAAATTCTATATATCCTCAAGTTGATATTGACTTGTTGATAGTTGTGTAAGTGTTGTAAAATAAGAAGAGTAATTGTTGATATGAGTCTAGTGAGACTAAGAAAATACATAGTGAAAAGAGTCCATTTGTAGGACCAACCTTTTGTGTCATAGTGAAAAAAACTCATAAGTAAGTGAGAAATGGACGTAACCCATTTTGAGTGAGCAGTATAAATGTGTATGTCATCTTTTAAACTCTTATCACCTTATTTTTGTCTAACTTTCATTTCATTTTAAAAAAAACGTTTATCTTTTTACCCATCTATTATCCTCACACAGAGGATATCAGTTTAAGAGAAAAAGAAATTAAAAAAAGGGCATAATATTTCTATTCAACCCCCCGTCTAGTGATATTTTAGCTACTTCAGTTATTATACGTTATGAAAATACTTTGAGTTACATTCAACCATTTAGCATCTACATAGTGAAACATGTGATTATGTAGTGATTACAAATAGGCAATAAAATGTTTTATTCATTAACTATGTTGCTCCAAAATAGTTCATTTAAATTGTGGCAAACAAATGATAAAGAAGATAACTTTGAATTAATAGTAATATACCAGTGAAGAAGAATTAAGGGATACATTATCCATGATCAAGATATAACCCATCTCATAAAATAAGGAAAGTAAATAAAATAAAATTTTAAAAGGGAACAAACACTTAGTGGTATGCGATTGAGACTTGTATAAAAAAAATGTGATTGAGACATCTATTGATAGATGGAGCATCAAAGATCTGGTTGTATATTAGAATAGATTATATTGTAATCACTATTCCTATACCGAACTATAAATTGTTGTTATGAACTCTAATACTACTTTCAACGTGATAAAGAAATAAAAAAAAATATAAATAATAGTGAACCGGTAAGTAAAACCAGAAAATTACCAAGAAAACAACAGAGTATAAATGAATAGATGATTGAAAAACCATTTTTGGAGTAGAGAATATAGCACGTGGGTTGTTGAGCTTTGAAGAGGCATCAAATATGCATTGTCAATTAAATTGTGGATAAATGAATTAGCGTTATTGTGGATAAATGAATACGTTCTTGATTTGGAGTAGACAAATCAAAGGAATTTAGGAGAATGAGAATGTGTTTTGGTGGTTAGAGAGTGTGAGTTAGAAAGGAACACAGATTTTGTGTGATGTGGCAAAAATAGAATTATTTGTCTTACAAAGAGCTTAAGTGTCAATGTCAGGATTTGCAAGTCTAATTTAATATATTATAATAGATCCTCTAACACACTAACTAGTTTAATTTTATTATGATTCCAAATCCTACTAAATTGTTATAACTCAATATATAATTGCATTTAGAGAATGATTTTGGAGGGCTTAACTAAATTCTTTCAATTTCATCTCTTTATAATATAAAAAAAATTTAAAATATATTAATTATATATATTTTCTTCATATTTTCTACAAAAACGATATCTTAAATAAAGTAAAAAATTTCTCTCTTTGTATCTTCTCATATCTTTCCAAATTTGTCTCTATTTTTTATAGAAAAATATTAGTAGTTAATATATATATATATATATATATATATATATATATATTAAGAGAATGAAAAATGTTAGTATCTGATATTAAATTATGAACCTCTTATATAAAACTCTTTCAACATTCTTAATCAAAACTACTAAGCTACTCCTCAAGGACAAAATCCTCCTCTATAGAGCTTAACAGTTTAAATAATTAAATATAAAAGTATGTTGATAGATAAACGTTAACAATAAACTTTTTAATATACATTTTTCAACAAATTCCTTATTGGTTAGAAAGTGAATTTGTTGATAAGTGTGCTAGACTAGCCTAATCACCACTTAATGTTATCATCTTACAAACTTGTCAGGAATCACCTTACCAAAGATAATTCAGAAAAAGATCGATACTTGACCGGGAACTCCTGCAAGAGCAACTTGCATGAAACATGCTTGCACTAGAAGTGAAGTGTCATCACTCGTGAGATACAAGGAAAATCATGATTCATATTTAGGGTTCAATACCAATCATGACAGAGCTATCATTGTAAAATCTTGATGTTGCTATCCTTTTGTGAATTTACATGGAGACGGCACACAAAAAAAGAAAAAGAAAAGGTTCGAAGTGTACTTGGCATGGATAATTGATAAGGAAGATTCGCATATATAGCATTGTTGTATGTTACCGTTGAGAAGCATAGTAGAGTTGGAGAGAAAAATTAAATTATTTAGAATTGATTCAATGATAAAAGTTAATTGCAATGAATATATGATACATTTAATATAACCAAGCCAACAAATAGTCAATAGTCAAAAGTAACCAACTTATAACTACCTATGTGTCAAAAAATGCAAACCAATAAAATTGATATATAGATAGATACATATTTCCACAATAAAACAATACAACAAATGGTGTGAAGATCTAAACAAAGGAACTACACTATATAAGATATGCACAATGGCTCACGCCTTGTTCACAACATAATCAAAATCATAAAATAAGAAAAATAAGAACGGATAATTTGATGACCTTGGTTGCATGACCAATTATATAACCAATCATCTATGCATTGATCTTTCTGCATGTGCCGCTTGGTTTCGTGGATATGGAACTTTGATGGAAGCATCTCCTTGAGACGGCACAGGATCTTTGTCCCTAATTGTACGTAGCTCCTGTTAAACATATAAATTTAGGTAATTTAAACTATGCTTAACAAAAATGTATTGTCTTTACGAAAGATATGTGTATATACTATATAGCATAGTCTAAATGAATTTTGGTCCACAAATATAACTTATAAGAAACCATTGTATATGAATGATTATTAGAAGATGATCCATCATTGAAAATATTTCATTTAGACTATACTATATAATACTTTCTTATGAGAGAAAAAGTGGTTGAAGCATAGAGCTTACAGAACGAAAAGGAAAATCATCTGACTCAAGCATATGAACGATTTGACCCATCTTCGGTCGCTTTATGACATCCAAGTCTATACAACGTAGGCAAACCAGTAAAACACGCTTCAAAGATCTCGGAGAAGGTGGAATTTCGATTAAAGGGTCAACAAGTTCATCGCTGCGACGACTTGCTACCATTCCCTTAAACCAATCAACCAAATTCATCTGAAGCACATAAAAAAAGTACAGAGGTCATAAGACTCCAATGTGTTCATGGAATGAAATACAGAAATGAAATATATTGGCAAAACTAAAATCACCTCTCCAGGTGGTCTTGAATAATCAATAGGGCTTCTTCCTGTGATTATTTCCATGAGTAGAACTCCAAAGCTATAAACATCGCTGCGCTCGTTAAGCATACCCGTGCTTGCATATTCGGGTGAAACATATCTGGAGAAATTTAGTGTTCAGAATAATAATACAAATCTAAACTAACTTGCAATTAATACTAATTAACTTATAACTGTCTATAACCAACTCCAACCAATTCGAACATAATATAGAAGTTAAAAATAAACGCATATGCTTGAGAAAGAACTAATTACCCAAATGTCCCCATTACGCGTGTGGTTACATGGGTTTTTTCAGATCCCAAGAGCTTCGCAAGTCCAAAATCTGAAACTTTGGCATTCCAGTTTCTGTCTAAAAGGATGTTACTGGATTTTATATCTCGGTGCACAACTTTTGGTTCTAAGCCTTCATGCAAATAGGTTAGCCTGTTTCATAATGTAGAAACATTAAAATTTTCAAGAAATAAATTGAACAATCATAGAGCATGGTAACTTTGATTAGAGAAAATATAGCACATAAACATTTCACTTGACATAGACAGAAACCTCAATAAATAAAAACATTGTCTTAGTATAAAAGAGACATGAAATTCAATAAACATTAGACACACCCTTTTGCAGTTCCAATTACAATCTTCATTCGAATATCCCATGTCAAAGGGCTAACTGGTCCTACATTACCATGCAGCCATTGCTCCAAATTTCCGTTCTCAACATATTCATAAACAAGCATCCTGAATTTTTAATAGAAATGCCAATAAAAGAATTTAGAAAAAATCCAAATTTTAATCATCCAGTCAGAAGAATAAAAGGCATATAAATAGTACCTCCGAGCACCTTCTGCACAATATCCTATTAAACCAACCAAATTCTTGTGCTTTACTTTGCCAATGGCTTCGACCTCCACCTTAAACTCCTTCTCAGCTTGACCCCTAGAGTATCAAAGATAACACGCATTAATTTTCGATAGGATAGGAAAGTGACAGAAAAGTTTTGCAGGAAAACACCATAGTAAAGATATTGCCTTGCATTATTTCAAGAATATTAACATAAATTTGTATACTTGCAACCATGAAACAAATTTTTTGCAGACTGTTTTTTCAAAACTTAATTTATTATGGACATTTCCGATTTGGCTAAAGACAATTTAAGTTTTCAAGTAACAATTAATGTAAGATATTGTAGTTTAACGAATGTAGTAATACAATATTATTATTATTATTATTTTATTATCATCATCTAGTTCTGTTCCCTAAATAGCAAGTCATGGAAGTTAAAAACAGGGTGATCTAATTTATGTAACTAACATCAAGCCAAAGTACTATTTTTGCTATTTTTAAATTAAAGTTTTCTCATGATTAAGATGCTACCTTGGTGGTCCAGTGTGGAGACAAAGTTGAAACAACAATTATGAAATAACATGAATAGTATACTAGATTAAGGAAAAAGTAAAAGTAAATAAAAAGTCATATGTAAATTGATATTTGAAATTGTGAGTATGGGTTAAAGTAGTTCACCAATTTTATAAATTATCAAATAAAATTGCAACGTTAGTCAAAATTAGTCAAAATGATCTCTCGATTAACTTCTGCTGTTAGAAGTTATGAAGTGACATGCAATTAGGTTTGGATATAAAGGGGAAGATCTAAAATTGACATAAAAGACTAAAATTTAACGGGTCAAGTAAGTTTTTAGTGATGTGGTATTAAAGTGTAAGATCATACATTCATTTAAGATGTTATATTATAGTCTTTAACTATAATGTGTTACAATTTTAGTGATGTATTTTTGTCAATTAATAAGTTCAAGGATTATTTTCACTATTATTCATAATTTCAATAACTAATTTGTCTATTCATTAAATAAATAAAATATCAAGGTAGAATAGAAACAAACAACCATAAACTTTGAGTAAAGAGACATTTTAGTCCTCTTTAAAATTATAAAAAATGATGAACTTAATTAATCTCTCAGATTTTCTACGACAGTTTTAAAAATTAAATTAATTGATATTTTTCAATTTAATTAAATGACTAAATTAAGAGATATAAAGTTAAAGTTGACTTGATAGGCTAAAAGTAAATAATTTAAACAGCGGAGTGAGATTGGGGGTTCGATCCCACTATCAACATAATTCACGGCTTTGCTTTTGAAGGAAAAAAAAAAATAGAAAAAGAAATTAAACAAGCACGTCTGCAGAAATAAAAACAAGTGCAGCAACAAGTGTAAAGTTTAACATGAAGAAGAGTTTTAAACAAGTGAAATAAAATGATGTATTAAATTAGAAAAAGTGTTGACACGTAACACAACATACTTGTTATTGTGAAGATTCTTTACAGCCACGACAGATCCATCTTGCAAAACTCCTCTATACACCACACCATACCCACCTTCACCAATCACATTCTCCTCCGCAAATCCACGCGTCGCGTGTTCTACTTCCTTTAAACTATACCACCGCCCCCACCCTTCCACATCCACCGCCACGTGGACACCACATGACACGTCACCTTTCCTCATAATCTCCGCTTCCTTCTTCGGATCATCATCTTCAATAATCTCAACCCGCGTTTGTTGTTCAGACGAGCGCGTGAGATCAATTTCCTTAACCACTGCGATTTCCTTCGATACCAGAGGTGTGGTTCCGGAGCTGTGCTTCGGTAGCAGCTTCCGTTTCTTGCAGCTTCGGATTCTCTCGCGAAAGCATAGGAAAATTAAAAGACCGATTATCACTACGATGATGAGGAAAATTCCTGCTAAAATTAGTACTTTTAAACTCGTGAGAGAATTTGATGTGGTTGTGGACTCAGACATTGGTGTGAGAATTACCAAGGTTGTTTGAAATTAAGGTTTGGTGAAATTAATATATGTGAGAATTTTGGGTGTGTGTTAATTACATTGTATTGTTGTGTTCGAGAAAAGCTTCATTGGGGCGTTGAAAAGAGGGGAAGTGGTGTTTCAACGGAAACAAACGAAAGTAACAAACAGAGGTGGCTCGATTGTTGTTTTACTGGTTTGGACTTTGGAATTAGGTGTGGGACCGTGATAAAATTACGGGATTGCCACTCTCACTCGCTCGGTGGGTGAGTGTTGTGTCTTAACGATGACGCATGCGGAGAGGAGGGCAATAATGGAATTATGGAATGATGAAAATGTCCTGAGGGAGGAGACTGTGTGAGGGTGTGCGATGTTGGATAATTAGGAGGCTGCATTATTGCTTCGTTTCATTGTGGTCCATTTTGAAATTAATTAATGCATCTCATTACTATTATAACGTACGAATTATTTTTTTATAGAATTTTTAGTTTAACACAGTTGGTGGAGTGGGTAATTTATTCACAATTTTTTTTTAAAACATAGGACTCACCTTACTATTAAGCAATTCTCTTTTACAAGAAACATGTTTTATAATTAGAAATATTATTTTTATAATTTTTTTTATTCTAAAGAGTTTAGTAACTTCACGTAAACCCGTTAAGTGATGTACCTTTTACTATTCGAGCTTACCACACTTGTAATTCCTTATTTAAAAGCAAATTTTGATTACTAGCATTTTTTTTAATAAGATGATTAGTAACACTTCTAACTCCATTAATTTACTTGTTTAAAAAATTTCTCATCGAATTTTCTTTGGGAGCATATATTTTTTGGTTATAAGAGAAAAAGGAAAGAAAAAAAAAGTACCACATAAAAGAAGATATTACAGCTTTCTGAAAGACATTTCTAATATATCAACAAGAAAATAGACAATAATAATTTAGAAGTATTTTCTTGCAACACAAGCAATTTCACTCTACAATTGACATTCATTTTAGCAAAAAAATCTGCAACAATTTCTATCACGAAGAGTATGCACCAACTTACACATCCATCCCTGTTGCAACTGTTGAACAATAGCAATTGTGTTACCACACTTGCAGGGAACATTCAAAGGACCTTTGATTAACACAATAACATGAAGTGAATTCGACTAACAAATCAATCTTTTGTGATCAATGTTCCAACACCAGTGAAACCAATAGTGGATCCCATGATTTTATCCTAGGTAATGCAAGACACACCAAGGTTGTGAGAAAAACTCATAAAATAGGTCATGTATGGTTTCTAACAAGCCACCTCCAATTTTAGAGTATGTAACAACACTCTTTTCCACATTCACCATTACCCAATTGCCATAAGAGGGTTTCCAAGAAAGTGATGCTCCAAAGTGAGCATGAAGCTAACATTGTGATTGTTAAAAGTACACAAACATGATGGTTTATAGCGAATATGCGCTATAAAGTCTTAAACACTATGCTTGACGTTGATGAAGCCATTTCCTGAAAGATGTCTTTTTTGTAAAAGGTCGACTACAACGATCAACATTGTTATTCATGATCTTCTTTCTACCTTTGCCTATTGTAAATTAGCGAGTTTAGATTTAATAATCATTTACTGCCATTTAACAATAGGGAAATCTTTTACTACCATTAACACACCAAGTTTTTTCAATGTTAAAAGCTTTATAATTATCCTTATGAGTTAAAGCACAATTTAGAGTTACCAAATTAATTGTTTGCTCTAAATATGTTATTCAACTCTTGTTGGTCAATGGCAGTAAAAAATATTTCAATCTTGTAATGCTCTATTGTAACTTGACCTTGTTGAAGACAAGAGTGTCCAAATCTTGTTGAAAGAACATCGTCGAGATCAAGAATCTCAATATCATGTTTTTCACAAAAAGTCTCCACTTCAGTAAATAATGCATCCCAACCATATTCTTCAAGGTTTGAATAAGAGACTTTGTTGTTCCAACCAAATACATGACATTAACTACATCATGAGATTGTTGTTGTAAGACTTGACAAAGCATACAATTATCCCCATAATATCTTTCATCAAATGCAAGATAAATATAAAATCAAACGCCTTCAAATAATTATAAGCAATATCAACATCATCACGTGTAGAATAACTTGCTCTTTCATTTGTAATTTTTTTTTAAACAATACAAGTTGCCTCATACATATTTATCAAGCTACATTAGAAGAGAAATGTGATTCCAATGAGTATTCCAAACTCGTTTCAAAGTACCAATTTGATTAGCACCTTTATCAGTTACAATCTCATCAATTTCTAGCAAATGTGCAATTTCAGCTAATTGAGCAGCTTGTAACTCATCATGACGCTTAGTAGAAGAGCAAACAACATTGACAACAGAAGTCAGCTTCTCAAAGAATTTATGAATTGGAAAAACTTCTCTTTATGTAATTGATGAGCAAAACAATGAATATAATATGCATAATTCATAAATAGTGCTTGTAAACCGTTACATTCTCCTTTCATATTACTAGCACCATTATACCCTTGACCACGTAAGTTAGAAACATCAAGATTATGTCGAGAAAGTATATCACATACTTATTCTTTCAGAGTTAAAGTTGTATTGTCTTTAACATGTGACATAACAAAAAATCGCTCTTGTATTAAACCAACTATGTCAACAAATCTTAATACAAGAGACATTTGTTTCTTTTTTGATTCATCACGAGCTTCATCTACAATGATGCAAAATTGGGAATCACCAATTTCTTCCCAAATATGTTTTCTCACCCTACTAGAAATAATTTGCAAGAGCTCTTTTTGAATTTGATGTCAAATATACTTGGAATTATATGAAGCATTTTACAACACAACTTTTGCAACTTCATCATTGTAAGATGCCAAGAGTTTTATCAATTGAAGAAAATTGCTTTGATTTCTTGATATGCTAGTTTCATCATATCCCCTAAAAGCACGAGCTTGAAGTGTTTACCAACAAATAGTATCAATTGATGTCTTGAGATGTATTCGATTCTTCAAAATTTGTTTCGAGTTTTGCGCTTGAATAGCATTCCTAATATGTCCATCTTGATTCAACATGTCTAAACAAGCTTTCATTGCATTGTTGTGTGGTGAGCAAGGATCCATCCTTACGTGTTTGAGAAAGGTGCAATTTTTTCCCTTTTTAACTTTCTTCCAACCTCTAAAACTCATACCAAAGAAGATATCTGATATGGGACGTCCACTTGGTCTTTTGCTAAATAGATAGCGTGCTAAGCAATATGCAGCATCTTTAGTAGGTGAATATTCTAGCCATGAAGAAAAAATGTTAAACCAAATGTATTGAAATCGTCACGTTGTAAATAGTTTTCAAAGTTATCTTTGAAAACTCTAGGAACCTTGGAAAGGTGATTCTCATTTTCTTCGATTCTTAGATATAGTTTAAGATGCAGAAGTTATAATTTTTTCATCTATTTCAATCTCACAAATTTTTCTCTTGAAAAAAGAATCAATTCTTTTACTTTTCTCCATTCTCACAAACTTATCTAATACAATTTTTTTTTAAAATAAATCAACAAATTAGAAATTCAATCACAGTCAAAATAATGCAAAAACAAAGGGAGTCACAAATCAAAGTCACACTCACAAATAAAAATATAATTGTCACAAATAAAAAATGTATTATCAACAAATCAGAGTCACAATCACAAATCAGAGATAATATGCACAAATCAAAGTCATAGTCACAAATCAGAGACTCACAAATCAGATACACTATTCACATTAACAAATCAAAGATTCAATCATAGTCAAACCAATGCAAAGATCACAAATCAGAGACTCAAAGGGAGTATCACAAATCAGTGACCCACATCTGTGGTGACCAAATTACTCTGATTTGCGGCACTGGGTGTGGGCCGACGGGCGACGGTAGTGGTGGAGTCACAGAGATCGCGCGCATAAGGGTCGGTCGAGGAGGGAGACAGAGTGCGCACTGGCGAGCAGAGAGTTAGAGGCGAATATGAACGAAGGCGACAACAACTTTGAAAAAGGTGATTCGATTCTATCAAGAGAGTGATAGAGATTTTAGAAGATACATATTTTAAAGTTTTAGATATATTTGTTATTTCTAATTTTAATAAGAGTATTTTAATATTTTATCTATAATTTTTTTTTTGCTGGTTGCGACCCCTCCTCAATTAAATCGGAGTGTTGTAAGAGAGAAACATATCAGCTATATGTATAATTAATAGTTTTTGAGGTCTTTATTGATTCACCTCAAGAAACATTGACTTGGGTCTGACAAGTATATTAAGCACAAGAAGATTTTATACCGTTATCTCGTTAGAAACGGGAATAAGAAAAGTAAATGTTGAGCTCGACCTAACCATTATTTTATTGCTTCCACAAAACAAGCAATATAATCAAAAAATTGTCCAATAATATTATATAATGGCAACAATAATTTGTCTTACCACCAATAAATATATATATATATATATATATATATATATATATATATAGGTTTGAAGTTACATAATTTGTCTTACCATAGAGATTCTCGAACACATATATACTCGAACATTATAAATAACTTAAGTGAATTACACACTATGAAACAATTAATTCAATTTTTATTTTAATAATGCAACTTTTAAGAACTCATAATGGGTCTCATAACTTACTTCACATATTAATATTTGGTTATCTTTAGTTTTATTTTAACTTAAAAAACACCAAAAAGTAAATGAAAGACCGTTGTTTTATTACACAACTTTCAATAGTCCAGTTTGTCATCTAAACTATCTCTAATGGTGAAAGTTACCTACACCCCTATTTTTGCTACCTACACTTCTATTTTTGCTATTTACACCCCTCAATTTTTTTATAAAAATGAAATACCTAAAATGTCTTTGTCTATCTATAATATTTTTAACTCTTACGTCAATTGAATTCACGAACGCCTACGTGAACTCAATTCACGTACATTTACGTAAACTCAATTTTTGTGTACCTATCTGAATTTAATTTACGTACGTATCATTTATTTAACTAATATCACATATACGTGAATTGAATTCACGTACGTTTACGTGAATTGAGTTCCCGTATGTGTACATGAATTGATTTCACGTAAAATCCTAAACTTTGAAATATTTACAACTTACGTGAATCCAATTCACGTAAAATTCTTAGATTTTGAAATATTTACAACTTTCGTGAACTAAGTTCACGTAAAATTCTCAGATTTTGAAAGAAAAAAAACGAATTCAATCACAGATCAATAAACATACCTTGTTGGGTGATCAATGGCAAAACTTTGTTGAGACATAGGGTGACCATAGTTACCCCAAAATTCTCTAACAATTTTTAAAAAAATATTACTCATTTTATTTTGTTTATAAGAGAAGTTTTAGTTAATAATTTGTTAAATAAAAATTGATAGAGAACTCATAGCATAATATGACTTTAACTACAATATGAAGAGAAGACTTATAGGGTGACAGTTATAAGTGAGTGATGTGAGTTTTGAATGATTATGAGTTAGGATGAGTAAATTATGGATGAATTGTGATATGCGATTATGGGGTTATAAATGATGATAAAGATTGAGTTAAAAATATTATAAATAAGCAAGAACATTTTAAATATTTCGTTTTTATAAAAATATTGAGAGGTGTAGATAGTACAAAAGAGGGTGTAGGTAGTAATATTGTTTAAGAAAATGTCTGAAGATTGTGTGTTAAATAAACAAATAAAAAGACAAAAAATAATTAAAAAAATTAAATAAAGGAAAGAAACCGTTTTCGCCGGTGGGGTTGATCTTATCTATTTGCATATCTTCCAAAACAGAGAAAAATCTTCTCCATTTTCTTTCCTTCCAATTCCATTCAATTCACTCATATTTCCATTCCATTCATTTCACTCATAATTTCCATTCCATTCCATTCCTTCTCCCAGAAATGATTCCCACCGCCGGCATTCTCAGGAAGAGGCAGCGCACAACCACCACCCGTCATTCCTCCACCGCCGCAATCGCCAACTCCTCATTCTTCGACATAAACCAAAACCGCCACACCTCCTCCCTCTTCTTCAACGATGCCTCCACCTCAGACGTTATCCTCCGCCTTTTCACCGACGTCGCCTCCCCGCCGGAATCCTCTCATTCCTCCGTCTCCGTCGACTCGGCGCCAATCTCCGATCTCCACGTGTACCTCCACTCAGAAATCCTCCGCCGATCCAAATACTTCTCCGCCCTCTTATCCGACCGATGGATCGGCAACATCCACCCTCAATCACAACCACCCGAACACACCTCTGATCACGAACTATTCCGCCTCAATCTCGGAGTTCCACATTCCCCAGGCTCGATCGAAAACCATCTCACGGTTCTGGAACTCCTCTACACGAACGATTTCCCAAATGCGGTCGACACCGCATCAACGGCTCTAGATCTACTCACTATAGCGCTAGAATTACTCTTCGAGGATTGCGTCCGGTGGTGCGTGAGTTACCTAGAATCCGTACCGTGGACAGAGGAAGAAGAAAACAGAGTAGTGAACCTAATTCCATTCCTAAGCGAAGAAGAATCGAAGGAACTCGTAGCTAGGGTTTCACCTGTAGGAGAAAACGCATGCGAGGAAATGCTGCAAGGTTTAATTTCATCGGCGATGAACAATTACGGTAACACAGCGTTCGTGAAAGCTTTCGTAGGGAAGATATTAAGGGATGTGTCTTCAAGGGAAACAGCGAAGAGAGTTTTGGAGAAAGCTTTTAGGAAGAGTTTGAAAATAGTGAAGCAATCTTTGGAGGATTATTCGAGTCCTGTTTTTAGAGGGGATCATAAAGAAACGGAAGCTATTCAGAGGTTGAATCTTCATAAGGCTTCTACGATTGGAAAACATCTTTTGTGGCTTGTCGAGAGGATGATAGAGCTTAGGGTTGCTGACGTGGCGGTTCGTGAATGGAGTGAGCAAGAACCTTTCACTGCTGATTTGAAGAGAGCTTTTCGTGATGATGCTTGGAGGAATATTGTTCCTGGTCTTCCTGCTGTTATTCTTCGTTGTACCTCTAAGCTTGCTCATGCTGTTTGTGCTGGTACTATTTTGGCTTCTACTCAGGTAACCCTCTCTACCTACTTGCCTTTTTTATTTTTTATCGCATGGTATTAATATCCTATGAAGTACGTACAAACATGACACCAACATGTACACACTTTCAGAAAATTAGTGTTGTCAACCGAATTAGCAGTTTGTTCAAATTCTATTATGCAATAGCGGGTATTTGACAATATTTTCTATAGCGGCTATTTGATAGTATTTTCTATTCTGTACTAAATTTTTTGTATTGGCACGGTTAGTCACGACTTTCTTGCCCCCTTTCCTCTCAATAGAAAATAATGAGTTTTTGCCTTTGAACCCGGTATATGGGGATAAGTACCGCCGTCCATTTATTTCCACTACCAATTGAGCTACCTTCTTTTGTAACAGCCATGCCGGGGCGGTACTTATCCCTCAGGTACCGGGTTCATTACCACGGAAGACAAAAACTCGCTATTTCCTACGGAGAGGAAAGGGGGCGAGAAGGTTGTGACTAACAGTGTGCTGATAACGGTAAGGGTAAAGAGCAATAACGATTTGTTCAAATTCTGCTATAGCGCTATAGCCAGCGGTGGAGCTTGATTTAAATATTCAAGGGAGCCATATAAAGTGTAATGATTGGGAGAGTAGTGGTTTTCCTAATTTCTATTGCATGATAGGGGTTCAAGTCTTGTTTGTCACATTTTTTGGATTATTTTTCGAAAAAATATATCAATGAACATGTAAAATGTCACTGGGCAGAGTCGATTTTATAAGAATCAAAATATGGCCAAGCCACTACACCATTGATAAATATAAGTGGTTATGTGACAATTATAGCAGATAAATTATAAGTTTTGGGGGAGCCGTGGTTTCCACCTGTCACCAAGAAGCTCTGCCAATGGCTATAGCGGCTATTTAATAATACTCCAGAATATGAAAGTTATTGAACGTAACTACCTAAATGTTGGTGTCATGTCAAACATCATACATGCCTTCCATATGAAGTGGCGGTGGTGTTACTATCTTGTGCGTCTGAGTAGAGAATGTGGGTATGCAATGCTAGTTTAAGGAGTTTGATAAGCTTCTTATGTAACTTGTATTTAAACAGCAATAAACATATAAGCGATTTCATGTAGAGCAAGAACGTAATAGATATCTCAGCTGAGAAGCTCTCGTATGGTGTATGCTAGAAGCCATAAATAATATTTCAGGAGCGATAAACTTATAAGGGATTTCATGTAGGTTAACAACTTAATAGATATTTCAGTTGAGAAGCTCTTGTATGGTGTATGCTAGAAGTTAATTGCAACTAGGTCTTAAAAGCTGCAATAATGGTTTAGTTCAGCACATCTAACTTCCTAATGGCAAGGTGGTAGAACTGTAGAAGTTCATTAGTTTGAATTGTTTAGTAATAGTTATTTTTTCACTTCCCTGGTCTTTTGGTCTGAGACTTCGAAGGTGACTTTGATTTTACTAATGCAATTGGGTGTGCGTCGAAAGTTGATTTTGAATGACATTGTTTTTGCTTTAGACCAAAATGAAGTGATTTTTGTTTAAGTGTTTTTCTTTTAAAATCAATGTTTGTACTAAAAATCAAAGATTAACAACTTACTAAACATTGTTAAAATAGTGGTTGTAGCGGTGCTATAACATATTGGAATTTGAACAATCGCTATTGTTCAGTAATACTCTATTTAGTACAAAGTGTTGTCAAATAGTAGTGATAGCTGCGGTGTAGCCCGTAACACTGTAGCATAGTGGAATTTGAACAAACCACTATTTTATGCGATTTGTAATTGAGAACGCTGAGCTTACTCAAAAGTTTCATTCTATGAATGCAAGTTTGGTATATTTTTATTATGAATCTTTTGTTTGACTACATTACTTAAATAGCAAATTAATGTAAAATAGAAAAATATTGATTGTTTTCTTGGGTGCCTTCCACAAAAACTAAAGCCCTGATAGCCTGGTTGTTTTAGCTTTTGAGAGATCTCAAACGAGATCTATTGAAGTAATAAAAGTATTCAAAGTGTCTTGCAAATCCCTTTTTTTTCATTTGCTTTTGCTGTAATCTAAAGTAGACAAGTTTGTGACTTGCGTAACTTCAATCACGTTAGTTGCGCGCCTTTCCGCGGTATGTTGTTAAATTTCCTAAGATGACTATTTTCCAATTTGATATGATTTTATCCATCCATATGGTACACAAGTTGGATGGATAAAGACGACTATTTCCTAAGTAGACAAGTTGTACTTTATTTTATTTGTTTCATGCTTAGACAATGTTGAAGTGCTAAGACAAGCTTTTCTCTACTCAATTCAGGTGAGAAGGAAACTTGTAGAAGATTGGCTTCCTGTTTTGGTTCTATGCAAAGACAATGTTTCACCCGCCAGCAACAAAGCATTATATCTAGAGCTGGAAGAAACATTTTTGCGAATCATCTCCACACTGCCCATGTCAGATGCTCAAGAATTGTTGCAGCAGTGCCTCAGCTTTTCTACCCGAAATGTCGAAGACTGCCCTCACTTGGTCACAGCATTCAACACCTGGTTCCGACGTGCAGCCAATCCCTTCAAACTAGATTCTCTCTGGGATCAATCAGATACCTGATCTGCTGGACTCTTGTTGGCTGCCTTTGTCAAATATTGCGCAGATGTATATACTTACTCTGTTTAGAAATTTGTGAAGTTTAACATTGTACAGATAACTGTCTTCTAGGATGACGGACAACCAAGATACTTAGACCTTGGCCTGTGGTCTAGTAAGTTCCTTGAAATGCAAGATTTTAGTTGCATGTATTTCTTAGTTGAAATGGTGCTTAGCAAATTTTAGGTCAAAATGAAAATACCAGTTTTGGTTCTCTTGTAAATAAATCCTTTTCTCTACTCAAACTTTTGTTTGACAGTTTATTTATAGTGCATTCCACTCAAAAGGTTTCAAATTAAGAACTTGCATTTTTTTATGAATTAAGTTTCCACATATTCATAGTTCAAGTAATTTCCTAGAACTTTTCTTTTAAAACGATTACAAACAAAGTTGTGAAACTCAGTTTTATTTTATAGTATTATGGTCATAACGAAATTTGACGGCTACTTCTGGTTCTATGCGATGTATGCACATTCATGTGTTTCAGCGAGGATCAAGGTCGAAAGAACACATGCAGCTATTTTTTAATTAATTTTTTTTAAGAAAAAGTCCCAGTGAGTCAAATTCCGTAAGAGTGAGGACAGTCATTAAATTACTAAGGTAATTTACAATTATTAAAGTACTTACATATATTCATTCATATTGACAGTAAAATATAAACTTGCATTCTTATGAAATGCTTATATTTTTTATTTTTTTAAAAAAACAAAATTATATTGATAATAAACATTACTCAAAGACAGAGACAGAGATGCAGACCACACTATATCCATCTTTCACCTAGTATAATTCAAGCCTCACACCACATGATAGAAAACAAAGACAAAGACAGAGATCCTATGTTTTGGCATTGCGCGTTGTATTCTAATGAAATATATAAATTACATGATCACATCCTTATCAACCAATCAAACCTTCATTTGTTGGAGACATATGCAGCTTTAAAACCTAGTCAACTTCCAAATAAAAATTAGTTGATGAATGAAAATTCTGGGAGAATGGGAGTTAGCTTCTAATCATTTTGCCTTTCAAAAAGTTACCTTACGGGATATTTTGTTAAAATATTTTTACTTTTTAAAATTTATTTAATTTTACTTGGTAACAAAAAGAAATATATAGATTATTAAATTGAATAAATGTCTGCATCTTTCAGAAACAACAAAAATGTCAAAAATATATTATTATATTTAATTAATATTTTATCTTCTCTTCAATATAATGATTCTCTTCAAGTGTCTCATATAATCTTTTTTGCATTTTAACATGTTAAAATCAACACATATTTTAAAAAAATAAAACAAAAAATAATTTTACAAATTTAACGTACTTTAAAATTGGATGTTTGATCCGGATTTGTATAAATATACCCTAAAGTACCAAATATCAAAAAGACGAACTATCTGAATTATTTTATTTAGAATATATTAAAAAAATAAAATATACTATTATGTATTATTATATTATTATACATAATAATTTATAATAATACAATTTTCTTGATCTGCATGCAAAATCGAATTAATTATGGAAATATAGAATTAATTATAAAATATAGAGTTTTGCATTGGGATAAAGAGTTATTTTAGTAGTTAAAATAAAATGCTTAGATATGTATTACTTGAGTATATTTCAAAGCTTTCAACTAAAGACTAATTATTTGTAAAAAAACTAAAGACCATAGTAGTGGTATTTGGAGGAAAGTGTCAAATATATTTTTAAATAAACTTATTAAATTAGCTAAAATAAAATTCAAGCAAATTGATTTATATTTAAATATTCTACTCTACAATAATTCACACTTTTTTTTTTGTGATAGAACACAATTATTTTTTATTCAAAGCAAAAGCTATTTTTATTTGTTCAAAGCAAAAGCTATTTTTATTATTTATAATAAGATTGAAGTTGAGAAACAAAATCAATTTCAAAAACTTATCATGTACTAATTTCTTCTCAACTTGTCAAAAAGAATAATGAAGAAAAACTATTTATTATCGTTTTGTCTTTTTCATTTCTGACCACAACTATATTTAATTAGATTTTACTCATGCAAACTCTAATATGAAGTCTACAAATATTTTAATAAAATTATTAATTTTTTTATTTATTTTTTGTACTTTAGAATATAAAATCATTTATTTAGTATTTCCATCGACTTCATATAATATTTTTTTTCAATTGATAATATAGTTAACTGATTTGGTATTTGTTGAAATAATATTAATTTTAAATAAGATTTTATTAGTTTTAATTCAAAAAATATTAGAATAAAACTTTTATTAAGTAAAAATAATAATTTTAGAGGTTTTTATTAAATAAAAATATTTTTTTTTTGAAGCCCTAAAAATAGTTTTAGGGCTTGCTCTTGGGCAGACCTGTTTAGATACAAGAGGATTAACAGCAAAACAAATATTGTATATGTGTAGAGATATTCATGCCACCCCCTTTCTTCTTTTAACCACATCCCAACACCTCATTTGGATGATAAAATCTCCTTTCCTTTTTCTTTTTAAAGTGTAAAGAAAACATGTAGTAAATTATACATTTTTGCCTGTGAAAAGCCACAGTAACCAAAACAAATTATTATATTGGGAAGATGAAAACTAAACTAATTTTCTCCCATACAAGAGAGTGTATATGTACTAACGCAAAAATAATATGATGTAAATGAAACATCTTTTATTTAAGAAAATAATTTTGGGAGACCAGTTTCTTCTCCCTGCTTTATTAAAAGCTGGATTATTATTATTATGAATTTATGACCAGTGGGAAAATCAAGAATAAAGTACTAAACTTCCTTAAATCATATTATTACCACCTCAATATATGGGAAAATAAAACTTCTTCATGCTCCACTCAGACATCATAACTGGTAGATAATGGCCCAAAAAATTAACTATATTACATACAACAAACAAGCCAAAATTATATATATGTATATATCCTGCATTCAATGGACAAAACATTAACATGTTGTCTTTGGACCAAGATGGAGATTGGAGGAAATGGACAAAACTAAGGTTAGTTTTCTTTGGATCAAGCGGGAGATAGACAAAATGAAGAGAGCTCGAGTCGATTATAGTAGTCGTCTTCTAAACTGGCCGGTCGCACCTTGGTACGTTTTAACGAGCAGGCCAACTCCAATGCCGATTCCAAGACAAACACTGAGTCCTATACCAACACCAACCCTAACACCAGCATTAAACCATGAAAGTTCTCCGTCTTCCCCGTCGGCGTATGCTGTACTTGTGTATAGACTGTGATAATCCTCGTCTTCGTGTTTGTCGTACATGTAATCTGGGGCCTGCAGCATTGGCATATATAAATATTAAGAAGGATTATCTCTAGTTTGTTGGGAAAAGGGATATTATTCAAAGTCCAATTGGTTTGGTTATAAATTTGCCACATCTTGCCAAGGGAACTAATGTCGACACTCGGGGGGCACGTGATTTTAATTTGCAGCCTGGACATGAAGGACTGGAGACATGAATGATATCCCTTTCTTGACAGCTATTACTCAAACACAATACAGTTTGAGCAAGAAAATGTTGACGAAAGAAAGAAATCGAAACCTCAGAAAGAGAGCAAAGGTAATTTGCAGTTATGTGATAATTTTATTATGTTCCATCTCCTACTAACTCTGAAGCACTAGAACAGACATGGACATCAAACACGATAGTGTCACTAACATATCAACACTAATAATAATTTGAAAATGGAATAAATTGAATGTAATTCTGCGTGTAGGTGTCAGACGGTGACACGTGTCAAACACTGATACACATCCAATCTAAAGTGTCAGTGCTACACAGCCTACTAGGTCCCTTCATCAGTTAGATACAAATGCTTATAACTGTTAAACCATCTGATGTTTCAAATGAATCAATGGAAGAGCATTATGCAAGTAAAAACAAAGTTCAGACAAGGCAAAAGCAAGCATAAAGTTAACTAGGCTAATGAATTGACATAGTTAAAAAGTAGAATTTAAGAAACAAAGCCAATAATGTAATTTAACAAGCACTAATTACCTGCAACACCGCGAGCGCAGAAGAAGGATCCTTCCCATTTTCATTTGCTTCATTCTCTGGAATTGCATTCAACGCCCCCTTCCTTGCGTGTCTTTTCTGAGAACTAAGATGCAGCGTCTTCGTTAAAATGATCGGAGTACCGAAGAAGGAACCCGCAATGTAGACCTCAACTGTCGGAAGAGTGGAATCCGGCAACAGCAATTGCTTCTCCTTAAGGAACTTTGTGCCTGGATTAATGTTTGACTCACAGTTCATGTTCCAACTTTGTCCATTATAACTCGATTCTTTAACAACACCATTGCTGTTACATAACTCTAAATCCCCTAAAAGAAGCAGATTATCTTTATCAAACACCTCAAACTTCACACTACCACTCATCCTTATGCTATCAGTGCTTACAAATGTAACTTCTTCTGATTTCCTATCTACCCTATCCCTTTTGAGAATTGTTGAAATCCCGTCAGAATATATACTAGTACGAACACCGTTAACTTCGAGAAGGGTATCGGAATTTAAAGGAACATGGTTAAGTGTGAGTACCTCAGGAGTGGAATTATCAAGCTCACACTTGCAAACTCTTACATAAAATACCCTTATGTCTAGCCAAGGTAATGAACCTTTCATGGAAGGTTGATAAGAGTGTGAGTGCCTAGCAATAGAGTATCCATTATCAGTTGGTCCATTTCCATTAACCTTATAAGAATTTTCCATTGCGAGAGATTTCGATTTTTCGTCTCATTCAAATTTCTTTCATTTCAATTAGACTAATAACTTGTACCAACACTAATAATCCACTGAAATTAAGTTAAGCCTGCAGGGACAAAGTTAAGTCAGCTCAATTTACAGAAGAAAAATTGAATATGTTGAGAACTAAACAAAGGCAACCATCAAAAAGGGGAAAGGGATTAAATAAAATCTAACAAAAAGAGAATAATCCACACTAATTTAAGAGCTCAAATAGATATATGAATGAACAAAGTAAAAGAACAATACATAAATAAGTATGAATATAGAAACTAAGTAAAGCTCATAGCTACAATAAAACAAGCCAAGCTCAACTCAAATCAAGACACTCTTTGGAGAGATTGAAACTAACCCTCACTCAACCAGATTAAAAAAAAAAAACTACAAACAAGGAATTGGAATCAATAAACCAAAATAAAATAAAATAAAAGATGAAATGAAATGACAAGCCAAAGAAATTAAAGAATTAAAGCAAAAAGTGAATAATAAAGATTAGTAGTAGAGAATGAAACAGTTAACAGACCTGAAAAAACAGACAAAAAGAGGATAAGAAGGGAGAGAAGGAGATGAATCTAGAAACTCCTCGAACATATCATCTAATAGGTGGATAAATCTGCAGAAACTTTACTTTAATCTGATTAATACAATTTTTTTTTCTCGCTGAACAGAAAATCACATAAATTTTGCAAAAGAAAAAAAGAACAAAATTTGTTAATCAGCAGAGGAAATAAAAATTGGAAATTACAAAGCAAGAAAATGAATCTGTCATCCTTTGTATATAGATTTTGACAAACCAGCCGGCGAAACACGACAAAAATCGTCACTACTATTAATGATGTGTTTGATGCAAAATTCAACTCAACAACACAAATTGAAAATACATTATTTAAAACCCAACCGTACTCACCACAACAAAAAAATATCTTGTGGCTTTAGCTTTTGCCCCAAAATCAAAAATCAAATTTTGATTATAATTATTATGTGGAAATAAATAAAGCAAACAAAAAAAAAAAGGCTTTTTGACTCACACCTAGAATGAATTGAAGCTTATAGACGAAACCCGAGTTCCAAAATCAAATTTTGCAATCTTGGGATCAATTGAAAATCGTACCCCAGATAATAGATTCAAGCAGATTCAACAGAGAATGGTTCTAAGGAGAGATAATGGGTCGTTCTCGGTTTTGGAACACAATGTGTTGAGGATATTGTTTCATTTAGGCTAAATTGTACTTAGTATTTTATTTTTAATCTAGTTTTTAATGTTTTTTTTTTCAATTAACTTTTTAAGCAGCATCTATGTTCTATTAAAAAAATATCATATATAATTACAATGTTACATCTTCAAGTGATTAAATTATAAAAATAAACCATTCTAAATAATTACATCAGCATTTCTAAACAAATAATAACATAAAAATTAATGTCGTAAATGTAATACTTAAGTTATTTGTAAGGAAAAAACAATAAAAGACTTATACGGCATAAAAAAAAAACTAAAAGTAGAATTTAACCTGTAATTTAATAATAGGAGATGTGGGTCCCACCTTTGTATAGATATTTTTAAGATCTTATCCACTAGAGGAAAAGAGTGTATTAAATTGTGAATGAAACAGTGAAAAGAATGTGCTGCGTTTTTAAGGTTAGCAGCATGGCTTTCCCCTTGCTGAGTTGCTGTAAGGGGATCGATTACTTGCAAGGATGGAATTGAAATTGCAACCAAGACCTATGCTATATGCCTATATGTGTGACTTATTTTATATTAATTTATTTTGTGTTCTCGACGAAGTGGATAACACCCATGGTCAACGTGAAAATTTAGGAATTATTATTATTAATATTAAATAGTTATATTATACAAGATTTTAATTAAAGAAGATAAGCTCTATCCTTATGTCCTAAATTTCTTTATTTCTACTGATTATAGTAGTTTTAATTAATTTTTTTAAATTGTGTTTATACGGAGAATAAATTCAATGAGAGGGTTTAAAAAATTTAAATATAGAATTAATTTTATTTATATGATAAAGTATTATCTACAAAATTAGTAATGAATGTGATAGAAGTGAAAGATTTTTTAATCCTTGTCATTTAGTCAAGAATTTGATTATTGATTGATTCGTAGTAAGAAAATATGTTACTCGCAAAGATATCTTTGATTTAAAAAGAAAAAGTTTGATTAATGGTGTACGGGCACAAAGGTGATATGGTAAATTAATATATCCTTTACGAAAATTTTATTCTATACTTCCACAATCATACTTATATCTCTATAAAATTTTTAAAATGCTAAATATACTTTTTATTTTTTTTACTATTTTATCAAATTAAAATTCATTTTTTCTTTTACCTTTCAAAGATTTTCAGACAAAAAAAAACAAGATTTTTGATATAGAAGACTTCTACTGGAAAATTTGGAAATTTTTTTTGGTAAAGTAGTGTACATTTAACATTACCGGAAAACTTGTGAGAAAGTTTTCCGGTAGTTTTATTTATTTATTTTTTCAATTTTTTTTCAAAATTGAAAAATAAAAATAAAAATAATTGAAAAAAAAAATTAAATAAATAAAACTACCGAGAAACTTCCTCACAAGTTTTTCCAAGTTTTTCGGTAGAATCCTTTTGTACTAGAAAATTTGAAAAAAAAATTTTAGTAGAAGTCTTTTATATCGAAAATCTTATTTTTTTTGTAGTCTGGAAATCTTTAAAAGGTAAAAAAAAATTGAATTTTAATTTGATAAAATAGTAAAAATATAAAAAGTATATTTGATATTTTAAAATTTTTGTAATTATATAAATATAATTGTAAGGGTAAGGAGCAAAACTTTAGTGCTACACTCCTCCAAACGCCCCATCACAATGCCATATTTGGCATGACCCTTTTCATCGAAACCACTCTTGCTTGCTCCACTCTAACCCTCATATCTCAAAATCGGAGCAACCCTCCATCCAGTATATACCCATACATTCAACATTTGAAGTAAATATTTAGATGACACCCTTTGTACTCAACTTTGAAGTCCTCCCCTAAATCAGTGAAAGTTGGGGCATATACTACATTTGGAAGCACTATTTTTATAAAAATATATAGAATTCAAAAGACTAGGAGCCGAAAGGTAAGATTATATACTACATTCTATCTAGATATATGACTTTCTTGAGATTTTTTCTTATAATTTTTTACAAGATTCTTTTCAATTTTTCAATTTTTCAATTGCATTAATTAATTATTTATTTATTTACTTACTTACCTCTAATTATAATTCATTTTTTTCTTCAATATGTAATAAATGTTACAATAGAACTAAAAACTAATTATCTTTCTTCAAAGGTAAAAACTAGTACAACAATACAAATTAACAATAAATTTAATATTAAACTCAATTTTTCTTAATTCCTGAGATTTAGTCAACAAAGTCTTATATATAGAGACAAAAGTCCTATCATGATGTTGTGGAAACTGATGGGAGATTTACATTATTAAGAATGACAACAGTTTTAAACGAATCTGTGATACATCAATACTGAATGATGGGAATCCAGATAATGTGACAGCCATAATGGAAATAGGCCAAGATTAAGATGTTAACCAACGTTAACTTTAATGCAAACCAACAACGATTGAAATGATTGAATTCTTTAATCTTTGTCACCGAGGAACTGCAAAGTCTAGGACACACCAACAAAAAAATATGTATTACAATCAGCAAGAGGAAGTAAAATGTGGAAGAATTAAGTTTCAAGGAACGAACAAATAAATATAGAGTTGATACACATTTTGATCCCTAAAAGATATAATATGCTGTAAACTTTAAGCTCTTGAATGTTTGTTATATAGATAAATAAAATAGTTGTGAATTCTATAAGAACTCAAAAGTTAATATCTCCATCAATTCTAACTTTATAAGAACCAACAAGTTAATGTTAATCCCTTATTAACCTCTAACTTTCTGACAATAGGATTAACCTGTTAAAACTTAAATAAAATCCGGGGACTGAAAATTTGTGTAATTATCAGCATGTTAGTCACATTTTCAGGCAAATAAGGAAATTGAATCATACAATTCTGCAGTTGGCACACAATACAGCGACCAAACTTTCAATTGTGAAGTTATTTTCCCATCCTAGGGTGAGACAAAAGAAAAACTAGGATTATCTCTGTTTCATTTTTTCTTTCATCTTGAATGGATCCAGCAGGCCTGTCACAATGTTTTTTCAAGTCCTATACAACAAAGTAAAAAAGTATATCAGGATGAGCATAAAGAAGAAAAAGGTTATTACTATACCGGTAGCTCATCCGAAAGGATAATAATACTACTATGGAGGAATTTGGTACTTAGTATTTATACACCAGTATGTAAAATAACCTAGACTACTGACTCCCTACAATTAATTTAATTAGTATTTTTGACAATCCATTATATTTTCTCTTATTTAATTTAGCTGGAAGAAAGGGAAAAGAAAAAAAGGAATGGAAGATGTTCAGAAATGCTAAACAGAAGAGCAGAACAGTGTTGAGTTTTCCAAGTTTTACCACTTTATCTTAACTCCACACCATCCTTTAACTCATCATGTCAATTTAATGAAGCCCGTACTCATCTAATGCCTATTTCACCAAATCAAAGAATAAGCCTCTCATCTCTAACACATAGCATCTAAAACAGCTCATAAATCATCATTCACAAAAAATAGTGCATCAATCAAGTTCAGAAACACTTTGCTTAGCCAAGTGGTAACATATAGGGTTAATACCAACTAAGGAACCTCAAGGGACAGAAGAAAACATAAGTTGAATTACTATACAACAAGCATCAACAACAATATAGAAAGAGTTTTCAAGAGGTCTCAACTTAATGTGTTTGGTTTCACGACAAAGAGAACCAAAAGTGAATCCAGACACATAAAATTGATTTTGACATGTTTGGGTGATGTCAACTGGAATTGATTTTTCCTATAAAATTGATTCTAACTTGAAGCTACGATTTGTTGTTTTTGACTACAAACATGATTTTTAATTTTTACACTTCAATTTATGGTTCAACTCACTTTTACGTGAATGTAGCCAAACACAAATCACTTAGCCTATGTTTGGTTTCACTTTTGGAGCCAAAATTGATTTTAGAGGTCTAGAATTGATTTTGACATGTTTGGTTGTTGTAGGATTGATTGTCTCCAGAATTACTTTTAATTTAAAACTAAAATATGTAGATTTTGCCTCTAAAGTTGATTTTTAGTTGAATTTATTACTCAAAGACACGTTTAATCATCAACAGCAATTGCAAAACATAGACAGTGTAATGGATTATGGAAACAGCTGCAATAATAGTTATCTCTAAATTATGCAAACTAATGCAAGTTCATGAGAATAATAATTTTGAAAAAAATGGCAATGCGGTCACAATCATAAAAGAAGAAGTACCTTGAGAAAGCCAGCTCCAGCAGGTAGAATCGGAGGCGATATTAGAAGTAAGTCTAGCATCAGCAATGGCACTATGAAATGGCATCAAAGATTCAGCGCTTCCAACAACCGACAAAATCCTGTAAAACAAACAAATTAACACCACCAGAATCCAACTCTATAAGCACAACTGAAAATATCAAAGTTGAAATGCAGTTCTACCTTGAAGCACGAGAAACGCGCGAAGAAAACAGAAGCGGAATCGAAGATTTCTGAGCGAAGCTTCTAGAACGATTAGCGAAGGAACTGGAAGCCACTCTCGCCGCTGATTTACAAAACGCAGAAGACATCGCCGACGACGGTTACAGATTCCGCAATCAACACCACCAGTGGTTAAGCTTCAACCTAAACTAAACTATCATTGGGCCGGAGCCCAATAACTAACATTATTATTGGGCCAGCCCAAACCAAACATATTAGCGTTTTTTATTTTATTTTATTTTATTTCCTTTTGGGTGGGTAATTGGACACCGGTGTTTGTGTTTGTGATTGTGTTTGTGCTGCGGAGGTGTGAGAATGGCGGAAGAGGCAGTTCTCGGTTACCTGGAAAATAACTATGAGATTAGAGATTCAGGTGAATTTGCAGCCGAACGCGGCGTTGACCACAATGAAATGGTCAACGTTATAAAGAGTTTACATGGTTTTAGATACGTTGATGCTGAGGTAAGTAACTTTATCATAATATCCGAAAATTCAACAAAATTGAAATTGCATTATAGGTTTATAACAAACTTGCATGGTTTTGGTGGACAGGATATTAAGAGAGAAACGTGGGTGTTAACTGATGAGGGAAACATTTATGCTAATGTTGGATCTCCCGAAATTCAACTCATGTTGGCTATTCCACCTGAGGGTATCTCCAGAGATGAACTTCAAGTAGGTTTTTTTTATCATTAATTTACATCTATGTAGTATCAACACTTCTGATCAAATATGTCCTAGTGTCCAATACTTGTCGGCTACACATTGATGATATTCAAGGACGTTTGTTATCGATTAAAAAAAAAAGATTTGAGTACTCCATATTTAACAGATTTTAAAGAGAATAAGAAGTTGTTTTATGTTTGTCTCCCGAAATGAAAATCACTTTTTTTAAGAAATCATTTATGAAAAAACGTTTTTTTAGAAGCTGCTAAAATCAGTTTCTCATTTGAAACAATTTTTAGATTATCAATTTTTTCAAAAAGGAACTGATAAAAACTTTAAAAAGTGATTATTTTAAAAAAATGATTTTTTTTTTTACGAAATAAGCCAAAACAAATAGACTCTCAATTAATTCATTTTCTCAAATTATTACCAGTGATAGTGTCATGTTTGTGTTAGTATATGTTCTTCGTATGTTTACACCATTTTTCTGCAACTAAAATTGAATTTGATTGGTGTTTTATGGTTGCAGAAAAAGCTTGGTCCTACAGTTTTCAAGATAGGTTGTGCTCAGGCTGCTAAGAATAAATGGGTGGAGATGGGAAAACAACTCATATCTAGGAAGGTATGTTAATGATTCTAAATTCTAAATTTCCTGCTTTTGGTATTTTGTTTGATGCACATTTGCATGTAACAAAACAAATGTATCTTATTTTTCGGAAAAAAATTAAATTGTAACTTGATGTTGAGTTTACTTTGTCTTTTGAGATGAGAATTACTTTACGGGTAGTGAAATATTTGTCACAAACCTATTTCTTGATGCAGATCGAACATGTGGAAGACAGAGTCAAAGATTTGCTTCTACAAATACAACAAGGGCAGGTGAGTACTACTAGCATGAATAATTTTGTTTGTGAGTTTCAATTTCTTAATTGTATCAGAACTTCTTCGTGTGACACCCATGCTTCAGAAGCACGGGTCTCTGATCTAGTGTTCTATTAAAATTGAGGAGGTTACATCCTGATATATATCCAACCTTTCCAATTCCTAAATCAGACAGTAGATAGTGGCAGTGTGAAATATTAAGTATTTATTTAATCGCTCACTGTACCTTATTTTGCAATCAACGTTTAAAGAGGAGCCTTGATAGTTTCTATTCACCCTTGTTTGGAATCTATTATTAACCTGTCCTTTCATCTCTGAGAAGTGAGAGGAGCCCTCATTCATTTGGTGACATGCACTTGTTAAGGGTAGACGGGCAGGGTAATATCAAATTATCAACCTTGTTGGAAATCTGTGCTTTATCGATGTGCATATAGGCTAGGTCTGTACTCTTGGGTTTGTGATAATACCTTGGGGAAAGTCGCAAGGTTTTGTGTGAAGCATCAGATTCAACACGATATGTGAGACAAATATAGGAAGTTGGAAGTGGGGGATTTGAGACCTTTCATTCTCTTTACTCTGTAGTTATGACTTATGAGGTGTGCCTGCACTCTATTTCATGGGCGACTGGTGATGGAAACCAGTTTTATGGAAGCCTCTATTTGCTTGGGAAGATTTTTGTCTTGACATTTTTGTTTCCTCCTTATGTTAATTAGATACGAGTTACTTATCATTTTCTTTGTCAGTTATCCCTGTGAATTTTTCATATCTCATTAGAAAATTTACCATATGTTGCAAATGCAGGGAATTGGTTCAGATGATATCAAAGCACTCAAAGCAAGAAAGCTTATTGTTCCACAGTAATAATAATTTCACTTGATTGTTGTTCAGAATTTTGCCAATATGATGAATATGTACAAATGACTGGACTATCTCATTGATATCTTACAATCTAGGACATGGAAGGGTTACTCAGTGAAAAAGGGTCCTAGCTATGCTCCAAAAAGAAAGAAGGTTGTCACTGATTTAACTAGAGATAATTTTCAGAGGTACTTCTTTTTTGCTTAAACTGAATGTAAACTCGAGGTTGGGGGATTTTAAACTCCCTTCAAGCTTCTACTTTATGAAAAACATTTCTAGTGGATTTGCATCACATCTTATGAACTCTGACTATACTGTTACTTTGTGGCAGTGGGGAGTGGAAGGAATTAGAGTTCAAAGAGTACAATTACAGTGCTAAAGGTCAGCCTCTTGAGGGGGGCCATCTTCATCCACTGTTAAAGGCAAGGAAATGTTTCCCCATACTCTTCCTCCTTTCCCCAATCTCCTTTTGATTAACTGAATAAAAAAAATTGTATATATATATATATATATATATATAGAGAGAGAGAGAGAGAAAGAAAGTTTACTGGCAATAAAAAAAATTATATTTAGGAAAATATAAGCATAGTCTGTTTTTACATATTTTAGCTTGTAGTTTGATACAAAATGTATTTATCACACTCTTGATTTACTCCCTCTGCTAGCTTTTAATTATCGCTTTGGTAGAAGAATTTTGTTTAAATTTATTTGTTTTTAAAATTCAATGCAACATTAACTATTATTTTGTCGATAATAACCAAAACAATAAATGTTGTTATTTTTTATGAATTTATTTTCTTTTTTCTTATAGGATCATGCTAACAAGTGCCCATGGCACTTGTTAAGCAATCAAAAAGAGGAAACAAACAAAAAGTTTTATGTATAAAAGATCACTTTTTAAGATATCAATGCATTGAATGCACAACTTCCAAAAATATATTTCCTCTTTTGATCTATTAAGAAGTGCCCCAAGGGCACTTGTTAGCATTTCTCTCTCTTATAATACCCTTAACTATTTATAAGAAAAAGGAAAATAAATTAATCAAAAAATAACAAAATTTATTGATTTTCTTAATATGTGTAAATAGCGTTAAAATGAAAACTTAAATGAATAAAGGGATTAAAATTTATATCATTAAAGCATATAGACGTTTTTGTTTGATTTTCTTTTTATGCATCTTTTTAGCAGTTTCTGTATGTGCTATATACTATATGTATAAATATATGTCATGTATCTTTTTATGCCTGTAGCTGTATCCAAAAAAACTTATATCAACATGCCATGCTTGCCAATCTTTACATTGCTGACCATAAACCTGGACAAAACAGGAAGATTGTCTTAAGGAGTCAACAACCAACATAAAACTGTCTAATCTGTATGATGTGGACATATGATTTAATTGTGTTATTTCAAAGATTTGTTTCTGACGCTGAAAATGTGTCATTTGATCAATTCAATTGACTTTTAGCGAAAAATAGAACACTTTTGCTACTGTTGATTATGCTTTTATCTCAAACATATTTGGGCATTTATGTATTTAATAGTTCTGGAAATTTTCCATTTTCAGGTACGGTGTCAAATAAAACAGATTTTCCTTTGTATGGGGTGAGTCTTATATTTATCATGTGGAAGTGTGATGTCTTTTGTGGTAAATATTTGTTTCCACCTTTGAGTTTAACATTTTGTAATGGTAATCAACTGCTGCAGGTTTGAGGAGATGCCCACAAATAATTATGTTGAAAGCAGGTAATTGTTGTTTCTGTGTCATTTTTTATGTACAATAGTGGAAATGAGGTTTGAACCTATGATCCCATATAAACTATTAAACCCCTCAACACAAGACCAATCCTTGTGACTTTCCTGATTTATGAAGTACGCACAAAATGTATAAATTACAATAAATTTACTGATGTCATAGAATTAAAGAATAATAATTGAAGTAAAAAAAGAATACTCTCAAAGTTGTAGGCTTGCCGCCCAAAAATTTAAAAGCCGAATCCAAAATCCTGGTGCACTGAAATGGTACACTCTAATCTGTGTTTCAGCGGGTAGAGGTGAGGTTGTGGAATTCGCAAAATCTTTTATTTGAATGATGACAAGGTAGTGATGAAGTAATTTTCTTTTTCATGATTGAGAACACCATGTGTTCTTGGAAAAGTTCCTTGAGTAGTGACCTGAGATCATGAAAAGAGACCTTTTTGTTTTAAAATAGTGCATCAAAACATCATGACTAAAGTAACTGTTATAAATGAGTACATTTTCTGAATTACATGAATATATTAATTCTTGCTTTTTTTATGTTATTTTGGTGCTAGATTTTATCTTGGTATTGAAATTCAACAGATTACGTTCATTGTGTGTAGTATGGCAAGTAGCAGCACATGTTGCTCCCATTCTCACTGTAAACTTTACATCTGATTGTTTTAAATGGCAGCTTCTGGAACTTTGATTCCTTATTCCAGCCCCAACAACACCCAGCTCGTGATTCACACGACACATTCTTTTTGGATGGTTAGTAAGGTCTTGATTTTTGCAATGCTAGTCAAATCTTCTTTTGCTTCCACATTGAGTACATGTTACATATCTGCAGCTCCTTCAACAACAAAGGAACTTCCTGAAGATTACGTTAAGCGGGTGAAGCAAATTCATGAATTCGGTGGTTATGAGTCTAGGGGGTACGAGCTTGAGCACCCTCAATACACTTTCTAACACAGGCTTATTTATCGATAGACTGATAAGTTCAGATTGCTTTCTAAATGTAACCTTCCAATTTTATTACTTGGTAGATATGCATACGACTGGAAAAGAGAGGAAGCAAATAAAAATCTTCTGCGTACCCACACCACTGCTGTTTCATCCAGGATGCTTTACCAGCTGGCACAGGTTTATATCTGTGTTTCAATTTGATGTATCATGTTTTTGTGAATGGATATGATTGTGTTTTTGTGAATGGATATGTTTTTAGTGTTGTGTTTGAATTTGTTGTATCAGGTTTGTATCTATTGTCTTCATTTTTCTTTCAGATTTTAGATTGAGATTTCTAAGATATATGTATTTATGTTTTCAAGGTGGATTAAGATATTTTACTGTGATTCTGTCTTCTGATTGTACTTTCTAATTTCCTGCTCATTATAGTTTGCACTATCTTTTTTTGTGCCATTTTAATGTTTTTGCAGAAACCATTTTCTCCGAAAAAATATTTCTCTATAGATCGTGTATTCCGAAATGAAGCAGTTGACCGAACACATCTCGCTGAGTTCCACCAGATAGAAGGTATGTGAGCTAGTAAGTTACACGGCTCAGGGTTTTAGTTCTTAAATTGCTCATCTCCATATAAATGAAAACAATTCACCTTTGATGGTTCAATTATGAATTTCTTTTCCACTTCATATTAAAGAGGGTGTGGGGAATTACTCGAATATATTTTTCCGCGTCACTTTTTGGTTCAACGCACCAGGGGTTTGATCTCATAAATAATTATTTTTCTACAAATTTATTGATTTTTGTGATGCCTGTGATTTTGCATTTCGATTCAGGTCTTGTGTGCGATCGAGGACTCACTCTCTGCGACTTAATAGGAGTTCTACATGATTTCTTCTCACGCTTAGGTAATGCTCTCTTTTAATGAAAAGTTAAATGTTGAATGTTTAATTCATACTATTATTGCCCACAACCAAGTTTATTAAAGACATGTTTTAGGAGTATATCTAATTGAAATTTTCATTATTGAGTTCAGGCATGACCAAGCTGAAATTCAAACCTGCTTACAATCCATACACAGAACCCAGCATGGAGATTTTCAGGTCAGTCTTTCTGTAAGGATTATTTGATTTGTCTTTATTTTGATAACCAATATCCTTATCCGAAGACATTTCGTATTAATCAAGTAAGTGTTCTTAACAGTTATCATGAAGGCTTTAAAAAATGGGTAGAGGTAGGAAACTCCGGCATGTTTAGACCTGAAATGTTGCGGCCAATGGGACTTCCTGAAGATGTCCAAGTTATTGCATGGGGTCTTTCTCTTGAAAGGTGAGAACACAACACTGAGAACGCCATAATCATCGCAAACAGTAAAATGAATTGATTTATAAAATTTATATTCTTAAAATTTATTAACCAAATCTAATGAAAAAGTATAGGGGAAATACAGTAGAACATGTTGTTGGATGTCACTGAATTGATGCTAACTTGTTATCTTACCTGAAAACAGGCCAACGATGATAATGTATGGGATAGATAACATCAGGGATCTCTTCGGACACAAGGTATTGCTATGGCATTTTGAGCTGAAAAAAACACATTTTATTTGATCCTTTTTAGTGTATAAAACTTGTTTGATGGGTTTCTATTTTAATTTTTAAATGTTTTTTGAAATTGTGAAGTCATATCAATATATTATTAACCTAAACTATGTATTTCTATTGTTGTTTTGCAGGTGGATCTTGGCCTTATTAAGAAAAATCCAATATGTAGACTTGGAATTGAATAAAGTGATCCATTTATGTCTGATAGAGTTCTTGTCGTTCATAGTTATTTTGTTTTTAACATCAAACAATACAAGTGGATTAGTTCGATTTCTGTACGAAGAATTTTGACGTGAGAGAAAAATTAGGCTCTTATTTGAAGGTTACCTTAACTTATGACAAGGAAAAGTTATTCCATTGCAATTTCTTGAGTTTTCAATGATCGACGTAATTATTTGAGCTTCAAAAGTTGACCAAGTTTAAAAGAGCGGATGATGACTAACATAACATTGTTAACATATTTAAATTTAAAATTAAATAAGATTTTAGTATCTATAAAATTTAACTATTTTATTTAGTTTTTATAAAAAAATTGTTAACTATTAGTCTTTTAAAATATTTTATTTATATTTGTTGTTGTTGATTTTAAACCAACTATTATGTATCTTTAGAATTTTTGAATGAATTTTTTTAGTAATGTTTAAGACATGTTTAACAATTACTTTGTAAAGATTTAGAATTTTTTAACAAATAATAAATTAAATATAAATTTTTAAGTTTATGTTTAAAAATTCAAATTTAATTTATTGCTTGTTAAAAAGTTTTAAGTTTTTGTAGGGGAATTTGTTATAATTTCTTAAACATTGATGTAAAAAATTTAAAGGATAAATAATAGTTAGATTAAAATTTGAGGCTAATAATAAAAATGAATAACTTTAAGGAATTAAAAGTTGACAAATTTATAAAGACTAAAAATAAAATTGTAAAATTTTATATGATATAAAAACTTATTTAATTTTTAAAATTATTTGACAATCAAAATATTCGATAAGATTTTTTTTATCTGGAGGTAGAGTGATAAGTATCACATTAAATTTACACACAATTGTGAAACACTCATTTCGAACTGACAGTATTGAATTTTACTAGCAGTCATTGGATAAAGGGCTCACCCCCATATTGTATGAAAAAATGTGGAACTATTATTTTTCATTGGTTGTATATTGGAACTATTATTTTTCATTCGGTATAATGGAGTTGACGACGCATGTCAATCATTTGTGCAAGAAGTTGAATGAATTTAAAATATTTACTAAGATTAGCTATAGCTATGGAAGTAAGGTCAATTCTTAAGATGTATAAGTAAGGATTTTGTTCCATTTGTCACTATTGAATCAAATGAGATATGATAAAATTTATTAATTCAATGATGAAAAATAAATTTGTGTATGTTACAAGACTATTTTATTTATACACATTAGACCTATAATTAAACTACTAGAGGATGAATACAAAATGTCACAAAAGCTGAAAGAATATTATATGATTATATTTATATAAAGTTAAAATAATCATCATACTTGACCTTTTAAATTTATTTATCATATTAAGTTAGAACATTACTTATTAATTTAATCACATTTTTACAATTTGTTTATTAAATAAAATTAAATTATGTGATAATTTATTTCATAAATTTTATTTTTGTTTTGTAGTAAAAAATATATTTCCTTTTACTTTCTGTCTTATATATATTCAATGACAACGAGTGAAAAATAAGAAAAAGAAGTTATTATAAAAAGATTAATCTGGAAAAACAATAAAACACTACAACCTAGTAAGAAAAAAGAAAATATAAACTAGTGAGATAAAATCATCAACTTTGAATAACCTCAACTTTATACAAACAAACCTATAAACTAGTCAAATTTGCTAAAGCTATACTAATGTGAATTTCCACATAAAAATATTACAAACACATTGGAATAATTCATAATCCAAAAGAAGAAAAACAATAGAGCAATCCATAACTAATTAAAAAAACTGAATACGAGATAGCCTTATGGATTACAATGATTATGAATTAATCTATACTCGAACAAACTACTCCCTCTTGACTCAATTATAAACAAATGTCAACTAATCTATTCACATTTGTTGGACTCAAATCTAAGCAAAATTTGTGTACTCAATATTATTGCTGTTCACAGAAATGCTGAGCAAGATAGATTTAGAAGAGTTTTTCATATGTAAATTTGAGTGTTGATCTTTGAGGAAATAGGTTGAGTTTGATGATCAGCCAGTAGAGAGGACTCAATGCAAGAATATTAACCGTGATTATTGGTCAGACAGAGATTCCTGAATTGCACAGCAGTCAAGTTTCCTCTGTTCCTATCAGGAAAAAAATGACTTAAAGATCATGTGAAAAGATAAGCAAAAGATGAAATAGTAAAAGTAGTCTTGTGAGCGTACAACATGCACATTTAATGTGTGTTATGAGCGTATACCTTTAACCACCTTAGACATTGCAAAGGTAGGAAAAACCCTCTCTCCATTAAATTGTGTCGCTGAGACGTTGGAAGCTCCAATACCTCAGACTAAGTTTAACAGAGAGGGGCTTTTTCTATTGTAGAAAATTTTCACCTCCTTGATTGTGCTCTTCAATATAGAAGAAAGGATAATGTAAGACAAATTATCCTTCTTAGTCTTAGTGATGATGTCACCTTGAAAATCACTTCCATGGCAAAAGTACTTCATCTGTGAGAAGAACAATTGTGATATCATGACAATTACTTGTCTCACCGGTGAAGTTAATACAATAAAAGTACTATGTTGCTTTACTTCTCAAAATCTCGGTCACATTTTGTTTTTCCACAGAGACGTTAATTTTTCTTATATGTCTAGGGTGTAGAAATATCGCCGGTAATGAGAGATCGGGGATGAGTAGTATTCTCCTTTGCGACAGCGGATTGAAATTTGTGGCGTTTTCTAATCATATCACTGACCATTTTGTTAAATTCTTCATCTGTGCAAGCTAACATGCATTTTAGCTTGACATTAATCTGATTCTCCACCAGAACCTTGTGTCTTGGGATGATTCGACCCTCAAGAGAATAACTGAAAAACCTGATAACACCGAGGGACTGGGTGAAGTCGGCAACAACATAGAATAAAACATTAAGGATCAAACAAGATTTTTACAAACTACCTATCGTCAAAATATTACTGTGATACCTCGGAAACTCGATAAGATCTTGCAAAGTTCGGACCATGGTTTTCCGCAAATATACATACTTAGGACAAAGAACATCTATATTGTATCTGAGCAGCATTGGGAAATCAGCAATCATTTCACCCAGTTGCCGAACACGTATGCCAAGAGACAAATAATATTTTAAATTTACTTCGAGTTTATGTACTATGCTGCATCCCAAGAGCTCAGGTCCAAGAGCTACAACTTTTCCAATATTGCTTTCGGTGACTCCAGCCTTGGTCATCAAGAATATGACCTATACGACATGCAAATTCAGTAAATGAGTCAATTGAGGCCTCTAGATCAACCAGTTTATTGAAATATAATTATGGTGATAAACTTATTTATGTCTAAAAGACAAAAGGACAATCACTGCTTTGGAAAAATCACTGCAATGAAAAATAACTTAATATTGTAGCTGTAAAGGAAAAGGACATACCACAGGCCTAATCTTCTTGTACAGGCTGTAAGTGAGTAGAGTAGGAAATTTTACAAGCATGTTAGCAATGCCGTCATTTCGAACCCCTATGTCTTGAAAAAACTTTACCTTCATCATAAAATTTATAACAAATTGTAAGTATTATCATCACGAAACAAGGAAGAAACCATTTGAACTTTTATTTCAGAACGTACTAATCTTTATTTAACACTACACTAAGTGCCACATCTAGATTGCACCAGCTGCCACCTTAATTACAAGCCTCGACTTATAGGAGAAACAAATAAAATAAAATTTGCATACCTTTGGCACAATAGTCATCTCCAAGTCAACACAAAAGACCATTGGTTTAATGGTAAGCATTCTCCTCATTCCATCTCGGGTAATCCCATAATAGTACAGATACTTAACAAGAGGTTTCCATTGTTCTTCAATGCTACACGCCATCAATTGTGGCCTAAATGCAAGCAACTTACCAACGTCCGTACTTTCAAGCCCAAATTCTTTCAAGTAATCAACCTAAAATTCACAATTGTTGCATCATACTTAATGTATAGACCTGTATCTGTTTTCCCTGCATTCAGGGAATCCAAAGTCCTATTATTCAGGGATTCCGCACTCATGGAGTCAAGACATCGTTGGGTGTTCTATCAAAGATCGGACAATCCAGATTCAAACTCATTATTTTGAATTATTAATTAAAAATTAAAGTATACATTTTCTTTTGGCCCGTCCGATTGTGATAGAACAGCCACTGATGTCTCGCCTGCGTGAATGCAGGATTCCCTGACCGCAGAGAATTTGAATTCCAATTACCAACACACATAGTACTAAAGATGAATAAACTATTAAAGAAAACAACAAGAATATATTACAATATGACTTTGACCCTATAAAGTTTGTTGAAAATCGATATACCTTTTGGTTCATTTCTTCAAGAGAATAGTAACCAAGTACTTTAGGAAAATCAAAAACCATGGTGCCAAAATCCTTCTCATCTAAACCCATATCCAGATAGAACTTCACACGAGTCTTCACTTCTTCGAATCGATAAGACAACAACTTAGGACACCGACTCAAAACATAACCCATCCAATCCCTCCTAACTCCATTGGACTCTAAATACTCAACAATCTCATCCAGCTCCCTATCGCTCCGCAACACAACATTATCTCCACCCTTCAACATTGCATCTCCAATAAAATCTCCCTTAACGCGCACCATTTTCAACCACTCTACACGGTTCCTTATGGACTCAAGTTTCCCTCTTGACAACAAAATGAGCTTAGCTATCTGAGGATACGATAGAGAATTATGCTTCAACCATCTATAGAAAATCAAAGAAATACACATACACAATCAAATACAAAACACTTGAAAAAACTAACAAGAATACAAAAAACAAATTGGTTTGGTTTCACATTAACATTACAACAAACACCTTATCTACAATTTGAAAACAGTAAAAACAAACAAGTAACCTGATAAGTGGCACAACTTGAGAATCATCAATGACAGTTTTGGCGCGTAAATTGAAAGTGGAATGAGAATATTCAGGCAATCTTTTCAAATTAGCAGCTTCAATCATAACATAATCAATGAAACCGCCCAACCTAGAAACCAAATTGGTAGTATAAGTAATTCCAAATTTATCCTTTCGCATGGCTTCTTTAAAAACCTCTTCAGTTACCTTCCTACGAATTTCCAGAGCTTGCATAATCATCACCTCTTCTTCATCATCACAAGATCGAAAAAGGGTTTTAAGAGGTGGAAGAGAAGAACCCACATCAGGGTCGCTAGGCGATTGGGCGTAGATGGAACCGGGAAATTGTGGGGTTCTTTTTCTTACAAGAGAAAGCTCCAAAAGCTTCACTTTTTCGTCGTGCGGTGTTGGGTCTTGTAGTTCAGTGGGTGAAGGGTGATTTTCGGTGTGTTTATGTGAAAGGTGGTGAATGAGAAACGATGTGGATTTGGAGTTGTGTTTTCTGGGGTGGTGTTGGTGTTGTTCGTTTGGGTTTTGGCAATTGAAAATGGTGATGGGTTTTGGTTTTTTGGAGGTGTGAATAGAAGAACAAGGAAGGTGAAGAGTGTATCTTTGACATGGAAGAAGCATTTTTTGTGAAAATGGTGATAGCAATTAGAAGGAAAGAATTAACAATGGATAAGAGTTAACAGTTGCCACTATATTTCATTTGTTCTGTATATGTTAGAAGACAATATCTATGTAAGTTATAAAATATATAATATTTTTATCTCTGTATAATACAAAATGGTCCCATGGTCTAGTGGTCAGGACATTGGACTCTGAATCCAGTAACCCGAGTTCAAATCTCGGTGGGACCTTTATTTTAATGTTTTGTAACTAATTATCATTTAGTGTCACACTAAAAATTCTAGCTACCTATATTATCATTTAATTACCCTTCACAATATTTTTTTCGTGTCAACACATAAACCCTTATCAATAATTCCACTTCAATAATTAATTTTCATCCAAGACTCTCTTCTTTCACGAGTTGTTGATAAAGTTGTTTTCTTTTTCTTTGTAACTCTTCAATCAAAATAGTAAAAAGAAACAAAAAAGCAAATTGTGCATTGCTTCAAAGAGACCTCAATACTCATTTTTCTTCTTTCATTTTCCTTCCATGATTGTATTAAGGGTGTGTTTGGTTCAACGTAAGAGAGAGATTTTAATGGAAGAATTAGATAGGAAATAGAGACGTGTTAGGTTCAAAAATGGGAAGGAGATATGCTTTTAATGGTTATGTGTTTTGTTTGAGGGGGAGGGGTTTTAAAAAAATTAAGTTATATTGACTCATCTCTGCTACTAAAAATTTAAACCAAATACACTTTTCTAAAAATATTTCCTCCCTCCAAAACCCTCTAACCAAACACATTCGAAAGATCAAAGTTTGTTGCTCTCTATTTTCTTTTTTCTTTTTTTAACATTGTTCTCTTTGCTTCCCTCCTCCATAGTGGCAGTGCCCTTCTTCTCCTTCTTTTTTTCATTACTTTTCTCACTTTGTTCATTTTCGTTAAAAATCTCACTTTATGAAGAAGACTACTTGACTATTATTTTCCATTTTCACCTTTCCGACCATAATTTGTTGTTTTTCGGCTACCGCCCTCACATGCCTAGAAGAAATGAACACTACAAAAAAACGAGCATTTTGTAGCAACCAAAAGCCCCCACGAAACTATAAAAGCATCTACAAATCGTTAGTTTGTGGTGGGCTTGTGGCAGACAAAAAGCCCTTGCATTTGAGTTGGTCGCAAAGCTTATAGTAGTCTGAACCCTCAATTTTTTTTAATCTAAAAAAGACTTTGCAAGGCCCTAGAAAGTTGTGACTTCAGCAACAAAATAGGTATAAAATTGTGACTTCAACAAAAAATAGGCATAAAAGATTGTCTTGATTAGTTTGATAATTTTCAATGTGAGTTGACAATTATACCAATGAGGAAGATGAAAAGTTCTATTGAATGTTATGATACAAGTGTTAATGATCTTCTAGGTGTCGTAGTAAGAATTTGATATTGTAACCTCAAATGACAAAATCCAAATCTTAAATGAGAGAGTAGTAAAATAATAATAATTTAACCTTTGCAAATTTTTTAAAACAAAAAAGTATTAATGTATCACTTTTGAGTTTTTATGACATAAGAAAATCAAATATGAAAGACAAAGGTAATTTGAGAAGTGTAGTACTTGTTTTTTACTAGACGTTAACCCGTGCGATACATGAGTTAGATAAAAAAAAACAAAATGTATGAAAATTGTTTACAAATAAAAAATTTTGTTTAGTCAAATACCTAAAATACAAACTATTTGCTAGTTGTGATACATAAAATTAAAACAAAATACAATCTTATAAACATGATACAACTAAAATGAATACTTTACTTTAAGTTTTGAAATATTTCCTTATAAACTATATTTGAAGTGATGTTTGTTTGTTGATCTTGATCATCAATAATCAATATCTTCATACTATTTCTCGATATCACTGTTAAGAAGACATCATCTAGTTGTTCATGAGAGAAAACAGATTGTGGTAGATAAACTTCTACATGTTTCAAAGATTGTCTTTTACTTTTATTAATAGCCATTGCAAATGATAGCACCAAAAGAAATTGTCTTTCTTTAAAACTTGAATGAAATTCTTAGATCATAAGGTGTTAGTGACAATTGAGGTATATCAATACAACACTAGATATAGCTAAATTTTGCTAGAAATATTAAATAAATATAACACTTAATAAATTATATATAAATGGGCAAAATAAAATCAAAACTACTCCAAATCTTCAAGAATAACTTCCATGAGTTTGGTCATCTTTCTGTTGTTGATTATTTCTCTCATGTTGTCTCTTTCGACGACATGACCTATTACATCTAAGAAATGAATTGAGATTTTTATAAGTTAAACATTAACGGCAATGTTTGATATACAACTTTAAAAAGGTTAATTATAAGGATAATTATTAGTCACTATATGTTGTCATTAGTTTGTTAGTTGTTACTTATATCTCAGTTTAGTTAATTGTATATTGTACCTTACTGTTAGTTTGGGTTCTATATATATATAAACCGACTCTCTTGTATTTTGATCGATTCCAATAATAATAATCAAGATGTTATTGAATAAACTCTCCTCTGGATTACCAAGTAATAATAATCATAAAATGACTAACCAATTAATTTGACGTCTCTCGTAGAGGACTAAATTTCTAGAAACAATACAAAGTCAAAGTGGTTTTGTGGTAGTCCATTAGCAATGCAATTTTCAATTGTAGTTATGCTCGTGAAGTTCAATTTGAATCTATGGGATGTAGTTTGAAATTTAAGATCGTTTCATTGATAGTTTCAAGTTATATGTGTGGTCTTCATTGATAGTTTCTCCAAACTGAGTGGCGAGTCCCTTTTTAACAAATTGCATGAATTTTTTCACGCTATAATAAACACAATAATTTCCTCATTTTGATTTTGAAATAATATATTTTCAATATCAACGGTTTGATTTACATCGTGACATTAATTTGAAAATGAGAATATAACTTTTCATCTAGCAATATAATTTCCAGGTTATTTGTTTCACTTGGATTTTTAAATGCAAGTTGAAACCACGATCGGATGACACGTAATTTCCAGTTTCAATAAATCATACCAATTTTTAGGTTAGAAATCTGTGTTATATAAAGTACCATTGTTATTGTTATTCATAGCAAAACAATATTTGTAAGCCAATATATGTAAAATGCTATGAGATTGATTCATTGACCAAGTTATATAATGTGGACCATATAAATGCTTATGCTTTAGATATACATTCCTCGTTAAGTTTATATTGGATATGAAGAACATAAAACTAGTATGTGAATTGAAAAAATTAGAAGTTCCACATAGGAGAGACTACTCATTCTAGTAATGTTTATAAGGTGGAGATATGATACTTGGGGTGTGCCCCAAGAAGTACCTCAATTTTGGGTGGTGAATTATTTTTTTAGTACAATGAAAATTAAAAAATTAATTATTTATTTTTTAAAAAGGAATGCTTGCGTTTTTACTTAAATGACCCTCCACTGAGAAATTCCCTTATTTCGCGCGGTTCGATTTTTGGTCAAAATCCTACCTAGTTTCCCGTTTGTTTTGTGGCCGCGTACTTGGTATGATGGATCCTGAAATCCCTCAGATCCAGTTGCAGATCTCCTCTATAAATAGAGGGTTATGTTCAGTTGGAAATTACACCAAAAGCTCTCTATTCTATTGAGGTTTTTCTCTTCTTCCTCCCTATTCTTACTTCTCCTTTTATTTATTTCTTTCGAGTGCTCTTAGTATCATCCTGGGGACGACGTGGTTGATAGTCTGTCTTGTACAATTTGGGCAGTGATGCGAAACATCTTAAAGAGAGCGACCTAGTCTGCGACTCAATCCAGTAATATTTTTGGTAACATAAATTAGCGACTTAATCCGCAACTCAATTCAGAAAAATTTTCAGTAACATAAATATTTTTTTTTTCAAAACTCAAAACACCGGTTTATGAATAGCAAATGATTTAATGTCTAATCTTAACTTAAATGCACCACTTTGTGCCTTTTGTTCTCATCTGACTAACTAAAAGCCACTAAAATTTTATGTGAAGGCATTTTAAAATATCAATTTTAATAATTTGAACTCAAAAGGCATAAATAATAAAATATGATATAATTATCATTGCAACAATATCAGTGTTATATTTTATTATTTCATTTGAAAGGTACGTCGCGTTTCGATTACAATCACTTGTTGAGTTTATCAGTTTTGGTTTTTATGTGAAGACTAATGTATTACTCTATTTACCGCACAATATAAGTGGGCTAAAAGACCCGTGCATTGCAGTCTTCTATATTAATTGGTTTAATAGTTGGAAAATTGCATCTTTTAATATAGTTAATTGAAATGTTATTATCAGCTTGTGTTAATGTGGATCATAGATATTTAACCATTTTGTCTCCTTTTGAATGCATAATTCATTATGTGGGACCACAATGATTATAATTGAAAAGTAGCATGTACTATTTATATCCTATAATATTTGTAGTATTTGACTATTTGCACAAGAAGAGACAATAAATAAAAGAAAGAGATCAGTGAGTTTACTAATTTATTTTTATGAGTAGTTAGTGAATTATCATTATAATAACGGTAAAGTAGAAAATAATAGTTTGACAGTGATGTAAATAGTATTAATTAGATTGTACAATCTTTTTAGAACATATTTTTTTTGTGGAGTAAAAAAAATTGACAAATGTCTACGAAAAATTAAGTTGGAGTACTTAAATAATAGTAAGATTTTATCAATAAAAGCAAATGAGAATAATTAAATTCTTAATTTGTGTGCCACAATATTTTTTCTTACATAGAATTAAACAGAGTACTAATTTACTTTATAAATTATTTACAAGATAACTATTTCTTATTTTAATAGATAAAAATAATACAATATAATTTTATGAGTTTAATTACCATGCATTAACAACACTGTAAAAGTTTTTATAATGCAAGCACATCAGAACCATTCACAATTGTGATTTTGGATATAGTTATTATAAAAATAAAATATTTTTTATGATTTGACGACTGATATTGATTAACAGTATAAAAAACCTTTAAGTATATATAAATAAAATCATTTTTTTATATAATGTCGACATGATAATCAACCACAACTCTGTGTACTTGTGCAAACACATATGTATTTTGTTTGTAGGGATGATAATATAGGTATTAATTTCACTAAGTTCACTAATTATTGGCTTTAGTCAAGAGGGACAAAAAAATTTCACAATTAAAAGAACCACAAAAAAGAAAACCCCAAAAACTAAAAAGCCTCTAAAATTTTGTGGGGTTTATGAACCCACTTTTTCAAAAAAAAGTTTGACAAATATTTTTTGATCTTTTTTCAAGAATATATTTTTTTTAGTTTTTCCTCAAAATTTACCGATAATTTATTTTTTGATTTTTTCTAATAAAAAATGATTTACAGATTTTTTTATTCGAGAACTTTTTTTTTATTTTCCTCACAAAAGTTTTTTTAAAAAAAATTATTTAAAAATTTTTTCGAGTAAAAAATGTTTTAAATTTTTTTAGATATTTTTTCAAAAAAAATAAATTTTAAAAATTTTCCAAAAAGAAAACTCAAATCATTAGTCTCGTGAGCCTTTCACTTAAATCCACAAAAAATCATAAAATAGTGTTAGAATTTTAAAAAATAGAAAGCCTAATATTAAAAAGAGATTTTTTAAAGAAACTTTAAATTTTGGAGTTTAATTTCTAAATAAGAGATAAATATCTTGACATAAAATATCTTTGAGAATAATGGCCCACAAAAAAGGAGGGTGGGTCTATTACTCCCTAACTAACCCAGGTAGTAACCCCAGTTAAAATATCCTCTCGTCTCAATCCTCTGCTATATAACAAACCCCTTGGTATGGTCTAAGAAATATCTTCCAGCTATCTTTTCCCATAACTTTCTATCTCTATCTCAAATTCAGTGTTTCGTTTTACTTTTATTTTATCAATGGCATCTGCAGATGTTGAATACCGGTGCTTCGTTGGTGGTCTAGCATGGGCCACCGACAACGAAGCCCTCGAGAAAGCCTTCTCACAATACGGCCAAGTCATCGACTCGAAGGTCCGTTTGTTGAAGCCGGCGGATCTGACACGATTATGATTCGGATTCATCTCGATCCTATTCTGATCTGTTATCTGTTGTGTTACTTGATTGATCTATTATTCTGATTCTGTTACTGTTACTGTTACTATATCATATCGTTCTTTTATTACTCACACCAATAGGTACGTTCATCTTCATCCTTGAATTAAAGGCGAAGATCGATCGGTTACTATTCGGTTCTGGATCTTTTTTTATCGTGTTTCATTCCATCTGATCTGTGATTATTGTCTTTTGTGCAGATTATTACCGATCGGGAGACCGGAAGGTCAAGAGGTTTCGGATTTGTGACGTTTTCAACGGAACAATCTATGAGAGATGCAATTGAATCGATGAACGGTCAGGATATGGACGGACGTCATATAACCGTGAATGAAGCTCAGTCTCGTGGTAGTGGTGGAGGCGGCCGTGGTGGTGGTGGAGGCGGTTATGGTGGAGGACGCCGTGAAGGTGGATACAATAGAAGCAGTGGTGGTGGAGGATATGGTGGTGGAGGTGGTTATGGTGGAGGAAGTGGTGGTGGTTATGGTGGTGGTAGAGATCGTGGATATGGCGGTGGTGGTGGTGGTGGTTCCCGCTACTCTCGTGGTGGAGGTGGAGGTGGTGGTAACTGGAGAGAGTAGTGTATTAGATGTTAAGCTTGGGTGAATCGATTATGATTATGTTTGTTCTGATGTTATTCTAGGAGTTGGTATCTACTGACTGATCTAGAATTGGGCATCTGTTCTGTTATGTGGCTTCGTTTTACGTGTATTTGTATTCCTGCATCCCTTTGTGTATAAACGTGCTTTTTTTTTTTTTTTATGATAATCATTTCACCGTTAAAATGACTTGGATTTACATCCAATATGTTTTAATGGCGAGACGATGAAACATCGTTCCCTCGGGTTTGGATCCAAACAAACACGAGAGTATCCAAATAAATTGTGATTCTATCGGATGATGTGTTCTTCGGTTACATCCTCCACCATTGTATATCCTTACTATTGCTCCAAATGCTATACTAGTGACTTAGCGTTGAGCTAAAGCATAACACATCGCAATTCACAATCATATTGATGTATTTGAGATAAGTATGTGTTGAGATAAGAAGCACGATTTAAAAGTCGTCCTAAATTGAAAACATAGTGAGTCATCGTAAATTGGTCGGCTTCTTTGAATTTGATCTCTAACTATAATGTTAAGACAAATTTAGAATTTACTATTCAAAACCTCGTTTCAAATATCAAATTGCTAATGACAACTACTATTGGAGAATGTGGCAGAGCTGCTTGGTGGGGGAGTGTAAGTGGTAATAACGGTGAACAATGATAAACAAACATAAACATAGAATGGAAGAAGATGAAGAGAGGAAAAAGAGAAGGAACCTGCTAGAGTTTCATAAACAAATAAATCAAAAGTTTGGGGAGATAGAGTTACAAAAGAAAATGGAAAAGTCTAAAATACTTTTACTGCTAATATATAATAATATTATATAAAAACTCATCTTAAACTCACGATGCATTAACATGAAGCATCGAGAGTTTGTCAACCAAAAAACGAAAATGTTTAATGGAATGCATCTTAGTGAAAAAATCAACAATCTGTAAAGATGATGGCGAGTAAGATGACAATCAATCTCAATGTGCTTAGTGCCTTCATGAAAGACCGAGTTATGAGCAATTTGAATAGCACTCTTGTTATCGCAGTGCATCGGAGTTGATGACTCAGAAAGATAGATACCTATATCAGACAAAAGCCAACATAACCAAATTATTTCAATAGTAGTGGATGTCATAACACGATACTCAGCTTCCATAGAAGAGCGAGAGATAATATTATGTTTCTTACTCTTCCAAGAAATAAGAGAGTCTCCAAGAAATATACAAAATCATGTGGTGAACTTACGATTTGTGGTGTCACCAGCCCAATTAGCATCAGAATAAGAACGTAACTCCAATGAGGACTACAATCGAAAGAGAAGGCTTTGAAATTGAGTTCCTCGAAGATAACAAAGAATACAAAGAACAATTGTCTAATGTATTGTAGTGGGAGAGACAACAAACTAAATGACAACATGAACAACATAAGTAATATCAGGTCTAGTAATCGTAAGATACGCCAAACTGCCAACCAAAGTACGGTACAAAGTGGGATATGGTAAAGAAACACCATTCAAGAGAACATATTTCACATTCAACTCAAAAGGAGTATCTGCTGCTCTAGTATCAGAAAGATGGGTTGTTCAAGAATGTTGGCAATGTACTTGGATTGAGAAAGAAGGTAGCCTCTAGGAGAGTAGGCAACTTCAATCCCTAAGAAATATCGAAGAGTTCCCAAGTCCTTCATCTCAAACTACTTGGCTAACTGCAATTTCAACTCATTGATTCCACTAACATCATCACTTGTAATAATCATATCACACACACACAAAGAAAATATAATGAGACCATAAGTGGTAGATCTTATAAACAATGCATAATCATGTTCACTAGAGCGGAAACCAAGAGAAGTGATCACAGTAGAAAATTTCTCAAACAAAGCTCAATGAGCATGTTTAAGACCGTAGAAAGCCTTTTTTAACTTACACATTTCCCCTTGATTATGAGAAATTCCTTATAGAGGGACCATAAAGACTTCTTCATGAAGCTCACCATTTAAAATGACATTTTTGACATCCATTTGGGAATATGCCATTGATGAATAAATGCAACTGAAATAAGAGTACGAATAATGGTCATCTTGGCAACATGACAAAACTTTCTTCATAATTCATACCATATTGTTGAGAGAATCCCTTAGCAACAAGATGTGTTTTATAGCGCTCAACTGACCCATCAGACTTAGTTTTGATCTTGTATACCCAATACCACACTTTCCATAAGGAAGATGTACTAATTCCCAAGTATGTGTTTTGTGCATCTAGAGAGTTCTTCTGCCATAGCCTGTTGCCAAAAACGATCAAGAATAGCCTGGTGACGAGAGGGGTAACGAGGAGGCAAAGACGGAGGATCAACAATTGCAGGAGGTGGTTGGATAGCCAAGGGGACAAGAGGGATGTCATCATGTGGAGTAGTAGTATTTGTCCTGATATGACAAACAATGGAGTTCTATTAATAGCATAGACAACAATAAGACATGTTTCCCCCAAAACTCATTGGGAACTAAAGGATACAACAACAAGGAATGAGCAGTCTCAATAATATGATAGTGTTTCCTTTCAGCAACTCCATTTTGTTGTTGAGTATCAGTACAAGATGTCTGGTGGAGGGTGCCATCATAAGCAAGTAATTCAAAGACTTTATTAGAGGTATATTCACCACCTAAATCACAACGAAAACACTTTATAATGTCGAGTCTTGACCATAACACGAAACATATGATAAATGACAAAATTTAGACCGATATTTCATAAGATAAACCCAACAATAACGAGTGTAATCATCAATAAACGAAACATAATATCTAGATCCACCTTTGGTGTGAACCGATGATGGACCCCAAACATCATAGTGAACTAAATCAAAAGGCGCATATGAAACATAAACACTTTTACTAAACGATAAAGCTGGAAATTTAGCAAGTTTACAACCACAACAATATGAAATATCAATGGTTTGTAACTTTCCTAAAGTTCCAGTAGAAGCCAAATATTTTAATCTAGAAGTATAAGCATATCCAAGGCAAGAATGTCATAAATAAAAACCAGAAGACAAAGAATTCAAGCGAAAACTAGATAATAAGTCAGTAGTAGTTGTTGAGGTTGCAGTATCTGGGACTCGCAAGTCATCCAAAACATAAAGTCCCTCCGTCTATAGTTTGTCCTAATCAGCCTCGCGAAATGTGGATCATGCATACAATAAGAAGTAGAAGAAAATATAACTGAATAACCGAAATCACATATTTGACTAACAAAAACAAGACTCAAAGTAAGATTAGGAATATAATAAACATCAGAAAAATACAAGTTACGTGTGGAGACAAAACCAATGCCTGCTAATGGCATATGAGTGCCATCAGCAGTCATAACCAACACAAACGAGACAATATTCACAAACACAAAAGACTTATCATTATATAGTGAGATGCTCAAGAATCAAGAATACATAAGGAATGAGATATACCTAACAGACTAGATGAGTTCAAACCTTTAGTAGAGGAGGCAAGCATGACATGTGATTGAGTGGCAAAAAGTTTTTGGAGTTGTTTTACAATATCAAATATTTGGGAAGCACTCTCATATGAGTATACAGAACCATAACTAGAGCTAATGGTAGAAGGAGCAAGAGCAACAACATTGGACGATTTCGGACAATGTGTTTTCCAATGACTTTTTTCTTTGCAAAAAGTATATTCATCATTAACAAGCCCAACTTTCCTTTGAGATTTTCCTATTTGAATCGGAGCAGCAAAAACAGATGTAGGAGTTGAGAGAATTCTCTTATCTGATACAACAAAGTGGGCCTTAAGTTTGATTTTTTCTACCAACAAATACTAACTACTGATTCAATATTAGAAAAAGGGGAACAATGCAAAATACCCCCTTGAAGGCCCTCAAAATCATCACGAAGATTGATAAAAGACCAAACCAGACGTTTCTCCTCTCTTTAATCAATGTACACTTTGACAACTTTCAACTCAGTTGATTCCATAAAGAGCCAATGGATCCCACAAATTAGTCATTATCGAATAAAATTCCTGAATGATCATATTGTTCTGCTTGAGGGCCATAATATCACTTTTCAACTGATAACATTTTGCAAAGTTAGAATGAACATACAAACGTTTCAAGTGATCCGAAATCTCTTTGGCAGTATCATATTTTGCTAGTTGCACGCCTATAAACAGCTCAATAAAATTATTAATTCAAGTAATGATTTTTGAATTACTATCATTCCATGTTTTCAAATCTTTTGCATATTTAGCTTCACTCCTTTTATCTGTAGGCTTAACATAAGTTCCATCAACATAACCCCACATATCTTTTCCACTCAATTTCTTTTTCATCACATAACTCCAATAGGAGTAATTTTGTCCATTGAGATGGACACTAACAGCTTGAAGAGAATTATTCTTAGCACCAACCATAACAAATAATGACAGGAAGATACAATGAACACAGTCACTAAGACAAAATGAATTAGGGATAACATGTCAATAACAGAGTTAACCAAGAACCAAACCAAATTGTGTTGGAAACATAAGAACAAAAACATGCCGGAAACATAAGAGTAAAATCGCGCTGGAAACAGGGAGGCAAAATCAGATCGGAAACAGAGGGAGCAAATCGCTATCAGCCGTAAAACGGGTTGTACAAAATCAAACAAAGCTCTTTGATATCATGTTAACAATGATAAACAAACATAAACATAGAACGGAGGAAGATGAAAAGATGAAGAAGATAAGGAACCCACTAGGGTTTCATAAACAAATGAACCAAAAGCTTGGGGTGATAGAGTTGCAATAACTATATATACAAGAAAACAGAAAAGTCTAAAATACCCTTACTACTAATATATAATAATATTACCTAACAATAATGTGGCAGTGCAACTATTGGATGTCGAAGGCTCACACTTAAAGGGAAGATTGTTGGGTTCAAGTTTGAGTGGTAAAGTCTCACATTGACTAAAAATGTGGTAAATATTTGATTGGTGACCTATATACTTAAACCTTAAGGTTTTGTGTTGAGATGTGGTGTCAAAGTCTCTTGTGATCTTAGAACATTTGGTTCGTTGTTGCTCTCGCGCTCCTCTGGACTCCCCAACAAAAGATGTTGAGAAAATAAACAAACATATAAATTTAAATAATACAATCAAACATAAGAAAACAACGTTGAAACTCCTAAATCGGAAGAAAAAAAACACGACCATTATCTAGAGCAAGCTTAAAGTGTTTCTGACCAGTGCAATTGTAATGAAAAACTAGAGCCCTATACATAGTCTTGAGTCATTTCTTCTTTTACAATTTCATACAATGTGAGACTTTTTCAAATCCTTAATTTCAATCAAACATAACAATCTCCACCTTGATTAAAATTGATGTATCTTCAACTTTCATTGTCTACACCGACAATCATAGTTCAAAAGAATTATCATACTCTACCATAAAAGTATACTCCACTTGAAGCTAAATCACTTCAAGAATTTCTTCTCCATGTCGAAACCCTGCTGAAATATGGTGCAACCTCTGTGTAGGCTTTCATAGGAAGTTCTTCAACAACCGACATAATTTAACAACACACCTTGCATCAAGGGCAACCAACGCTCATGTGCTAACCAACAATTTGTATAATTTTGATTGTATCAACACAATATTGGCTTGAATTTCCACAAGGCAAATATGATTCTTCCATCAAATTTCTTTATCCCAAACTTCACAACGGAACTTATCATACTGTAGTTGTGCACTAGGTAGGTTCTCAAGAAAGAGAGATGAGTCACAAAAGACAACTTAATAATCATGTCTTTCCTTAGCCAGAACTCTGCCTAAACAACACTTCTACAGTATAATCTTTCTTTTTTGATTTGGAAGATCAGACAAAGCTGCAACCATATAGCATACTAAGAATTCTCTTTCCTTGGACCAAACCAAAAGCTATTGATGCCACTTGTTGAGGAGTCTAGAGGAGTGCGACAACAACAATAACCTCTTATATATTCAACATTTTATTCGTTCCTAGTCGATGTAGGATTAACCACTCACACTTAAATTTCAACAACTATATAATCTAATGCAAGTAACTGGTATGCAATACATATGTTAGCATGTTCATATTATGCAGAAGTGTGATTTTTTTAATGATTATTTGAATAGTTTCTCGAGTTATACAAATGTTTATTGTTGATTAAATTTTTTTTTAGATTCATGTTAATTATGTTCTCCGATGTTCATATAATAGTGTGTATGGATGAGACTAGAGTGTGTCATCCAAAATATAAATCCTCAATTTCGTATAAGAGTGGCTTATTCTTTTGGGTTGGGTCTGAGCTGTTCTCAACAATTTATATTAATTGTGGGTTCTTAAATTATTGCTTATGAAATGCTTTCTTCATCAAGTTATATTCAAATTAAGTTTTATGTTTTCATTTTCAATTCAACTTATAAACATAAGATCACCATCGAAGGAGGTTTTTCACGGTGGTTTTTCAAAACATGGAATTATCTTTCTTTTTTTTAAAATTAGATCTTTAAAATGTGTTAAGTTGACAGCTCTAATTTGTCAAAAAATTACCGTAAATAAAAAGTAATTTACTTTTTTGGGTTTCAATTTGAGACTTCAAATTTATATATTATCAAAATACTCATCGTATTGAATCACGTCAATTAATTTGTTTCTTCTATTAAATGTGTTTAGGTGTCTTGTTAAGTGACACAGTGACTTATTCACATCACCAGAAGGTTTGTTACACATGGAGTGTTTTGTCTATTGATAATAAATTTTAAGGAACATTTTATATCTAATTTCTAACTTTTTTATATATCTTTTTTTTCAAAATATTAAATCCCTAAATCTCTGAATTCCGAAATCTAAATATCGACAATAGATGCTATGAAGAATAAGAACATTGCTAAGATTGACAGTTGAAGAGTAAAACCTTCTTGCATTTGCTTACAAGAATATAGTTGGAGCACGTAGGACGTTAGTAGAGGATTATGTCCTTGATTGAAGAAAGGGAGGAAGCGAAAGGGAACAATGAAAATGTGAATCAGTAATTCAGTAGGAGTATAGGAATAAAGGTTGAATTAGAGTTGTCTGATATCTACTGTGATATTATGATTATGAATGATGATCATCTCATTCCTCAATCATCTAGTGAATCTAATGTCTTTTACTACAAAATGTTAGTCAATTTAATTTTGATTATTTTCATTTTAATACAAAAGAGTAGTGATAAGAGGAAAGAGACTGATGATCGGTCCTTGAAAGCATATCAAATATGTTACCTCACATTCTTTATGCTTTAATCATGATTGGATTGGATTATTTTACATTTATATTCTTTATGACTTGAGTCTATGCAATATAAGAATTTGAATTTGTTTCTTCACTAAAGCATCATGGATGACTTGTCATATCATAGGCAAACAAAGCTTAACAACGTTTTACATCACATACACCATCAATGTTTGGATTTGGGGAATTTCACAATTTAGTGGTTTTATATTTTGAGCAAGAAAATATACAAGGAAGGAAGTTAAAAATTATAAGGAAAAGCCTCTCTAAAACTTATTATTTATAGTAAAATATTTCATGTGATGCGGATAAATCACAATATTAGTTCACATAATACCTCGGTGCATTTAAAATGAATTATTTGACGGAATGAGTAAATTGACTAACGTAATTCAATATAAGAGAACATTTTGTTAATGCATAATTTTGAAGTTATAAATTGATCGCGGTTCACAATTTCAAAACCAAATTAGTAATTTATTCGAGAATAAACAAATTAAAGTAGTCAAAAAAATATGAATAGTAAAACAGTCAAATAAATTTTAAATAAATATCATGTTATAAAATTAATTGTTACCGTTTTTCTCATAAAAATTGTTCTATAAATTGTAATCATTTGAATATTAAACTCAATATTTATTTCACAATTTCATCTATTACTCTTTACTTTTCACTCAATCTTTGTCATAATTTTTATCTCACTGACTCATCTCTCTAGATTTCAGTTCACAGCATTTTTTACTCAATTCTCTTTTTATTATTTTAAAATTATTTTTGTTTGTGTGAAATAAATCTCAATCAATATAGTTCTATAATATATGTATTTCGAATTGTAAAAACAATTAAAATTCATCAATTTCTAGTCAATTTTTAATTATTACAGTAAAAAAATAAATAAATTTATTTATTATTTGTCATGTATTAATTCATGAATTAATATTTTACATTGATATAAAATTTATATTTTCTCCGTTCTATAATAAGTGATTCATTTGTAAAGAAAAAATTCATCTCAAAATAAATTATTCTTTCAATTTTTAATATATTTTCTTTCAATTGTACTATTTAATAATAGTATTTGCATCATTTTCAATTAATATTTTTCACTATATACTTATCACATTGATAATTCATCAATACTTAACAATGATAATTTGGTAAAAGTAATAATTTTTCTCTTTCATTTATACAATTTTATTAATATGTATAAAATAATCTAATAACTCAATTATTATTAAATAAATAGAGTATTAAATTTAAATATGAATATGTGAGATAAGTTTTAGGATTTTTTTTATAAAAAATAAGATATAGAATTCATTATGAGTTCTTCACCGTTGTACCATTCAGAGAGAAAAATAAATCAATTGTTTAAAATGATGTGATATATTGGATCTCATTTGAATCATCCAACATAAGTGACAAGGACTACCATAAACATATATTGGATCCTGCTTGACTCGACAAGGACTACCATAAACATAAGTGACAAAATGTCATCAAGTAAATAGTTAAGTATGTCCCCAAAATTATAGGTTCAGTTATATTAGTTTTTCAATAATTGAAATTACAAACAAGAAATGTGTATTTTGTTGGTTAATTAGTCTTTATACAATTCAAAACTAATTTGATAACAAAATACACAATTAAAAAACTAGCTTGACATATAAATCGTCCTTCATAATATATAGTATTATTCAATTCAAGCACTACCACAAAAAATGTTCTCTTTTTAAAAAACAAATTTGACTATTTGCTCAATGACATTTCTAATTATAGAAACCAATATTTTAATAAAAAAGTTTGTCACTTCAATTATGTCTATAATATCTAAGATTTTTATATTTCTGTAACCATGCTAGACAAATCATCTTCCCACTATAGATAAAGCTCCTTTCTCTCCCTCTCTCTCTCATTTTAGGTTTAGAGCAATTAAAAAAAAGTTATTTAATTTGTTGTTTTTATGTCAATTTGTTCCGGGTATGAAATGGTGCCACATAAGTGTCTAATTTGACAAATAAAAATGTGACACATCATCATAATTAACAAAAAAATAGGTGAATAAATTGATTAACGAAGGAACAATTCAAGGATTTTAAAATATTTTACTTTCTTTTATGAACTAATGTGGCACTGTTTGATACTTTCAAAAATGAAAATGAGAGTTTATTCTTTTTATTTTTATTCTATTTCATTTTTTCAAAATTGACATGCAAATGGATGGTGCCTCTTTTTATAAACTTATTTTAAGTGTTATCTCTGTGGACATGGGTTTTCTCAATAAGAAATGAAGGCTAAACATTGTTTTAAATATTGTTCAAGAATCATTTGAAAGCATAAATTGTAATGTCAAAAATTCAGCTAATGAAATTCATTTATTACAAATGTCAACCTAAAAAACCAAATGCAATAAAAGTGTAACGAGAATACTATATCCTTAAGTAGGATGCTATCGGAGAATGACAAGATATATCATACTTTCTATGTATCATTTTTGTTAGAAACTGATTTTGTCTTGTCGTATATTGTTATTTTTGAATTTAAAAAAAGGGTTTAAAAATCAATGTATGCCACAAAAAATAAAACAGTTCAGATACACTGTATCGAAATTTCATTGCACCGTAAAAAATTGTTCTAGAATTACACCCTCGATATGACAGTCAAATGCCCGCTACTCGTCATATGGTACTAGACCACTTGAAAGAAAGAGAAAAAGAAAGAAAAAAGGGGGATAAACATAGAAAAGTATCAGATTTCGGAGAGCTTTTGGTGTATTTTTTCAACTCAGTAGAACTCTCTATTTATAGAGGAAATCTACAACTGGATGAGAGAAAAATGTGTGATCCATCAGTCCAAATCCACATAGTGCACTCCGATCTTTCCTAGGCTTTTATCAGGCAACAAACTGATGTGCGAGTCCAAAAAAAAAACGAGAAAATAGCTAGGGTTTAACCAGAAATTTATTAATTTTCCATATACTAAAAAATAATACATCACTTACCCCAAGCCCAGGTCCAGCCGACTCGGCAGCGCGCGTGTGGTGGTCTATTTGCATGTGTTCTCACCCCTTCAAAAAATTGAGTACCCCTTGAGGCACACCCTTGAAGTAGAAATGTCACTTTACAAGAAAGGGGATTTGAATTGTAAAGTTGCCTATTTAAAATTTCCCTGTTAAAACTTAAAAATAACTCAAGATTGATCTTGGTTAAGAAAACAGAAAATGGAGAACATTCTTATTTCTGGAAATAGAAAACGGATAACGTTCTTGGTTTGGTTTAAAAACATAAATTGATTTTTAACTTCAGTAAATGAAAGACTGAAAGTAAATAGAGATGTGGAAGAGATATCACACAATGATATATCTTGGTTCACCTAACCCAGGCTACGTCCAGTCCTCACAACCATGAGATTTTCCACTAAGTGTTAAAAATGAAGAACCTTCTTGGTTTTACAACACATAGCTCAGATCAACCTTGATCTGTCACAAACTTCAATCCTTTCCACTCAAAAAGATATTCAATCAGGTCACCTATCAACCCTTGATAGGATTTTTACAACTCACCTCTTAACCTTAAAAGAATTTTCTAAACAAACTACTCAAGCTAAAAACAACTCTTATAGTCTTGAGATTACACAATAATAATGTAGAGTATTTTTACAGAATCTGATTAAATCTCAACTCTTGTTTCAGATTTAGATTATTTACAAGATATTTCAGTAAGCTAATAAATTCGTGAGATAATGTTACTGATTTCTTGTGAGGCTTTCAAGTGTGAATGTAAGTGATTGATGATTTTTCTTAGCACTTGAATGTCGTGATTTTCATTAAGCTATGGAGTTCCTTTTATAGATATTTGAGGAGGTCCATGTCAGCTTAATATGACCGTTGGAGGGGTTTATTTGGTCAAGAGGTAGATTAAAATAATTAGTCTTCAAAGTAAGACTTTTGACTGAACATTTCTTCTTTGTGACTTGAAGACTTTCTGGTCTTATGTATTCTGTGTCATCTGATTTGTACAGTACTTGAGGGTCACTTGATCACAAGAATATGTATCTTAAAGTCATGTTGGAGAATGTTCTTGTTTTGTGCATCAGAAGTTGGAGAATGTTCTAAAGTTGGAGAATGTATCACAGAAATTGGAGAATGTTCTAGAGTTGTATCATAGAAGCTGGAGAATGTTCTGGAGCTGTATCACAGAAGCTGGAGAATGTTCTGGAGCTAGAGAATGATTGATCTTGACTGATTCTGTCATTTTGTCTTGATTCAAATCTTTACTTCCCTGATCTTTTGGATTGATTCTTTTGCTAATATAAGAGATGTACATTCCTTGTATATGTAATGATAATCCATTTGAAATAAGCATGATCTTTCCTTGCATTAAAAGATGGTTTGAACAGTCTTGATGAAGTGAAAAAGTGAAAAAATGTAGAGAACGTTCTTGGTTTTTCCAGAAAATGTCAAGAACATTCTTGGCAGTTCATTTTTAGCTTATTCCTTAAACTGATTTTGCTTGTGGATAATGATCTGTTTTAATTCTGTCTTTAGAAGAGAATAACCAAAATGTTCTTTTGTAAAACCAGAACATTCTTCATTTCTGTTTTGTGTGAGTGAATGTTGGACTTAGAGCTTTGACGTATGTTATTGTGTCATGCTTTTCTGCTCTGTGCGCAGGCTCTTTAGAGGTGCAATTGTAGTGTCTTATTATGTCTGTCATGGTTGTACTTGTTGCTTTATCAATCTGGAGATTGATATTGCTTGTTAGTTCTTGATGCTTAGCTTTTGCGTTTGTTAATCTTTTGACGAATTTGTTACTTTATGACAGCTGTTTGTAGACCAGCTATATTGTACTTGTATTACTGATGTACTGTCTCATTTGTCCAAGTTGTACTTGCTTTATCTATGCCATCAATCTTGAAGATCAATCTTGCAAGTTACTTTTTGTACATTGTTTTGGCTTTGTTGATTCTTTTGATGAATTTGCCCAAATAGTAACTTTGAGTGTGTAATGTTGTTCCCGATGTTTTTCTATGTAGCTTGTTGCATTTTTGTAGCTTGGAATAATTTTGAATTAAAAAGGCTTTGTTCTTAGTAAACCAGAATGTTCTTGGACTGAATGCTGTAAAAACCAGAACATTCTTTGTTTTTCAGACTGATGTCCATAATGTTCTTGGATTAATGCTATCAAAACTAGAACATTCTTCATTTTTTTTAGATTGATGTCCAGAATGTTCTTGGATTAATGCTGTCAAAACCAGAACTTTCTTCGTTTTTTCAGACTGTTGTCTTTTTAATAAACTAGAAAGATCTTAGATCTTCAGATTTGATCTTGCTTGATAGATTATGAAGCATAGCTTTTGCCTTTGTTCTTTGGGGTGATTCTTTTACTGAAATGATCCTTGTATATTTCTGGAGAAATTCTGGAACAGATTGTAAATAATAAAACCAGTCTTTTCTTTTAAGAATCTAATCATTTTTGTTATCTTGGAACTGTGGAGAACGTTCTTCGTTTTACATAATTTTATCAAGAATGTTCTTCATTTCTTTGAATGAACTTGCTTCTTTTTAATATGATTTTGCCATCAATTTTTATGCACTTTGATGAAGTGAATGGCTTCTTGCTTGTTTACTTATGCAATTCATGTTCCTTAAATAAAACTCCAGTGCAATCATTAGTAAATCACCATTCATAAAACTCAATCATTTAATTCATAAGGTTTGTTGTCATTAAAATATATATCAAAAAAGTTTTTAGTAAACCAGAATGTAAACCAGAATGTTCTTAGTAAACCAAAAATGTTCTTAGTAAACCAGAATGTTCTTGGACTGAATGCTGTAAAAACCAGAACATTCTTTGTTTTTCAGACTGATGTCCATAATGTTCTTGGATTAATGCTATCAAAACTAGAACATTCTTCATTTTTTTTAGATTGATGTCCAGAATGTTCTTGGATTAATGCTGTCAAAACCAGAACTTTCTTCGTTTTTTCAGACTGTTGTCTTTTTAATAAACTAGAAAGATCTTAGATCTTCAGATTTGATCTTGCTTGATAGATTATGAAGCATAGCTTTTGCCTTTGTTCTTTGGGGTGATTCTTTTACTGAAATGATCCTTGTATATTTCTGGAGAAATTCTGGAACAGATTGTAAATAATAAAACCAGTCTTTTCTTTTAAGAATCTAATCATTTTTGTTATCTTGGAACTGTGGAGAACGTTCTTCGTTTTACAGAATTTTATCAAGAATGTTCTTCATTTCTTTGAATGAACTTGCTTCTTTTTAATATGATTTTGCCATCAATTTTTATGCACTTTGATGAAGTGAATGGCTTCTTGCTTGTTTACTTATGCAATTCATGTTCCTTAAATAAAACTCCAGTGCAATCATTAGTAAATCACCATTCATAAAACTCAATCATTTAATTCATAAGGTTTGTTGTCATTAAAATATATATCAAAAAAGTTTTTTCCTCAACAACCCTAAATTTCATACCTCCACTTTATAAACACTACTAGCGTGTCTCATCCTTCCTATATGGAACTTCCTTATTTTTTTCAATTCACATCAACTAGCTCTAACTATCATCATTTCTAACATATATAAAGGCTTTGTAATTCAAGTTTGGTTGTGTATTTTATACTTTTCTTGTCGGTTCGTGGATGTAGAAGAATAGAAAAGAAAAAACGACATAGATGATTATAAGCTAAGCCTTTGTTAATTAAACTCAAGCTTTCCATCTAACATATGTTAATGCTCCATGTGTTATGCAATCACTGCATCAATATGTATTTAGTTTGTTATAAGTTTGGTGTTTCAATTGTTTCTCTCTATTTGAGATATTTTTGAAAAGAAAAATATCAAAATGAAATAGTGTGATACATTTGTGTTAGCGTTTCATTCTAGAGAGAGAAGCTATCTCCTTTCTCTAAAAGTTAGGGTTATGTGGCTATCACTTTGGCAGCGCACCTCCCTCTTTTTGGAGGGCTCTACCCACCACCTTCGGAGCTTATTTTATCTCTAATGGAGGTTGTCCCCTCCCATGTAGAGGTTCCTCTGTCATCTATGTGAGTTATTCTTCCTTCTTTTTCGCTTCTGTTAAACATTCATCTCTTCCATTTTCTCTCTTCGTACCACCACCAACCTCCATCATGGTCCCTCATCCTTCCTCCAACAACTCTATGCCCTCCTTGCACGAATCAAGTTTGTCAATGCGATCTCTCCACCAACCAATTGTTAGGAGCCTTGTGGTCATGGAAAACGAACCCCACTGGAGCCACTACAACTGCCACCGGAAAAAACAAGATTTATGAGTTCATATGTTTATGGTTTTGTTTCTATTTTTGTGGTGTGTTGTTTTTATCTATTTTGTGTTTTGCTTTGTTATTACTATTGTTGTTTTGTCTTGTCTTTATGTGTTTTGTGTTTTGCTCTCAAGGTGTTTGATAGAAAGCCCCAAAGATGTTTGGTTATAGTAAAAAGTGTTTCGAGTGATGGTCTAATAGTGGTTGTTGCAAACCTCTCTTTCTTCTTCTTTCAACAAATGGTTTACTCACGAGTAGTGAGTTTAACCAATTTTGAGAACCTGTATAGGCGATTTGTGCGTCCAAAAGTCAAAGAAATGATTCGTTGTTGGATAGGTTTAAAGACGGTGGTTCCTCAACCCATTTATCATGCAAGGAAGAAATTTATTGGGTTGCTTGGATTAAGTTATTGGTTTGATAATGCTCGATTGGTTTCTAATCTCTCAAAGTTTATTGACGTTAGAGGTGAGAATACGTCAGCTCAGGTCAGACTTTGAAAGAACTGAATCTGACCTACGATTAATTTTTTAGGTTTGAGTCTAGCCTACTGTCTATATATATTTTTTAAATAGGCTAAACTATGCCTTTATATATAAGAAAAATTAATAAAATAATACACATAAGGAACACTAATAAAATTATAATCAAATTTATTAATATTATAACTAGCAAATCTGCAACAACCTTTCAAAAAAACAAAATGAACCTATAATTAGCAAACCACAAAAAGTCCTTTAAAAAATTAAAAATAAATAGGCTAAATTATGCCTTTATATATAAGAAAAATTAATAAAATAATACACATAAGGAAAACTAATAAAATTATAATCAAATCTATTAATATTATAACTAGCAAATCTACAACAACCTTTCAAAAAAACAAAATGAACCCATAATTAGCAAACCACAAAAAGTCCTTTAAAAAATTACACATTAAACAACAATGTTAATAAATACTAATATTAATAAAAAATAACAATGTTAATAAATAATATATATATATATATGCCGACATATCAGGCATAATAGATTTTTTTATAAGTCTAAGCCTCATCTATTTAAATTAATAGACTTTAAAAAAGTCTGAGTCTGACCTTTTTATTAAAAAGTCATGTCAAACTAGACCATAAGTAGGTCAAGCTATAGGGCCTTAACGAACGACCTAGTCTATTCTCACCCCTAATTGACGTCCAAATCTTAGGTGGATTAGATTGTTATGTTGTTTTTAAAATTTGAACTGGAAATGACCTAACACATTATATTATCTTATGTTTGTATTCTCTTTATCTACTCTAATAAATGGCGTTGTTTACCGTCAAAAAAGAAAAAGAAATAGTGTGATACAATACACCAACTTTATTTTATCTTATTTAGAAAGGAAATTTTTTTTTGGATTTGGACATATACATATGTATATATAATTGGACAAATGCACATTTTAATTCAATTAAATTTCTGTTAAAATTACAAAAATGTATCTTGAGACTTTTTAGGGATAAGTATGTCACATATCAATGAAAAGATGGAAATAGTGTTAGATTAATTATTTAATGAGTAAACCACAAATTTGTTCCCTGAAATTGTAAATGTCGGTCAAAATGCTCCTTCAAATTTATACTACATAAAAAAGCTGCTCCATTTTATTTGGCGTCAATCAAACTGCTTCCTCCGTAAACGAGTCTCGTTAGAGGTGCAAATGTGTCAGTTTAAGTCGCAGAGTGACATTGAAAAGTGGACGTGAAGGGCAACTTATCCTAATTGGATTTTATTTTCTAACTGAATTTAATTCCAAATATGTGATATTAGAGCTCGCTTACACTAACTATACCATAAGTTGTAATTTTGCTTTTTTGTTGGGAAGTGTCTCTGTTCTTTTCACTTCTTATTACTCTTTTCGTTCACTTTTTCTAACATTTCTAATACCAACAAATTCATTCAGGTGAGACATCTTTACGATGTCATGATGCGCCCATTCCTATGGCCATTCCTTTAATAATTATGGCTCTCGGGAGTCTATTTGTAGGATACTTGGCCAAAGTGTGACCCGTTAGCCCGTAAGTAAGTATTGTGACAAAGCGGTTGTTGCACACCCGACACGATTGTACGAGGTCACAATTCACCCAACCCAATCATCTGGGGTGAACGGGAATTGGGGATCGGATGCGGGCGAAATTCCCGCCAATGGCTAAGATGTTCAGTCGACTCCCTCCCCCTTTGTAGGGGTTCGGACCCCTTACAAGTGAGCGGAAAAGGGAGGAGGAAAGAGGCCCTGGTGAATCGTCATAATTAGTTAACAAGTCTAAGCTTCGCTGCCCGACAGTATGGAGTACTGACCACACCGAGGGACATGCCCTAAAGCGAAGGACATGAACGAGCATAATCAATGTATTCCAATTTCTGGCCTTGCACTGACCATCTAATGGACCATGAATCAATGTCATATGGAAATTTTTGACCGTTAATAGTCATAGTAAGGAGGTCAAATGCTACTTCTTCTTTTTTATTTATTCTCTTTCACAAATTCATAAATCCCTAAATTCTCAAATTAGAAAATCAACAAGTCGATAAATTGCATCACCAAAATAACTTCTTACCCTAAATTTATAATCCATAATTTGTTAGTCGTTGAAATATATGGCAGTTGTAGTCAATTTAGAAAGAGTAAAGCAAGTAACATAAAAGAGGCCACATGGTCCCCTAAAAGTTTGGTGGGGAGAAAGTGTTGGTCCTCAATGGGGGTGGTCCACTGAAAGATTATGGAGGTGGGGTTGGTTCTCTGATAGGTGGTGGTTTGGTTCCATGTTCATCACAGATTCTTTGCAAAAGTTTAAACAATCAGACAAAATACTCCATAAATTTTCTAACCTATTAGTAAAAAGCTCCCTAAAATTTGCAAATAGTAGGCAAAATGCTCCCTAAAATTTTATTACTTATAGGCAAAATATGTCATATAGTAAGCTAGACAGATACTTGTAAAATTAGTGTCTTGATATTGGGTTCTATAAAAAGGGGATTGAGCAAAGTAAACCGATTGACATATATTAGTATCACAAAAATACAGGTCTAATGCATAAAAAATACATTAAAAAAATGCATCAACAATAGAAACAAAGGTTAAAAAACTTCTAAAGATGCATCAACAAAAATGATGATTTTCTAACATATAAAATTTGAAAACTATCAACAAAAATGGTTTGGGTGGTGCAATTTTTGGAATTAATGATTTTATAGATTGGAAATTTAAGGGATTTATGAATTTGGGGAAAAAATAACTAGAGAAAAATAAGTAGCATTTATTGTCAAAATGTTTTATATACCGTGACATCTACGTTTGTGTTACACATCAACACGTTTAACAATGCTTATTGACATATGGAGCATTTTGACTGACTGAGACAAAATGGAGTGACTTTTTGATGTAATGTAAATTTGAGGGAGCATTTTGATAGATGTTTACAATTTAAGGGAGTGAATTGGCAGTTTACTCTTATTTTATTATTCAATTGACAAGTCTTCTCAATGGTGCTCTCTACCAAGTTTTGACCCCTCATAGAGGTCTGTAACAAGGAAATCACGTATCACCTTGTTTATTTTATGTGTAGAGACTTCTCTCACCTATTTTTTTTTTTTTTGCAGATGATAGTCTCATTTTTGCATGGTGTTCCCAACCTGAACCAAGATGTTTTTGGACACTTCATCAATCTTAATAAAGTAGAGATATCATATGGCTGAAATGTTCCTTTAGACAGACAATTTGATTTCCAAAAATGAATTCATTTTAATGTAGCAAAGAATCTCTTCGAGTACTTGGGTCCCCTCCATGTTGAAAGGATTCGCATTATGGGTAAGTCTTTTGGTAATATTATAGTGTGATATATGTATATGTACACGTATGAATTTAATGTTTATATTGTATGACACCTGTAAATTCAATTAAGGTTGTGATTCCATTTATTTTTTTGTAATCTACATTATATGGTATACATTATTGTTTAGTTGTGACGATAGGAAGTGTATTTGGAAATACATGAAAGAAACAAATTATAGCCTCCCTTAAAGTTGTTTGAGTTAAATTGATTTGTGATACATGGAATGAATCAAGTAGATAGATAACTTGTGACGACCATGAACTTGTTATTTCAATTTAATTAAAGAGGATATGTTTATAACTTAACGTATGGTGCACAATTATAGATTCATATTGATTTCTCAAGTTGTCGTATGAGCTAAGTGAGAGATTGTTATATTATGTTAATAATCTATGTAACTATTGTTTGGCCTAATAGTAATTAAAGTCAATGGTGGTTTTATTTTGAAATTATATTCATATTATTTTCCTTTTGAATTAACGGTTACAATAGAAATTCTAAATATAAAAGACACCAGAAGAGAAAGAAATACTAGTTTTTTTATTATAAAAATCAGAATTATTACCATCAATAATATAAAGAAAAAAATGAAGAGAGAAAAAAATAATTCAAGAAAATAACCAAGAATATTATGAAAATCTACGTCTTAGATTTAAGTATGTTTTCTCACACTCTTGTAGAAATTCATTTTACAGTGAAAATCATAACATAAAGCCCTTTAAATGAATTTTACTAACTTCCAAACAAACCTTTGCTAATTGCTACCATCAAATATCTAACCAACCGATCTGACATGATCTACATGTAAATGTAAGTCATGATATGAATATTGTTGGTCTTTCCAATGATGTAGTAGTGGAGGATGAACTTACTAGTAAAACATATTTGGAGCAATGGACAACTGATATTGATGAGAAGATTCATAACTTAGATGTTACTGATGATATGTGTATCTTTATAAGTCTTTGGATTTATGATGGATACATGATTGGTCCTTGTCAAAATCAAAGTATCACATAAGTTGTGTTGATGTCCAAAAAGAAGAAAAAAAGTTATAGTGCACAATTGTTTATAGGCTAAGTAGCACACGTGGTCCCTTAACTTAATTTCAGTTAATGTTTTAATCATTTATTTTCTTTTTTTTTTCTTTCCAATTTGGTCTTTTATTTTAGTTTTAAGTGACAATTTGATCTTTTATGTTTTAAAATGTCAACAATGTTATCATTTTTTTTTACAAAAATTCATCAAAATTTTCAACCAAAACCCATAAAAGTAATTATATTCTTCAATATAATACAAATTTCATCAAATTCGACACTCAAATAAACTCATAATTTCCATCTCTTACAACATCAAATAAAGATTGAAAATATGAGTTGATTTGAAGATTTGAGTTACGAATTTGATGAAATTTGTATTATATTAAATAATATAATTAATTTTATGGGTTTTGGTTAAAAATTTTGATTATTTTTTTGAACTTTTGTAAAAAAGAGGATAATATTGTTGACATTTTAAAACATAAAAGATCAAATTGTCACATAAAATTAAAATAAAGGACCAACTCGGAAAAAAAGATAAATGACTAAAACGTTAACTGAAATTAAGTTAAGGGATCACGAGTGCTGTTTAGCCTTGTTTATAATACATGATCCAAAATTGAAATTCAAACACTTTATAATGTTCTTTACTACCAGAAACTCACAAACACAATTACGAATTTATGGGATCAAATCCGAAAGATATACAACCTAATAATATCGACATTTGTTAGTTGAGTTATAACTTAAAAACAAGATGATCTTCATCTTATTTACAAATAACAATTCAATCATTTATTTTATTTTATTTTATTTGTGTATATCCTTTATCTTTTAAAATGCACACAAAATTATCTTATTTTTTCTTTTCATTCTTCGGTTTAAAAAATAAAAACGTTATAATCTTTATCTTCAATGTAGAGAAAAAAAATTCATTTTATTATTCATATTTAACTCAAAAAAACTACCAACCTAAAATACATTCAACTTCACATATAACACAACAGAATATCAATGATATATCTTATTTGTCTTTAGTTTTGTCCACTAAATAAATCCTTAATATAAAACAACAATATTAAAAAAATATTATAAGCTTGCGAGGGATGTTTTTCAAAAGAATGAACATTATAAAACAATTATATTTTACTGAATCGTACATTATTTATTATATACTATTCTAAAATAAAACATAATAAAAAATATATTTAATCAAATATATCAATTTTATATTTTTATTTATATTTTATTTAAAATAAGTATTGTATTAATTAATAATTATTGCAGCTATTAATTAATGGTTATTTTAAATGAAAGGAAGAAAAATATCTGAAAGAGAATATACCACCGTATACCATAGCATGGCCCAAGGGAGCACAAGTAAAATCGAAATCTACACAGCTGTCTCATGATAGGATTCCACGTAGCCCTAACTCTAACTCAAATCCTAACCCTAGTTACGAAATCCCCTGCTATAAAACCCCCTTTGTGTTCGGTGTAGAAAATATCTTCCTCATTTCTTTTCACTCTATCTCTAATTTTAGTTTCCGTTCTTCCTTCAATGGCCTCTTCCAATGTTGAGTACCGTTGCTTCGTTGGTGGTCTTGCCTGGACCACCGACAGCGAAGCCCTAGCCAAAGCCTTCTCTTCCTACGGCGAAGTTACTGATTCCAAGGTCTGTTAGTTGCGGCGGATCTGACACGATTATGATTCGGATTCTTCTCGAAACCATTCTGATCTGTGATCTTTGATCTGTTGTGTTACTTGATCTATTATTTCGCTGTTTCTGTTACTACTGTTACTGTTACTATATCATGAATCTTTTATTACTCACACCAATAGGTACGTTCATCTTCGTCTTTTATACAAAGGAGAAGATCGATCGGTTACTATTCGGATATGGATCTATTTTTTTTTGTTGTGATTTTTGGATCTGAGATTTTTGGTTTTTTTTATTCGTTTAGGTTATTAACGATCGTGAGACTGGAAGGTCAAGGGGTTTTGGATTTGTGACATTTTCAACAGAACAGTCTATGAGAGACGCAATTGAAGGGATGAACGGTCAGGATATTGATGGACGTAATATTACCGTGAACGAAGCTCAGTCTCGTGGTAGCGGTGGTGGAGGCGGTCGTGGTGGCGGCGGATATGGTGGAGGCGGTGGATATGGTGGTGGACGTCGTGAAGGTGGATACAACAGAGGTGGCGGTGGAGGATATGGTGGAGGAGGTGGTTATGGTGGAGGAGGAGGTGGTGGTTATGGTGGTAGCAGAGATCGTGGATATGGTGGTGGTGGTGATGGTGGTTCTCGCTACTCACGTGGTGGTGAAGGTGGTGGAAACTGGAGGGACTAGATTTAAGTTCTTCTTGTTTGATTTATGATTAAGAATGTTCTCTTTGTTACTTTAGGTTTAAGAAATTAGTGGTTTTGCTATTCTATTTGTCCTGCTATGGTGTGTTTATTTTGGTTCTCGGTTTTGTACTCTGGATCTGGTTGTGTATAAACGATCGATTGAAAGTATAATGAGAAATTAGTGTCAACAAATTTTCTATCATATTCGATTTTCTTGTTTCCCTTACCTTAGACTTTGAATTAAAATTTTATCTCCTAAACATTGTTTACCTACTAGTGTAGGTACAAAAGTATTCTCTCTTGTCGTTAAAAACAAGAAAAGTAGACTCAAACCTACGGTCATTATAAACAAAATAAGGTAGACTCAATTCTTGAGTTAAGATACTTTTGAATTATGGACCATATTTTAAATCCAGTACCGTTCGATTTCTTTGCATGAATTTAACTTTTATGGTTTACTAACTAGAATGAGGCTCAATCATTGATCCAAAAATTAGTTTATCGTAAGTGCTACACTATGATCTTATCTTTCTAGCATTGCCCAAACTTCTCATTGGGTTTCATGCCAAATGTTTTCGATTGCTTTGTCAGAAGGAAAAGTCTTTGATTGGGAATTCTCTGGCGCTTATATGGCCTTCCAGCGCCATAACCTCACCTTGTCCGATCCAAGTGCCCAACCATGTTGCAAGATGCAGCAGCTATGTCTAAAGGGTTTTCATTTTCGATTGCAGTCAATAATGATATGTTATTTTTCTTAGTTTTGAAAAATTATTTCAAAATAAATTCTCACCGAATATATTACTTTCTTTAAGAACACAAACTGAAAGCACAAAAAGTTTGATATTCTTTATATAGTAATCGAAACAAACTTTTGTGAAACTTTCGTATGTATAGAGTTTAAAACTACTGAGCAACTTGAGTTTTCTAATGTAAAACTTTAATAATTTTTAAATGTGCACACAACATATTTTATACCTTTGCATAATAGGTGAGATCCAGATTCAACAAGAGTGATTTGTGATATTGAATTCTATCTCTGACATCAAACACACGTACAACTTTTTTTCATATAGTGTATTCTCGCGGCCCTATTTCGCATTCACATAAGTGAGTCTTTCAAAAGTACTCTTGTAGCTAGCTATTCCACTCCATATGGAGTAGGTACTCCACTCTACATGGAGTATAGATCTCATTAAAAGTTTCTATTATCTCGTCCTATCATCGATTCAGGAAACATGTTTCTTTGATATATAATAGCATGTTCATCTCATTCATCGCTTCAGGAAACATGTTAATGTGATATATAATAGCATGTACATATCATTTCACGACTTGTTATAACCCATTTAATATAATTATTGAAATCTCTAGTCTTTTAGGCCAGGTTACCATTATGAGTAACTTTATAAGCATTAGTCTCATCCTTTTAGATGTATTTAGGACATTCTCTCTAGTTATCCCTTTCATCAAAAGATATGCTAAATTCTCATTAATGCATACATGGTCCACTATAACAGCTCATTTAAAAAGTAACTCTCTAACTGTTGTGTTTACGACGTATTTGTCGTCTTTTAACGTTGTAATAACGATTCTCAATCTTTGCAATAGCCGCGGTACTATCGCAATGGATCAACACAGCTGACATATGGTTTTCCCATAAAAGGATCTTAGCTGACAAACATTTCAATCAACTTGCTTCTTCACTAGCTAGTACTATCATTTTAGACTCCATAGTGGACTGAGCCAATATTGTCCGTTCTTAGATTTCCATAGTTTCATCAATTTATAGTTTCTTTTTCAAAATCCATTTACAACCTATTGGTTTGCAACCATGAGGTAAGTCTATTAAGTGTTTATAATCTTTTGAAGATTTGCAGGATACTCTTTTAAAGTATAGGCCGTATAATCACGTCTATAATCTTTAGCAACTTTGACTCTCTTACTTCTTCAAGTTTCTGTTTCACCTTGTTTGCTGCTTTCAGTGCTTCTAGTCGCAGGAACATGACTTGGTTCGCTGCCCCCAATATTTCTCGATTTGAAAGAGAATTTATTTTCATAGAAGTCATAATCATTTGACATTCTGATCAATTTCGCATTTAGGTCATAAACCTATATGTTTTGCTATTTACTGCATACCCATAAATACATATTTATAGGCTTTATTGGCGAGTTTAATTCACTTGGGATCGGAGATTCTAACATATGTCAGACAACTCCAAGTTCGACTGTCTTTTCTTCACTATCTCATAAGGAGATGTTCTGTTTTTAGATTTATGAACTCTATTGCAAACGTAACAAATAGTCAAAATAATTTCCCCCCAGTGAGATGCAGCACTAGAGTTAAGCTTAATAGCAACAATTAGTTTAGTAAGAGTTCCATGCAATTTATAAAACTCATTAAATGAACTAGAATCATATTTAGTTTTTTTATCTCTACGAAACATGTTAATCTTTCTACTAAATTGATTTTCAATTTCATTTACAAAGATTTAAACATATCAAACGTTTCACTTTTATTTTTCATTAGATATACAAAATTATAGTCAGAACGATCGTCAATAAAAATGTTAAAATAACGTTTTTCATTTCTTGTTAATGTCTCATCAAATTCACATATATTATAAGGAGACCTTTTATTAAATTCGAACATTTAATTTAAACATGTTATGAGTGACGAACCATTTCCCAACAAAAATATCATATTTAGAATTGGTGTACAAATATGCCCCTATAGAGTAATTAAATTCTGCCTTATTCACAAGAAAACCATAAACAATTTTTTTTAGATGAGTTATCAGACTCTTTAGAAAAAGAAAAAAAAAACATTTTTGAGCAGTTATTCAATATAACAACAATTTAAAATTCTTCATCTAAAGTCATAGCTTAATAAATGATCTCATGAGTTATCTTCTGAATTTCACGGGAGTGAGTTTTCACAGATATGTCATCGGTTATCTGATACTTGAGGTAGCGACTCACAATATTGTTGGAACTGTAGTAGTTATACAGTTCTGATTCTATAATATTGCTCACAATATTTGATTATGATTGTCTCAATGAAACAGTTTACTGAAATCAAAGGCACCAAAACCAGATCCATTAATCTTTTCGGTTGACCCGAAGATATTACTAGGTTGAGTAGCAGACTAGGTAGCTCTCTTTAAGACGTTTCGCGACGCTGCTCAAATTGTGCAAGACAGACTATCAACTACGAAGTTCCCAGGATAAAACAACCAAAACAAACCTGTGGTATTAGGACCACTCAAAATCGAAGGGGCATAAAAACCACTCTAAAAGAAAGTAGTATTAGAACCACTAAAACTCGAAGGGATAGAAAAAAAAAGAGAGAAGTGTCTCGGAAATACATCAAGTATAAAAGAGAGAAAATAGAAAGTTGGAAAATGCATCCAACTTTGGTGTACTTTTCACAAAAGTTTGACACTCTTTATATAGTGATGAAACAAACTCACATATGTTTTCTATCCAATGTGAGACTTTAGTATTTACAGAGTTGAAAACTACTAAACATATGAGAATTTTTCAATATGAGACTTCAACAATTTTTAAATTCATATACTAACATATTATATGTTTCAACAATATATGATCGAATATAATCAAATTCATGGGAGCATCTTACATACTCTTCCTCAACGAGTAAACCATTTAAAAATGAGCTTTATCAGTCGGCCACAAACAAATTATGTTTGATGAATGAATCTCTTGAGAAGCTTTATAATGGCGATTCGTGCCTTGCGAAGTATTATTTTGGACTTAAATATAAATAAAAATAAACTTAAAAAATAGATTTGATTTAAAATTTAAATCAAATAAATCAATTTTCAATGAATTTTTTTTTTTATATTTGATACAAGTGGGAACACTAAATAAATCAGTACTAGAATTGGGGCACGTTGGAGATATGCAGACTAACATTCAAAAGGATTTTTAAAAAGTTCTCGCACTTTTTGTTGGATTGTGGAATGAATATAAAAAAAACAAAGTAACAGGACATGTAGGATTGCAATAAAGAAAGAAAGAGACATATAGATAGCAATAAATTCGATTTATTGTTCCATAACGAGTGAGTTCAGACGTAAGAAAAATATATCTACAATAAATAATTTTGTAATCCAATAATTTCTTTCATTATTTATTATAATAAATAATTAATGTATTTCACTATTTTTTTAATAAATAAACATAATTGATATTCTATCTAAATATCTTTTTTTTGTTCGAAATAGAATATTTTTTATTCAAATTCGTTTCTCTATTTGTCAATATACCCTCATCAAAATCAAAATCCAAAAATGAGATTTGCCATTTTCTTAATTTTATCGAGGGCCCTTTACAAAACATGTTAGAATCCACAGTGATTATCATTAGATTTGAATAAAAAAGACTAAAATGTAACTATAATTTTCACTATTATTTTTTCAAGTATGTATGATATTATCCATAGAATTGATGGGTCTCCATTGTTATTTTCAAAATGACCAAACTATTATTGGCTAGTCAAACATGGAATAGTTAATAGATCTTTGAGTTTCAATTACATTGTTTTTTCTTTGAACGTGTTGATCTTATATACAGCTTTGCATTTTTGTCTATTCCAAACACCTAAGATTTTGTTGTTTAATAAATTTTATAAGAAGTTGAGTGTGTGGTTGATTTTTATTTTCAAGTGGGAGAATGGTTTTTTTTTTTTTTTATCTTTTAAAAATTATTCTTATTTGTGTTTGATTTATGGTGGATGTTTGGTCTTGATGAAAAAATTGAATTTCACAAGTTAAATTGTAGCGTTCCATTTGTTTGCATGAATCATAATTGTTAATAATCAACAACATAAATACAATCATCATATATCACATCAATATTTTTTAGTCAAAAACATTACATAAAAGACCTTTTATCAAAATGATACTTCTAAGCATCATAAATATATTTAAACCTAAAATGATTATGCCAATTAATAATAAAACAACATAATCATAAAAGAAAATGTTAAATGTGTTTTTAGCTTGAGATTATATGATATGAGAAAATGGCATGGGCTCGTGCTGTCCAATAATTCAAATAGAGAGTAATATGTTGCAATTGTGTTATAAGTTAGCTAAATAAGGAGGCCCATCACTTGTTACTATATCTAGTTGTACTATACTACTAGTTCAGAAAACAAATCTATCGTTATTTAATAATTTAAATAAATAAATTTTGGTAAAAAGATTAATGGTGTGCTCCAATTTTTTCTTTCTGTCATTATTTTATTTTATTTTAATTATTATTTGGCCCCTGCTACCAACTATTCCTAGCTTCGCCCAACGTGAAATAAAAAATTGAAAACGAAAGGTATGCAATTGTTTGTTGTGTATTGGTTAATTGTAATTGACGGTAAGTGTAAATTAATTTTATATCGATAATATATAATATTTAAACTCTTTTACGTTCTATAAAATTAACGAGTATTGTTTATAAAAATTTTGTTCAATTTTTGTGTAATGTTTGATTGCAGTAAATGTGCGACAAAGGAATTAACAAAATGGAAAGTTTCTAATAATTTGAAAACTATTTTCACTAATAATTTGTTGAAAATATTTCACAAATTAACTAAAAGAGAAATGTGTATCACTGATTCAAACACGGAAGGATATATTTCATTAATACATAAAAGATAAATTTTTGTTTAGAATTTAAGTAAGATACATATAAAAAAATGATTGAAAATATTTATTATTCAAATTGTACACAGGACAAATATTGTTAGTATATAAAATTGGATTTTTTTAACCTATGTGAGAGCTTAAAAAACATCATTGTAATATACATCTTTTTTTTTATACAATAATAATATACAACAACTTTACTGTATATAATTGAAAAGAGATTCGTGTAGTTTGAAGAGGGTAATAAAAAAGTTATGAGTTCAATTATCTCTTCTAATAAAAAACTAACAATTAAATACTATCATATATATTTCAAAAAAAATAAATTACATGAACAGTTATGATATGGTTATTCTTTATATCGACTATGTTAAAAAATATTAATTTTAACTAACGAGGTAGTTATACAAATATTTATACCATATGTAAATTTCAATGGCTTTTTAGTGACTAGTTTCCAAAGAAACACAGTAAAAAATTGAAGTGTAAATATTTTTTGTTGGTTTGTTATAATTATTTTTATTTTTATGTTGACTATATTAAAAAAATCATTTTATCCTCCTATTTTGGAAGATATATAAACATTTGTCTCGTGTATGTTTTTTTTATAATAAATTGTATTAGTGTATTAAAATAATTATCATTTTTTAGAAAATATATAATAAAAAAACACTATTTTTTGAGTTTATAGATGGAGTGACAAACACAACATGAAAACTCAAACACAAATCTCAGTTTCGAAGTCAGGTAATCGTGGAAGTCCAACCTAACAAATATATATAATAATATCTCGTATACGAATTGTACGCTTTAACTACTTCTTTAATATATTATATTTGTTCTCATTTTTACGTTGTTGTTACTATAAAAATATTAATTTTAACTAATTAGGTAGATATACAAACATTTGTTTAGTGTAGGACTTTTATAATAAATTATAATTAGTATACTATAATTATTCTCATTTTTATTTTGAGTGTTGAAGTAAAAATCTTTTTGATATGTGTTTTAATGACAATAAATTTTATGAAATAAATGTTAGTTTTCTAAATGGTGATCTACTGATGTTTATATTTGAGTTTTTGTTGAAAGAACATAAGTGGTCAAGCTTGAAGCCACTCACATAAACAAGTGTGTTGTATCAACTCAACAACGAAAGAATTGAGGACCCTAATTCATTAAATATGATTATTCTCAAGCCGAGGATGATCATCGCAATATGTTGCATCTCAATCACATAAAATCTCTTGGAAATCAAGAAAAAACTATGGGTCAACATGTGTTTGTATGAAAATTAGAGGATGAAGAATGTAAATCCGATGATGAATATTTTACACAATCTTGTATCTGAGGATAAACCCAAGGATGTGCGTTTATCACAATCTGAGGTCCGGGGATGAATACTCTTCACAATCTCAATTCTGAGGATAAATATTTATCAAAGTTTTCATCTCACAATTATTGAAAATTTCAAGTAATTGTCATAAAAGTACAACAAGACAAAAGTTGACAAGTTGTTCACACTATTCAAGGTTTACCAAAAATAAATGTAGAAGTGACATCACATCAATCATGTACTCTTATGTGGAAGATAAGAACTTTCATCCTCACACTTAACATAAGTTGATGGACTCTCAAAAAAATCATCCTCTCATATATAAAAATAAGGTCTTATGTGAACAGTGCAAAAACACTATGTCAGCATTGTTCGATTTTGTACAAAAGATTTTGAAGTAAGACATGCACTTCAATTGTGATTTTCAAGGTATTGGAAATAAGAAGGAATCTTCTCATCCATAATAGATCAAGAGGATAATAAGAAGTCTTTTGCAAATCATATTCTAGAAGGTTAACTAACACGTAAAAAAGGTGTCAACATGTATACTCCAAATTCTAACAATCACATATTGGAAAGAAAGACATACAATCACCTCTCGAAGACGTACATAGATACGAGGATGATCATCCATGAAGATCCTTAACATTAGTTACATCATAAGATGAATGCAATCCCAGTATGAGGATAGACGCAGAGGATATCCTCATAAAAAATTTGACACATACATAAAAGTAAAAAGGTACAAAAAGGTGAAGTACTTGACATGAAGTGCACACTGGTCAAAGTGATTTGAAAAGGAAAAGCAAAAAGCAACAATCACATAAAGACTCAATAAAATAGAAACCTCATTCTCGTACTTAAAATCAGATATAAAGACAGACGCAAAGGATAAACAAAGAAGATGATAAATTTATGTCCTCTATGTTAGAGAATAAACAATACAGACAAAAGGATGAATTTATGTCCTTTATGTTAGATGATAAACAATACTAAAGAGATGATGAATGTATGTCCTCTATGTTAGAGGATATACAATACTGAAGAAAATATGAATTTATGTTCTCTATGTCAGAAGATAAATAACGTAGAAGAGAGGATGAACTTATGTTGTCTATTCATCCTCGCACATGGGAAAATGAGAAAAAAAATATCAAAGTACAAAAAGTGGTGTCTTTGACTCATCAAGCAAGACACTTCAATGTTGGGAAAGAAAAAAAGTCAAACAACACAAGTCACATTAGAATTAATGGAAGTTTCGTCCTCCTACCTGGGGATAGACTGCAACACTTATCCTCTTATCATACTTAACACGAGGATAAAGGCTAAATGACAGTTTTGTAAATAAAGACAAGTCCAAGGAAACTTAGCAAAGTCTCCAACGCCTATATTTTTCTAACACACATATTTGAAGCTTCAAAAGCAACTATAAATAGAGAAGTATTAATCTTCAAACATCAAGAGAATCATCTACAAGAAAATATGTAAGTTATTCAAGCTTATCATCATTCTTTTCATTCTACACACTCTTCCAAACTTAAACAGATATGAGGATCATTTTTATTGAGTGTTTTATATAAAACTTCACATCACTACCTTATCTTAGAAAGTTGAAATTTGAACCCCAAACAAATCAAACACATTACTACTTGTATATCCTCAAGTTGATATATGCTTGAGTTATTTTGTATGTCTGTCGAGGCTAGTAAAAATACAGTGTTGTAAGTCTGGTGAGGCTAAGAAAATACATAGTTGAAAAGGTGCAAATCAGAGGACGAGTTTCTGAGCACTAGTGAAAATATCACAAAGCTGTGAGAATAAGAGTAGCCTATATTAGGTGAACCAGTATAAATTATGTGTGTGAATCTTCTTAAACTATACTCTCTTTATATTTGTTTTATTCACACCATTAGCACACTTATCACATATATTTCAAACTTATATTATTCTTCTTTTGATCATCCTCGATAAGAGGAGAATTATTTTTCATCTAACCATCCTCGCTCAAAAGACAATTTGAGAGGATAATAATAGCACATGAACTAAATTTTAAAAAGGGTCACAATTCAACCCCCCTTCTCGTGACATTCACTTTTACTTCATTGATTATATCAATAAAATAAAAAATTAAATTAATTTATTAGTGACAAACATTTTTGTGTGAGTATGAATTGTATGTTCCAACAATATCTTTAGTAACTTTTTTTTTAGAAAAATGATATGAATAAATTTGTGTGAAAAATTGATTGTTGGTCTACTCTAATTATTTTTATTTTTAAAAAAATTATATTTAATTAACTAGGCATACAAACATTTGTATTGTGTATGGTTTTTCTAATAAATTACAATTAGTATATTAGTGTTATTCTAATTTTTAGAAGATAAACAAAAAATTAATTAATGAATTGATTAGTGATAAACTTTATTCCTTATATGAAATATATGTTAAGACAAAATCTCAAATTAATGTTTTGATGTAAACAAACAAAAATTAATTAAGACCTCTAATTATGATTTTAAAAGATATATTGATTTAATATGTGTTTTTGAGTGTGATAATCAAAGATAGGTACTAAAGCATTACAAGCAAAATCATTTTAAAGATAAAGCAAATATACACATATAGAACGAAGAACATTCTTGACAGAAGTCTAAAAACGAAGAACGTTCTCCATAGTCCTAAAACAACAAGATTAATGATATCCTCTATTAAGGAAAAGAAAGCTTCTGGATTTTACAAGTATGATTCCATTATCCCACTAGGAATATTAATGGTTCATCTCAGCAAAATAATCACTCAAAAAGGCCAAGGATAAAAGCCATGGCTCATGATAAATCAAGCATGATTATTCTCCAAGAACAAGAAATATCATTCTCCAGTTTTTTAAGCAATAATCAAAAACGTTCTTGAAGAGTATACTCCAGCCTATCCTTGAGATATAACGCACACGAGATGAAAGTACCATGAATCACTGTCAAAGATGGTTCAGTCAAGAACATTCTTGATTCGAATATGATCTTATCCATAAGCTAACATATGACAATTATACCCTTTCCAACGATCAAATGAGTTGTCATAAGCCTCCTTGAAGCCTATAAAATGAACCCCAAGCTCAAGGAAAATTCAGAGCTTCAAGTAAGAGCAATACTCACTTACTTGCAATCAAACACTCTAAAGTCTTTCATTTACATACAAGACTCAGTTTTTCCTCTCATTCAAATCTTAGAATCATTTATTACTAAATTTTTTCTGTTGAAAATCTAAACTCAAACAAGTGTTGAGCTTACTCATATTCTACCAAAACCTCATTAATCATTATCTTGTAAACTTAAGGCTATTGTGTTGAAAATAGTTTGAGTAGTTTATAGAAAAACCTTTTATGGTTAAAAGGTAAAGTGTAAAAATCCTCTCTAAAGATTGAAAGGTAACATATTGAAATCCTTTATGGGCTGAAAGGTAATGCTGTGTAACAGATCAAGGTTGATCTAAACTGGCGGTGTAAAAACCAATAACGTTCTCCATTTTGAACACTTAATGAAAAATCCCACAACAGTGAGGATTGGACGAAACCCGATTTCGGTGAACCAGGATATATCTCTTTGTGATATCACTTTCCTTATCTCTATTTATTTCCAGTCTTTTGATTATCAAATTAAATAGATAAGTTAAAATTGTGTGTTGTTTACTAACCAAGAACGTTATCCGTTTTCTGTTTTCATAACCAAGATTAATCTTGAGTTAAATTCTTTAAGTTTTAACAGGAAATTTTAAAAAGATGAATTTACAATTCAAACATCCTTTCTTGTAAATTGACATTGCTATTTCAATATAAGCTTCGACTTTTTTAGTGATAAAATTTGTTTTGTGTATGACACATTTGAGAATAGTGAAAACTTTAATTGGGTTTCACTCTTTATATAGGCTGTGGTCCCTAATTTACCATACATAACAACATATTGTCTATTCTCCCCATCTGAAGAGTATGGTCGTCTTAATATTTTTGAAGTGTTGTTCGAATTTAAAAATTGGACCCCTAAAATCACAAAACCCTAATAGATTCAAGATTCTAACATTTGAACCGGGCTACAGCAGCTGTCACAAGCTCAGTGGTGGGAAACTGGTTATTTATTCTAGACATATGATGCAAATAAAATATTAGAGTGTTCAATGTACAAAATTAAAGATATCAATATAATTATTCAAATGTTATGGTATATCATTAAAAAAAAGTTAGGGCCCTCCCTAATTTAAGATATTGTGCCAATATTTTGGTTGCACAGGTTAATCGATGGCCTTGCAAAAGAGATCTAAGGCTAAAAACTACAGAAGCTCGAATCAATGCTTAAAAGAATATTTGTCGAGAAATTATGAAAGTGATAAATTCAAATATTCCTAAAAATATTTGATAAATTAACATGTTGCACATGCTAAAGTTGTCAATAAATGATGTTCATATACATCCCCATCTCCTTATTTGATTTTTGCACTAAAGTGTGACTTTATTTAATTTTGAACTTGATTGATTCATTATTAAATTAATTCCAAAAAATAAATCACATTTCATTAATTTTATTTATATCTCAAAAATACTACATAACATTTATTTATTGTTTTAATTTTAAATTATATATTTGTAATATAAAAAACCAATGTTGGCAATCTATGCTTATGTACATATATTTTGCAATATTTAATAGACGATAAATGTATTGATAAAAGATTTATTTTAAATAAATAAGATTGGCATTTTATTCTATCATTTTTTTATACCTGACCTATATAGCGTCCAAAAAGTGGAAATAAAAAAGAGAAAATTATTTGAGAGAGAATCTCGATGGGTAAAAGCGAAAGCAACACAACGAGACAGATGCAGTGCTAAATCATGCTAAGTTTAACCTAACCCACGCCGTAACCCTAGTACTTTTTACATACAGCCGTAACCCTAGTTAAAACATCGGGTAGAGGATAAAAAATATCTTCGTGTTCATTTACAACCGTAACCCTACCAGTACCACACCCCCTTCTATATATACACCTTGACTAGTGTACTAAAAATATCTTCATTTCAATCTTCAACTAGTCTTTTTCTTTCTCTCCTAAATTCTAGGTTTTGTTCTTTTATAAATGGCGTCTGCAGATGTTGAGTACCGTTGCTTCGTTGGTGGACTTGCATGGGCCACCGATAGCGAGGCTCTTGAGAAAGCCTTCTCTCAATACGGAGATATCGTCGATTCGAAGGTCCGTTTGTTGCAGGCGGATCATACACGATTTGGATTCCTATTCTGATCTGTGAACTTTGATCTTTTGTGTTACTTGAACTATTGTGTTACTGATTCTGTTACTATATCATATGATTTTGTGTTACTTGATCTATTTCTCACCCCTAATAGGTACGTTCATCTTCATCTTTTAACAAAAAAGGAGAAGATCGATCGGTTACTATTCGGTTATTGTTTTGTTTTCGTTTTTTCGTACTTTTTCTTCTTAGATCTGATGTCTGTTAATTGTTTTTCGTGCAGATAATTAACGATCGTGAGACTGGAAGGTCAAGAGGTTTTGGATTCGTGACATTTGCTAATGAGAAGTCTATGAGGGATGCTATTGAAGGAATGAACGGTCAGGACATGGATGGACGTAACATTACTGTCAACGAAGCTCAAAACCGTTCGAGTGGCGGTGGAGGTGGTGGTTACGGTGGAGGTCGTCGTGAAGGTGGATACAACAGAAGCAGTGGTGGTGGTGGAGGCTATGGTGGAGGAGGTGGTTATGGTGGTGGTACGGACCGTGGATACGGTGGTGGTGGTGATGGCGGTTCCCGTTACTCACGTGGCGGCGGCGGTTCCCGTTACTCACGTGTCGGCGGCGGTGGCGGTGGCGGTGGAAACTGGAGAGATTAGTTTGTTAGTTAGGTCTTGGGATGAAGTTTTATGGTTAATTATGTTTGGTTGAGATTTTAGATGGTGGGATCTAGTAGTCTCTTTTATGGTATCTCTGTTTTGTTATGGCTTTCTGGTTCTTGCACGTGTACCTCTGAATCTGGTTGTTGTGTATAGACGATCGATTGAAAGGATAGTGAGATTTTAGTTAATGACTAACTTCTTCTGAATGTTGTTGGTATTGTCTATTTTTGTTTTTGCTTTAGATCTGACGAGACAGTTACATGACTTCGATCTTGAACATCAAATTAGTAGTTTTAATTTTAGTGATTAATAATAAATTAATTAAAGAGACCCATTGTTGCGTGGTGAAGTTTGAAGGTGTAGCTTTGCTGTCTAACTCTATCGATTCGTAGATATTACTTACACACCAAATGAGAATGTAAACTTCTTCATTGTCCTTTGAAATGTTTGTATAATCGGCAAAATGGTAGTCCTTTGAATAAGAATAATGGTCTAAAAATACTAAAATCTACTTTCATTATGGACTTCAGAATGTGGATTTTATGAAGTTATAAATACATGTAATTGAAATTCGACTTTGAAGAATTTCCTGAAGATCTCCCAATAAAAGGAATAGACACAAGAGTATGTAGAATTGATTTTTTCTAAATAAAAAAGTTTTAATTTTAAAATTTGGAAAGTATGATTTTTTTTGGAACAACTGATATGTGCCAGGATCCGAAAATTCCTTGAAGATGGCAAAGAAAGCAAAGAAGATTGCATTCATTTGAAAGACATGTTCAATGTGCATTGAAGTATTGCTACTTGGGTCACAAAGCAATTCCACAACGAAAATTGAAATGCCACAATTTGTTGCTTCAACTAGATGGTTCAATATAATATCCACGACAAAAACAAACATATACACAAAGAGGACATCTCTTGGAAGAAGGAGTTCCCCAAGTGTTTTGAAATGACTCTATGTGTCCAACATCCTATAGTCAATTAACACAAATACTCAATATCAAATTACTCTTGTTATCTCACTAGAAATATCTCTATCTTCTTTTTATCTTACAAGTAAAATGTAAAATTGTGATGTGACATGTGATTTTGAAGAAATTTTTATGTGAATTTGATTGAATGTATAGAAGTAAATAAATTTTATAAAAAAAATATTTATGTTAAGAATATGAGAAATGAATAATTATTAATTGTGAGATTGTGAAACTATACAAGTCTATGGAATAATTGTGGTTGATGTGGTTTGATACTAGACATTGACATGACATATGTTAATAAATATACTAACTAATATAGATTTAATGGTGTATAATGTTGTAATTTTGGATTCTATACAATATTATATTTTTTATTTATTTATTAAATTTTTTTATTCATATATATAAGTTGGTAGATCCTTTTTAATCAATAGTTAAAAAATACAAAAATCCATCGTAATACACTGAGTGTGTATCTTTTATCAATGAAACTGAGTTTCATTAATAATGCAAGATGTATGCTCTTCAAAATGATATTTGTTAAATGTAATTCAAAGTGGATATTAAGAGTTGTTAAAAGTCAGTTATGAATATAAAAAGTAGTTAAGAAAGTTGTTATTCAGTTTTGGCAGTTATAGTTAAAACTGTTTGCTATAAATTGTAAACCAAAAACATTCTTGCTCAAGATCAATAATCATTCTTCGTTTTCTCAATATTCTATTTTTACTCTCTTCTTCTCAATTTCAATTTCTCTTTGATTATACAATCTGTTCCAACAATTGGTATCAAGAGCAAGGTTCTAATATTGGGAAACACGAGTGAAAGTGTGGGGGGATTTCAAATTGGGAAACACAAGTGTGAGAGAAAGAAAGAAATCATGAATGGAGGAGGATTTCCATCGAATTTTCCAGTTCTGGACAAGAAGAATTGGGATAGGTTGTCTGCATCAATGAGGTCATTGCTGGGAGCTCAAGAAGTTGTTGAGATTGTCCAAGATGGTTATAAACAGCTGGGCGTGAATCCTACAAAAAGATCACAATCCATTTTCAAAGATTGAAAGGCATTGTTTTACATCCAGCAAAGTGTGGATGCAAACAATTTTGAAAGGATCTCAAAGGTATCTACATCAAAAGAGGCATGAGATAACTTGGTGAAGTATTACACGGGTAGTGAAAAAACCAAGAAAGTGAAACTTCAAATGCTGAGAAGGCAATATGAATTGTTGCAGATGGAGGAGGATGAAAGTGTGGCTGATTATTTCAATCGAGTGCAGACAATTGTTAATCAGATGAGAACTAATGGTGAATCAATAACTGAAGTGGTGATTATTGAAAAGATCCTAAGAACATTGACACAAAGATATGATCACCTAGTGGTGGCCATAGAGGAGTCAAAGGATCTTGGAACACTGAAGGTAGAAGACTTGCAAGGCTCATTGGAGGCTCATGAATTGAGATTAAAAGAGAGAGGTGCAGCTAGTACACAAGTACAGGCATTGCAAGCTCAAGTCAACAAGAAGCATGATTCTAATAAAGGGGTTGGAAATTCAAGAAATCAACTCAACAGTGACAATAACAACAAGAAATCAAATGGCAAGAAGAGCTTAACAATAAGGGGATTCAATGCTATAATTGTAAAAAATAAGGCCATTTTGCTAATGAGTGTAGATCCAAGAAGGTACACAGAGAGGATGATGGCAGCTGAAGACTCAGATTCAGATACAGTCTTGTTGATGGGCACCACAGAAGATGACTGTCTAGAGCAGTGGTACCTTGATATAGGTTGTTCAAACTATATGACAGGGAATAAAAGATGGTTTGCGAGTCTTGTTGAAAGAGTAAAAAGAGAAATCAGATTTGCATACAATAGTTCAGTGACTGCATAAGGAGTAGGCAAGGTCTTGATTCAAAGAAGAGATGGCAAGCAATCTTTCATATGTGATGTGCTGTATGTGCCAATTATGAAGAACGTTTTGCTGAGCTTTGGACAGATGCTTGAAAAGGGATATTCGATTAAGATGGAGCATGGTGAATTGAAGATGTTTGATAGTTCAATGAGTCTCATCTTAAAGGCACCACTGTCCAAGAACATAACCTTCAAAATTGAAATCCAGATAAGTGAAAACAAGTGCTTGGCTGTTGAAGTCAGAAGTGAAAACTGGTTATGGCACCAAAGGTTTGGTCACCTGAACTTTAGGTGTCTTCAGATGTTGCAGGGCAGTGGCATGGTGATGGGAATTCCTGAAATTCAAATACCAAATTAGATATGTGAAGAATGTTGCCAGGCCAAACAACACAGGAACTCATTCAAGTCAGAAGTACCAACTAGATCCTCAAGAATGATGAAGGTAATCTTCTATGATGTGTGTGGTCCATTTGAAGAAATGTCAATAGGAGGTAAAAATTATTTTGTATCATTGATTAATGATTTTACAAGGAAAGTATGGATATATCTGATTAAAAAGAAAAATGAAGTGCTGGATGTGTTTAAACAATTCAAAGTAATGGCACAAAATCAAAGTGGGAATAGACTGAAAGTATTCAGAACAAATAAAGGAGGTGAATACAATTCTCATGAGTTTCATGAGTTTTGTGCAAAAGAAGGAGTGCTGCATGAAATGACTGCACCATATACACCACAACACAATGGGGCTGCTGAAAGAAGAAACATAACCATATTAAACATGGATATAAGTATGATGAAGGGAAAGCAAATGCCTCACAAGTTTTGGGGAGAAGCAATATCTACTGCTGTATACATTTTGAACAGATGTCCAGCCAAGAGACTTGACACTAGGACACTAGAAGAAGCTTGGACTGTAAGAAAACCAACTGTGAGTTATTTGAGAGTGTTTGGCTTATTATGCTTCAGACATGTGCCAGTGCAAAACAAGAGAAAACTTGATGATAGGGCTGAACAAACGGTGTTGTTGGGGTATGATTCAATTGGTGCTTACAAGTTGTGTGATCTAATAAAGAACAAAGTGATGATAAGTAGGGACATACTAGTGGATGAATCAAGAGGATGGAACTGGAAGTTGAGTGAAGCCAGCTCGAGCAGTGCAGCCAGCCTAGACATACCAGCCAACTTAATCAGTCCAGGCAGCAGGGCAACAGTAGTGGAACAGGATGTGGGCCAACCAGCAGGGACAGGAAGTCAGCCAACTACTGAACTTGTGAGAAGAACTGAAAGAGTAAGGCAACCTTTAGTCAGATTGAATCCATATGAAATAACATCTGACTCATCCATCAATGCAGATGGAGAATTAATTCATTTTGCTTTGCTGGTTGAATCAGAACCAGTAAGTGATGAAGAAGCCTTAAGTAATCCTAGATGGACATCAGTAATGGATGAGGAACTCAAAGACATAGAGAAGAACAAGACCTGGGAGCTGATGACACTGCTAGAGAACAAGAGACCAATTGATGTCAAATGGGTCTATAAACTGAAGTTGAAGTCTGATGGACAAATTGCCAGGTACAAGGCCAGACTTTTAGCAAAGGGATTCTTGTAGAGACATGGACTGGACTATGATGAAGTGTTTGGCCTAGTAGCTAGAATTGAAACAGTGAGGCTGGTAGTATCAATGGCTAGTTACAAAGGCTCGACCATGCATCAACTAGATGTAAAATCAACATTTCTCAATGGATCACTAGAAGAAGAAGTGTATGTGAAGCAGCCACCAGGATATGTGAAAACAAGCAAAGAAGATCATGAGTACAAACTGATGGAAGCTTTATATGGTCTGAAGCAAGCTCCTAGGGCATGGAACAAGAGAATTGACAGATTCCTCATAGAGCAGCAGTTTGAAAAGTGGTTGAATGAGCATGGAGTTTATGTCAAGAAGAAAGTAGCAGCACCTGCACTATTGATATGCCTTAATGTTGATGATTTACTATTTACTGGCAGTGATGAAGTAGAAATCAAGAAGTTCAAAATTAGAATGGAAAAGGAGTTTGAGATGACTGATCTAGGCATGCTATCATATTTCCTTGGCATTGAGTTTGAAACCAGAAAAATGGGATTTTTATGCATCAAAGGAAGTATGAAAGTGATGTATTAAAGAGGTTCAATATACAAGAATGCAATGGAACTAGTACTCCATCAGAAGCAGGGCTGATACTGTCCAAGAAGGGCAGTGATGAGCTGATTAATCCTACAACCTTCAAACAAATTGTAGGATCCTTGAGGTATTTGTGCAACACAAGGCCATATGTTGCATTTAGTGTTGGGCTGATTAGTAGATACATGGAGAAGCCTAGGACATCACACTACATGGCAGCAAAAAGAATTTTGAGATACATCAAGGATACCATTGAGCTTGGCTTGCTGTATCCCACAAATCTGAATGAAGATGAAGCTGAACTTGTTGGCTTCACTGATGCTGAGTGGTGTGGAGATAAGAATGATAGAAAGAGTACCACATGCTATGTGTTTACAATTAATAACTCACCAATCTCATGGTGTTCAAGGAAGCAAAGCATAGTAGCATTATCCACTTGTGAAGCTGAATATGTGGCTGTATCAATGGGAGCATGCCAAGCTATATGGCTGACAGAATTGATGGCAGAACTAGGTTTGAGAAGTAATGATGCAGAGAAGATGAAGATAGACAATAAATCAGCAATAATTCTAGCAAAACATCCAAGTGTTCATGGAAGGAGAAAACACATAGAAACAATGTTTCATTTCCTAAGAGATCAAGTAATGAAGTGCAAGATAAAGCTGGAACACTGCAATACTAATGATCAAAAGGTTGACATTCTAACCAAAGGCTTGAAGAGAGTGAAATTCTAAGAGATGAGAAATAAGTTTGGATTGACATCAATTGAACCATTTTGAATTAGGGAGCATGTTAAATATAATTCAAAGTGGATATTAGGAGTTGTTAAAAAGTCAGTTAGGAATGTAAAAAGTAGTTAAAAAAGTTGTTATTCAGTTTTGGCAATTACAGTTAAAACTGTTTGATATAAATTGTAAACCAAGAACATTCTTGGTCAAGATCAATAATCATTCTCCGTTTTATGAACATTCTGTTTTTACTCTCTTCTTCTCAATTTCAATTCTTCTTTAATTATACAATCTGTTCCAACAATATTCATGTCCTCTTTGAATTTTATCCAACTATGTGCTTTGTAGAATGTCAGAAATCTAAACAGGTTCTCCTCAAAGGCTCCATTGGTGATGGTCTCTACTACCTTAGTCATCTGAAGATTTTAAAATTTGATTCTCATAGCTTGGCTAATTCTATCCTCTGTAATAGTGTTTCCAATATTTCATGATTTGTTACTTCTACATCTCGCGATTAACAACTTGGCACAATAGGATAGATGCATGAAATATTGGAAACAGATTGCATGCATCTATCTTGCATTGTTAATTCTATCCTCTGTAATAGTGTTTCCAATATTTCATGATTTGTTACTTCTACATATCGCGATTAACAACTTGGCACAATAGGATAGATGCATGAAATATTGGAAACAGATTGCATGCATCTATCTTGCATTGTTAATTGCGAGATGTAGAAGTAACAAATCATGAAATATTGAAAACACAATAGGATAGATGCATGATTTGTTACTTTTACATTTCGCGATTAACAACTTGGCACAATAGGATAGATGCATGAAATATTCAATAATAATGCAAGATGCATGCTCTTCAACCGTTACAATGAAAAAAAAATTTGTTATTGAACCATTTACTTTTTTTTAATGCAATAAAAAAATTTATTGTACTTATTAATTTTTTGTTTTTCTTTAATAAACTTAATTAAGTAATAACTAAAAACTTTGTTTGTTAGAATAAGCCTCTGTCCTTACTCCGTATTTCTACCTTAGGATCGTATTCCACACTCATTTTTCAATCAAGGTTAAATTAAAGTTTCTCACATTCTTTTTACGTAAACCCCTAATCTAATTCTCTTCTGATCTTGTTCCTACTTACCCAACTAATTTTTTTTAATTTTTTATCCATCTCAGTTCCCTTTCTAAAGGAATTGTTTTATATATAGACTCGGGAAGAGATATGATATCTAATACAACTTTTGAAGAAGGAAATATAGTAAATCAAGATAGTTGACAAGACAATTTGATTAGAATCACTGTCACTATACCTAGTTATTTTTGATAGATTATTTATCTTTATATACGTTTACAACAAAAAATCTATGTAAAAAAAAAACGAAAATGTTAAGATTAAATAAGATAAAAGACTTTGAATATAATTTTACTTATCATAAAACATGGAGGTCCTATAATTTTTCATCACTTTTTGTTTGTTGTTTTATTATTGTTGTTTAAGTCAATGAAAACCAAATCTTCTTGTTTTTGTGTATGCCCAGGATGGGTCTATTACTGAATATCTATGTGCCTGCCTTTGCCGGTTTTTGAACCAAAACCTGAATTTGACTCAAAACTGCTTGCAATGTGAATTGATTACATTGAGAGACCATTAGCTAACTATCGCTCTCTTTTTGCTTTGAATTGTACAATACTGAGCTTTCCTTCTGTTAGTTTAACCTTTAAACCTTATACCACTTAGAATTTTTCTAATTCCACATACTAGAGAAAGGTTAAAATAATTTCAAGAGGTTTTTCATGTACATGAATCAGATTAAACAATTTATACTGTTATTTTCGGTATACTTTTTTTTACGAGTTCAATATACTTAAATTATTAAATAACATTGTAAAGTAATTGTTTTTTTTCTTCTTCTTAATATATAAATAAATGTAGAGGAGTGATAACAAAACACCTTCTAACATAATTTATTAAAATTTATGTGAATTCTACTAAATTATATAATTTCCATATAAATTTGGCGGAATGTATATTTTAATTAATTAAATAAAATGTGTTAAAAAATATATTGCTGATGTTATTCGTAAATTAAAGCAATGAAGAAAAGATTTTTTCATGTCCATTTTTAAATATAGACACCTTATTTTGTAATTTAGCCAAAATATTTTTTTTTGTCTTATATGCACTTTTAGTCCTTTTATTTTATCTAAAATAAACTTTTAGTTCCCTCAATTCTAAAGTTGATTTTTTGATCCTTGTTATTTTTTATGATGCAACCCACTTATTAACCTATTTTTGTTATTAGATTTTTTTATATATTAAAATATCAAAAATCAATTAATGTTATATATATATATATAAAAATATTTAAAATTATTATTTTAAATATTTAAATTTATTTAACTTTTTTAATAATTTAAAATGTTAAAATATTTATATAAAATATATACATTTTATTAAGTTTAATTTAAATATTTTAATATAATATTTCATATTTAAATTTATTACATTTTTAATATTATTTAATGTTTACAATATTCAAATATCTAAAATTAAAATATTTAAATTATTTTTTATTTTATTCAACAACAATTTAAAACTTTAAAATATTTAAATTTTAAATAATTTATT
>JBBPBO010000005.1:79294899-79311226 GCA_037974295.1 Cicer cuneatum
TTGATGGATAAATAAATAATTTTTAAATATATTAATTTTAATTTTAGATATTTTATTTTATTTCAAAATAAATTGATTTTTAATATTTAAATATATAAATAAAATAAATATTAAAAATGTAATAAATTTAAATATGAAATATTATATTAAAATATTTAAGATAAAATTAATAAAATTTTATCCATTTTACATAAATATTTTAACACTTTAAACTATTAAAAAAAATTATATAAAATTTAACTTTTTATGTATATATATAATAAAATTAATTAATTTTTAATATTTTAATATATAAAACAATTTAATAACAAAAATAAGTTCATAAAAGTGCTACATCATAAAACATAATGGGAGACTAAAAAAATCCTTAAAATTAATTAATACTATATCAAAAAATTGATTTTAAAAATGAGAAACTAAATGTTTATTTTAAAAAAAATAGGACGACGAAAAATAGATTTAATTGAGATATCAATTTTTCGGCTTTGCACTAGATTTGCAAATGAAGCCCCACGTGTTGAGACTTGAGATATAATATGAGGGAAATATAAGCATGCACAATGTTATCTTTCAAGTTATTGCTTTAAGTGTAAGGAAATAGAAGAATAGAATCAATGTGAAAATGGACTTGTATTTCATTGATATAACTATGCTATTTATACATGGCTTTGATCACACTCATCCTAACTAACTAACTAACTAACTAATCAAATGGTTAATTAGTTAGTGATTTCATAGAATCAATGTTTTACTTGAATTACACAAACTTTTAATACCAAAAACGTTCTTGGTTTATTTTGATCAATCTGGTTTTTCAGAACATTCTTCGTTTCTAACACTTTTCCCATAACATTCTTAGTTTCTAACATTTTCCCTTAATTCAAGTATCTAAGTGATTTTACACCTAGTAATCTTCTTAGCTCTTCAAATCTACTTGTTTTCAAAGCCTTGGTCATGATATCAGCTAGTTAAATTTCCGTTTGACAATAAATGAGCTTCAACTTGCATCTTCCAACTTAATCTTTTAAGAAATGAAACACTGTCTCAATGTGTTTGCTTCTTCCATGTGACACATAGTTCTTTGCAAGATTTATTGCTGAAATATTGTCAATCATCAATGGAATTTCCCTACATACATCCAACTTTAACTCTGTTGTTAATGATTCCAACCACAATGATTGGCAAGCTGCATAGCTGCCAACAATGTATTCAGTTTCACATGAAGAAAGTGCTATCATTGGCTGCTTCTTTGAGCTCCACGCTATTGGAGATTGTTGGAACCAAGTTGGTTCTTGCAATTAAAGTTTTGATGTTAACAAATGTATTTTATGAAAATAACATATTTGACTTAGAAGAAGAATGAAAAATGTCACCAGAAGAATAGATCAGAAGATGACGTCACCAGAAGCAGAAATCAGAGGATGACGTCACCAGAGGATGTCACCAGAAGTAGAAATCAGAGGATGACGTCACCAGAGGATATGTCCAGAGGATATCATTAGAGGAATCTGTCAGAGAAAAATGCTCAAAACAAAATCTGAGAAAAATGCTCAAAACAGAATATGAGAAAAATGCTTAAAACAGAATTGGAGCAAAAGACTCGAGAAACAGAATCTAGCTAAAAATATGCTCAAAACAGAATCTGAGAAAAATGCTCAAAACAGAATTGGAGCAAAAGACTCGAGAAACAGAATCTAGCTAAAAGTATGCTCAAAACAGAAGCGGAGCAAAATGCTCAAAACAGATCAGTGAGCAAAAGACTCAAAACAGAATATGAGCAAACTACTCTAGAATATTCTCAGAACAGATTAATCGAAATACACTCCAGAAGTAAAGCATCAGTGAAGTCCTAAAGTTCAACTATAAATAGAGACTTAATACTAAAGAATAAAGCATGGAAAAACACAAGAACTCAAGCTTCAATTCAAAGTTATTTGAGAGTTCAAAAGAGAGAAACACAAATGAGCACGAGCAATATTTTCTAAGTGTTTTTGAGAGAGAAATACAGCGCAACAATCAGATGAACCTTTACTATTATTGTGGAAATTGGGCTTTGCCCTCAGATGAACCCCAAACCCGTCCCACCGACGGTTACACTAACGACGGAGACGTCGTTAGTTTTCCTAGATATTCGTATACGGAGTCTTTGAGGACAACGCAGAGGGATGGACAGCTGGCTGAAGACGAGACTTGTAGAGGATGCGGCGGAGACCGTGCTACTGTAGCTTAGTGCATGATCAGTTAGATTTGATGTATAGGATTTTGAGCTGGAAAATGTAATTTGTTTTTAAATTGGGTATTATTGAACCACTTTTCCGCTAATACATTCCGCACTCTGATATTTTCTTCTGAGCTGTTATGACACTGCTCTTCTTTTGAAATGTATTAATGTTATTATTAATTCCCAAAGTTAAGTACTTATTAATATTACGATGAAGTTATTTAATTATGTTCATCGATAAAAATTACGACGTACCATTTTATGAGATGAATTAAAGGAAATTTTATTTTAAGTCTTTTTGAATTAAATCTGGAAAATTCTTTTACTTATTTATTTAAGATAAAAAAAATACAATCGCGCTGTGTTTTAAACTCGGGGTGTTACACAAGTCTGTCAGGTACCATGTTTGATTCTTCTTAATTGCATTGATCTATTCCACCATTGATTTCTTCCAAGGTCTTTTCTTCAAGGATTCTTCAATAGTCAAAGGTTCTGTATCTGCAAATAAGGCAAAATGAACTAGATATGCACTTTTTTAAATTTCATTATCATTGTACAATTCAAATTCTCTTAAATGTGTTGGTAGTTGTCTTACTCTCTGAGGTCAGCTTGAATCCACTCTTTCTTCATCTCTGTCTCCACTAGTCAAATGATCATGCTGTCGTTGCAAAGGTCTTTGTATGAGATGGATTAAGTTGCTGGTATCCTGTTCCTAGTTCTAGTGCTAGCTGCTGGTCTTCTAGTTCCAGTCTTAGCTGTTGATGGCTTTCTGCTTCCAGTCCCAGCTCTTTTATTCAATGATTCTCACATCTCTACTGACTACCGCCTTGCCTTTGACTGGATCATAGAACTTGTATGCCCCAGTTGGATGATATCCTACAAGTATCATCGCTTCACTTTTGTCTTGCAGCTTTCATCTCCTCTGGGCTGGTATATGTTTAAAACATAGAGTAGCAAATGTTCTCAAGTGCCCTACTGCTAGCTTCCTTCCACTCATATCTCATCTGGTACCTTCTCTGCAAGTTTCTTTGTTGGACATCTATTAAGAATGTAGGCATCATTTGATGTAGCCTCTTCCCAAAACTTGTGTGGCAGTCCCTTCTCTTTTATCATACTTCTAGTCATGTCTTAAATGGTTCTATTCCTTCTTTCAGCCAGGCCATTGTGTTGAGGTGTGTAGGGATCAGTTACCTCATGTTCAATTCCATTCTTGACACAAAGTTTCTTGAATTCATGTGATGTATACTCTTCTCATCCATCTGTCCTTAGCACCTTGACAACTTCTCCACTTTGTTTCTCCACTTTTATCTTGAAGTTCTTGAATACTTACAATGCTTCATCTTTTGTTTTTATCAAATAAATCCAAAACATTCTATTGAATTCATCAACAAAAGTTATGAAATACTTATTACCTCCTAATGATGGCACCTCAAATGGTCCACAAATGTCACTATGAATCACTTCAACACACTTGTTTAATCTTTCTTGCACTTGTGATTTGAATGAGTTCCTTGATTGTTTTCCTGTCATGCACACTTCACACACCTTCTCAAGAACATCAATCTAAGGAATTCCACTCACCATTTTCTTGAATCCTAGCTGCTGCAAGCTTCTGAAGTTAAGATGGCCAAATCTTGAATGCCACAACCAACTTTTATCAATCGAGCTCACTATTTTCAGGCATTGAATATCTGCAACCTGTATATTGATGACAAAGGTTTTATTCTTTGAAAGAGCAATCTTGAGTATCATCTTCTTCTGCCCATCATACATCTCTAAAGCATCATCGTTCATGATCACCTGAAACCCTATCTGAATCAGCTGCCCAATGCTCAGCAAATTGCTTTTCATTCCTTGTACATATGACACATTTTTAATCACTACTTTCCCTCATCTTCCAAGGTTCTATCATCAGCAAACCTAATCTTGCTCCTTGATGTATCAATATCCACCAACCATTTTTTGTGGTTTGTTATGTGATTACCCTTACTGTTATCGGCACTACTACTCACGACCTTCTCACCCCATTTCTACCAATTGGAAATAGCGGTTTTTTGCCTTTTGTGGGAGTCGAACCCAGTACCTGGGAGATGAAGCGGTACTTATCCCCCAGGTACTGAGTTCGACTCCCACAGAAGGCAAAAACTCGCTATTTCCAATTGGTGGAAAGGGTGTGAGAAGGTACTGAGTTACATAAAAAAGAGTTTTTGCCTTCCATGGGGACTCCCAGCTCTTTAAAAACATTTTCTGTGATTTCTAACACTTCTTGAAATCCAAGCAGTGCTCGAATTTGCACTCTCCATCTATCCCAATCTTTTCAATCAAAATGTGGCATAAGGGATGGAAAATTTCCAATGTTTGCACTTGAACTCATCCTCACTTAACTTGTGTTTTAACATTCACACTTCACTCGTGTTTATCGCTCTAATTGTGGATCAAAAACCCAAGCTTTGGATACCAATTGTTTGCTTTCAAGCTATTCCTTCAAGTGTAAGAAAATATGTGAATGAATGGACTTGTATTTCATTGATATAGCTATGCTATTAATACATGGTTTTGATCACATTCATCCTAATTAACTTCTAATTAACTAACTAATCAAGTTGTTAATTAGTTAGTGATTACATACAATTAATGTTTTACTTGAATTACACAAACTTTTAATACCAAGAACGTTCTTGGTTTATTCTGATCAATCTGATTTTCCATAACATTTTTCGTTTGTAAGACTTTTTCCAGAACATTCTTAGTTTCTAACACACAATGCCCTTCTATTTTTTCTGGATTTTGTTTTCTTTTGATGCTTAATTAGCTCTTAGTTTGCAAAAACTGACTTTATACATTGAAGATTTTGGGTCTAGAAGTTTAGTACATTACAAATTAATATTTTTCTTCTCATCTTTTAATTGAGTTTTAATTGAGTTGTTAGAAGAGCAACAAAGAAAAATTAAGGCCTTAAACCATTGAGTTTTTAATTTTTAAAATGTTTATTCATTTTATCTGAATAAAATATTTTTACAATGAATGAAAATGTAATGTTAGTTAATTAAAATACATTTTGAAAATAGTGAAAATATTTTTTTTAACATTTTCATTCTTTTAAAAACTGAAGCGAATTGTTTCATTCAAAAAATTTCTTACTTCTTTATTAACAAATAAAATCAATATAAACTTAAAAAAAATAAAAATAGAAATTTTTTTTACAAAGTAAAAATAATTTAACTTCAAATTTTTTTTCAACAATTTGAGTTTCTATTTTTGTTTCTTAAATAACAATATTTTTGAACATTCAACGTTATATTTTTTAGAATTATATTGAAGGTGAAAATCGAACCCATAATTTTCTTGAATCTAATATTTGACTTCTTTATTATTCTTTTCTTTAACTTATCTACCTTAACAACTAAATCAACTTTAACCCTATTCTTTAACTCATATGTATAAGGTCTTTCAAATTTGGTTTTTGATATGAAAAGTAGTTGTGTTAGACCGTATGTCCAGTTCGCATGTCCAGTTTAGGGAGTAATTGTCAGATTGATTAGCAGTTTAATAGTTGATTTAGTCTTTTAGTTGGATAATTAACGTGGCAAATAATATGATAGAGTAATTAGTTTTTAATTATGTTGTTAGGAGACCGAGTAAGCAGGCGCGCAATTCTGCTTCTGGCCGCGTTTTCTGCTTCTGGTAATTCTGTTTCGTTTGTTGCTTCTGTTGTACTGTACCGGTTCGTCTGGTACTTCTGCTTTGTAATTTTGACTATTTAATGGCTTCAGTTTTAATTAATAAACAAGTTTTCTCATTTCAACATTGAGATCATCGTTCTAAGTATTTTAACAATTAGTATCAGAGCTTCGAAAGAGGCCTGATAAACGTGATAGTGTGTGTGGACAAGTGAAGTCCAGAACAAACACGAGAGTTTGAGTGTGTGAGTAAAACACAAAGAAATTAACATGTCAACCTCAGAAAGGTTTGCAGCCGTCTATTCCCAAATTTGATGGCCATTATGATTACTGGTCAATGACAATGGAGAATTTCCTTAGGAGCAAGGAGATGTGGAACCTGGTGGACGAGGGAATTCCAGCACCAGCAGTTGGAAATACACCAACAAGTGAGGCTCAGAGAAAGAGTGTGGAGGAAGCCAAACTCAAGGATTTAAAGGTGAAAATTTTTCTGTTTCAAGCTATTGACAAAGAAATATTGGAAACAATCCTTGACAAGGGAACATCAAAAGCAATTTGGGACTCAATGAAACAGAAGTATCAAGGGTCCACGAAGGTACGAAGAGCACAACTTCAAGCCTTGAGGAAGGAATTTGAGTTACTGACCATGAAAGAAGGAGAGAAAGTAGATAATTTCTTGGGACGAACTCTAACCGTGGTCAACAAAATGAAGACAAATGGTGAGGTGATGTGTAACACCCCGAGTTTAAAACACAGCGCGGGTGCATTTTTTTTTTCAAATAAATATTTAAAATGAATTTTCCAAAATTAATTCGAAAGGAATTAAAATAATTGCTTAATTCTGGAATTTTAATGATAAACAATAAAACATTTTTGAAAGATAATAATATCATAATATTCCCAAAAGTCAATATCAGAGTGCGGAATTAAATAATACAACAATTGTTTTTCAAAATAAAAACAAAATACATATCCAGCTCAAATCCTAATACATCAAGTCTAACTGATCATGCGCTAAAGCTACAGTAGCATGGATTTCCTCCGCATCCCAAGCAAGTCATCTCCGAATCTGCTGCTCGCCTCGACGTGACCTCCTCCTCCTCCTCATCATCCAGAGAGGGGTCGGTCTCCTCAGAAGTCAGATCAATAACAAGTCTCGGTCGCTTCGGCGGCGCCGGAATCTCATAACAATCCTCGGAGATCCTGGACGGACCCGGAGTCTCAACGGCTACTGGCCTCGACTCATCATTCTTCCCTTCTGCCTCAGACTCATGTACATCTCCTCCAACAACCGGGTTGGGAGTCACCACGCCTACGGTGGCCTCCGTCTCAACCCTTCCAACGGACTCCTCAACATCGTCAAAAATTCCGTGTGCCTCCAACACCAGACGGGAAGGCACATGAAAGTCTATACTTGCATGAGTGCGCTCCACAATCATTAAATCAAAATTTCAGATTCTGGACAGTACTCACACACATTCAATTTTCCATTCATTCATCATATAATCAAACGTAACCCACCGGTCAATACCTCAATGCAATATGTATATGCTCATGTATACAGTTTCTTGGAATCACCAAGGTGCAATCGCTCAACAGACCAGCACAAAGTGTTTGACTTTAACGGCCCTCAAGACCAAAGTGCAATCGCTCAACAGATCAGCACCCAATGCAGACGCTCAACAGTCCAGCACTCGTGTAGTCGCTCAATAGACCAGCACATTTGACATATACCAAGGTACAATCGCTCGACAGATCAGTACCTAGTACAGACGCTCAACAGTCCAGCACTCGTGCAATCGCTCAACAGATCAGCACGTGGCTGCGCATTTCAGGGTACAGACGCTCAACAGTCCAGTACCAGTGCAGACGCTCAACAGTCTAGCACTTATATACCAAAGTACAATCGCTCAACAGATTAGTACCTAGTGCAGACGCTCAACAGTCTAGCACTCGTGCAATCGCTCAACAGATTAGCACGCGATTGCGCATTACTCTGTGGCCAATCGCGGGTACCACTTGACTATGCAATGCATGAATATGCAATGTTTCACTTCTCTAGAAACAGAATGCAAATTCAGAAAATTCATGCTTTTCATCATGTTTTAAATATCTCAGCATAGTCAGAATTAACATAATCACAGTCATGATTAAACAGTCAATTAATCATTAATACTTTGTAATGGTTTCCCAAACTCTTAAAATTCAAATACAGAGTTTAAAAACTGAGGATTTCTGGAATTTTACGAATCTGTATCCGAATACAGCTTCTCTGTATTCGAATACAGAAGCCAAAAATAGTGCAGAATTACACTCTGTATTCGAATACAGCCCTCTGGTATTCGAATACAGAGGCAGTCTTAGTACACACAACCTCATCTTTCACTACATCAGTAAATTCTCAAAACTTCATCTCTTCAACTTCAAAACATCACCAAGCATTCCATTTTAATTCACCACAACAATCCCAACATTCCCCAAACACTCAGGGTTTACAAAACACTCTTAAAAACTTGGAATTTCTGGAAACTCGAATCTGTATTCGAATACAGACTCCTTGTATTCGAATATAGAAGCATGAAACTGCAATTTTAACATTCTGTATTCGAATACAGCTTCTAAAAACAGTGCTTCTGGAAAAACACGAATCTGTATTCGAATACAGAAACTGAAACTAGTGAAAAACAGCATTCTGTATTCGAATACAGGGGCTCGTATTCGATTAAAAGTTTGAAAACTTTAAGTAAAACAGAAACCTGGAAGGTTGTATTCGAATACACACATGTCGTAGTCGAATACACCTTCAAAAACCAGTAATTTTTCAACCCTTTTCAAACTGTTTTCTTTTTAAAAGCAAACAACCAACCTCAAAACAGATTCAACACTTTTTCCAGACAATACTTTCCTCATTAAAAATCCCTTTTCTTTTTAAAACATCAACATCACCAGAATCATTTACACAGAAACAGAAACAGAAACAAAATGGTCAATCATCAGAAACATCCAGATTTTCAAACCATCAGAACAACACATAGCATTTCAGCTTTCACACACATCAGAATAACTTGCAAGCATTTCAATTTTCACACACATCAGAATAACATGCAAGCATTTTAGCTTTCACACACATCAGAATAACATGCAACATCACATAGCAACAAAACACAGCAGAATGCATTTTTGCATTCTAAACCATTTTCAAAACAGTTTTATGAACATGCATTTTTAAATCATGTTTGAAATAACATTCAAGACATTTTCCACTTTCCCACTTAAACAGCACAACCTCAGTGCATTCAGCATCAAAACATAAATCATCACAGAGCTTTTAAAACGTCAAAAATGCATTTTTTTTCCATTTCTTTCAAGCACAGGCAAACCAGTTTCAAAACAGTCATGAAAACACTAGTAATGCCATGAAATTTATGCACTTACAGCCCTAATGCAACTAGAAAGTGGAAGGTGCCCTTACCCTTGTAGCGTGTTCTGCTTCTGCTAAAGTGTATGCGTCCAGAAACGGCGAAACTGGGTTCTTTAACTCCGTAATGGTATGGGGATTAACTTTTGTACTAAGGTTTGGGTGTTTCAGTGTTTGGATGTTCCAGTAATGATACTTTGAAGAGTTCCCTCTCTTTTTCATTTATAATCGTGACTGGAAATGGGAAGGCAGAAAACAGAGACAGAATGGGAGGGAAAAATGGGTTACTATTACATGCAGTATGGGCAGTGAGGAAGGAGGGATGGTGTTCTGATTTCACCATCATGCACACTCCTATTTATAGGCTTTTGGTGGTGCCACCTCACCCCAAAATAATATTAAAATAAGGTTGGGTTCTTCAGCACTTAATTACCTTGTAATTAGCCACTAATCCTCAATTAATTGTCCAATTAATTTAATTACTCATAATTAAATTAATTTAATCTTCACCCAATAATTTTTATTTCATCATCCAAAATAAATATTTATATATATATATTCACCCAAACATACATATATTAAATATTTTACAATTATTCCCAAAAATACAATTAAAATTAATCCCATAATTTTAATTAAAAATTAAGGGTCTTACATGATGGAACAAAGTACAGTGGTTAGTAAGATACTTAGATCATTAACCTCCAAATTCAACTATGTTGTTTGCTCAATAGAGGAGTCAAATGATCTAAGTACCTTGAGCATTGATGAATTACATGGAAGTCTGCTTGTTCATGAACAGAGGATGCTGGGACACAAGGAAGAAGAACAAGTGTTAAAGGTGACATATGATGAAAGATCAGGCAGAGGAAGAGGTAGAGGCATGAATAGAGGAGGACGAGGCAGACAAACTTTCAACAAAGCTACAGTTGAATGTTTCAAATGTCACAGACTGGGAAACTTTCAAAATGAGTGTCCAGAATGGGACAGAAGAGCCAATTATGCAGAATTGGATGAGGAGGAAGAACTTCTGCTGATGTCCTATGTTGAGATCAACAAGTCAAAGAAAGAGGTAGTATGGTTTCTTGATTCTGGCTGCTCTAACCATATGACAGGAAACAAGCAATGGTTTGTGGAGCTGGATGAACAATTCAGTCATTCAGTGAAATTGGGAAGCAATCTCAGAATGCCAGTGAAAGGGAAGGGCAACATCAGACTTGAAGTAGAAGGTGCAACTCAGGTGATCTCTGAAGTTTATTATGTTCCTGAGTTGAAAAACAATCTGTTGAGTATGGGTCAGCTACAAGAGAAAGGGTTAACTATCCTGATACAAAATGGAGAATCCAGACTCTATCATCCTAGAAGAGGACTAATCATGCACACACGTATGACCTCTAATAGAATGTTTGTTGTTCGGGCCAATGTTCTGGTGGATACATTTTCTGCATGTCTAAGTGTGAGAAGTGATGATACTGGTGACTTGTGGCATAAGAGATATGGTCACTTAAGTATTACCAGTCTGAATTTATTACACTAGAAGGAACTTGTCAGAGGACTTCCCAAGTTTCAGATGCCAACCTATGTGTGTACAAGCTGCATGAAAGGGAAACAACATCGGAAGATCATTCCAAAGAAAAGCAAATGGAGAGCAACAAAGAAGCTATAGCTTGTACACTCAGACATTTGCGGACCTATCACTCCAAAGTCATATGGTAACAAAAGGTACCTACTAACCTTCATTGATGACCTGAGCCGAAAGCTCTGGGTCTATTTTCTGAATGAAAAGAGTGAAGCTTTCACAACATTTAAAAGCTTCAAAAATATTGTGGAAAAGGAGTCTGGTCTATCTATTTGTGGATTAAGGACAGACAGAGGATGGGAGTTCACCTCCAAAGAATTCACAGAGTTTTGCAGACTCAAAGGTATTAAGAGACAGCTGACTACAACCTACACTCCTCAACAAAACGGGGTTGCAGAACGCAAAAATCGTACCATACTTAACATGGTGCGATGTTTGCTAGAAGAAAAGAAGATGCCAACTCCATTCTGGCCAGAAGCTGTGAGAACGACATGCCACATTCTCAACCGAAGTCCAACTTCTGCTGTAAAGAATAAAACACCAGAAGAATGCTGGAGTGGAGTTAAGCCTAATGTTGATCATTTTCGAGTGTTTGGATGTGTAGGAAATGTACATGTACCAGATGCAAAGAGGTCAAAGTTGGATGCCCGAAGTCAAGAGTGCGTGCTGATAGGGTATAGTGAAGAGTCTAAGGGATACAAAATGGTCAATCCGACTACAAAGAAGGTGATAATTAGCAGAGATGTTGTGTTTGAAGAAGGGAAAAGTTGGGATTGGAGAAAGACAGAAGGAGAAGCTAAGAATGACATTCTTGACTGGGGAGAAGTTGATGAAGATACATATGCCTCCAGTGATGAAGAAAGTGAAGAAGAAGGAGAATCTGGTCAAAGTAGTATCTCCAGTTATACTGTTTCTGGTCACAATAGTATCTCCAGTGATACTACCACATCTACACTTCCTGAAAGAAGAGTCACTCGAGCTCCAACCTATCTTCAAGATTATACAAGTGGAGAAGGACTATCAGAAGAAGATGAAGAGGTACAAAACTAGTTCTGTTTATATCTTCTGATGATCCTATTTATTATGAAGAAGCAGTAAAATTAAAAAGATGGAGGGATGCAATGGATATGGAGTTCAATGCTATTGTAAAGAACGAAACGTGGGAGCTTGTTGATGCACCAAAGGAGGCCAAAGTAATTGGTGTAAAATGGATCTATAAAACCAAATTAAATGAGAAGGGTGAAGTAGATAAGTGTAAAGTTCTTCTTGTGGCTAAGGGATATGCACAAGAGAAAGGAATAGACTACAATGAAGTTTTTTCTCTAGTTGCTAGGTGGGATACTATTCGAACAGTGATAACCTTGGCAGCAAGAAATGGATGGACAATCTTTCAGCTTGATGTCAAAAGTGCCTTTCTTCATGGTGAGCTGAATGAAGATGTTTACATTGCTCAACCTCCAGGCTATGTGGTCAGTGGGGCAGAGAAGAAAGTATACAAATTAAAGAAAGCACTCTATGGTCTAAAGCAGGCACCAAGAGCATGGTTTAGCAAAATTGAAAGTTACTTCATTAAAGAAGGGTTTGAGAAAAGCAGCTATGAGCACACCTTGTTCATCAAAAGAGAAGAGAAGAACAAAATCCCAATTGTAAGTCTCTATGCTGATGATCTCATTTTTACTAGCAACGATACAATTATGGTGAATGAGTTCAAAGAGTCTATGAAAAAGGAGTTTGAGATGACTGATTTGGGTAAGATGAAGTATTTTCTGGGAGTTGAAATACGGCAAAACTTCAATGGCATTCACATTGGTCAGAAGAAGTATGCTGAAAAGTTCTAAAAAGGTTTGGTCTGGAAAGTTGCAATGGAGTTAAGAATCCCATGGTTCCAGGAAGCAATAGACTAACAAAACAAGAAGATGGTAAGAAGGTAGATGCAACCTTATTCAAGCAAATGGTGGGAAGTCTGATGTACACGACAGTCACAAGACCTGATTTAGCTTATAGTGTTTGTCTAATAAGTCGTTTTATGGCAAATCCTATGGAGTCTCACATGATGGCAGCCAAGAGAATTCTAAGATACATCAGTGCTACTACTGAGCTTGGTGTATTCTACAAAAGGGGATGTAAAGATGAGTTGCTAGCCTACACGGACAATGACTATGCCGGGGATTTGGATGATCGAAAAAGCATGTCTGGTTATGTTTTCATGCTAAGTGGAGGAGCAGTAGCTTGGTCATCAAAGAAGCAGCCAATTGTGACACTCTCAACCACAAAAGCAGAATATGTGGCAACTGCTTCTTGTGTATGTCAGTGCATCTGGTTGCAACAAATACTTAAACAAATTGGAGGCACTCAAAGTAGAAGTGTCAAGATACTATGTGATAACTCTTCTACAATAAAACTTGCAAAGAATCCAGTCTTCCATGGTAGGAGTAAGCACATTGATGTCAGGTTTCATTTTCTAAAGAATCTCACAAAGGATGAAATAATTGACATGAATACTGTGGTACAAGTGAGCAGTTGGCTGACATTATGACTAAACCCATGATGCTGGAAGTGTTTGAGAAACTCAGAAAAGCACTTGGAATGAAGTCAGCTGAAGAAGTAAACTGAAATGTCTCTGACATGTTCAGTTTAGGGGAGCGATTGTTAGGCCGTATGTCCAGTTCGCATGTCCAGTTTAGGAAGTAATTGTCAGATTGATTAGCAGTTTAATAGTTGATTTAGTCTTTTAGTTGGATAATAAACGTGGCAAATAATAGGATAGAGTAATTAGTTTTTAATTATGTTGTTAGGAGACCGAGTAAGCAGGCGCGCAATTCTGCTTCTGGTAATTCTGTTTCGTCTGTTGCTTCTGTTGTACTGTACCGGTTCGTCTGGTACTTCTGCTTTGTAATTTTGGCTATTTAATGGCTTCAGTTTTAATTAATAAACAAGTTTTTCCATTCCAACATTGAGATCATCGTTCTAAGTATTTTAACAAGTTGTTGGTGTTGAAAATTGGCAGTTGAAGATGTTATTGATGGAATGCCCCCATTTTGAACTTTTCTTCAAAGACAAGTGGATTCAGGCTCTTGAATTTTCAACCTTCCCTTGTCAAGATTTCTGGTGGTTACACTGGATTTTTCAGCCTTCCATTTTCCAATATTCTTCCAAGCTATCTAGCAAATCCAAATCCACGGTGCATTCACCAAATCACGGTGAAAAACCATAATGACGTTAAAGCTTGTTTTCATTGCGTCTACAAATTCACGGTGAAATACCATCGCGACCATAGAGAACATTTTCTTATTAATGGAAATGAAGTGTCTATTTTAATGTCTTTTTCATAAATAATAGACAGAGTTATATAAGTGTGATGGAAACAAAATCTTTAATAAGTATAAAAGAGATAAATGTATTTTGAAAACTAAAAATAGTGTAAATATTATTTAACGAGATGTCAAGGAAAGTAAATGTAATTTCCCATTAATTTTTTGGTAGAGAAATTAAAAGCATTAAAAATTTAAAATTAGTTATAAGTTAGAATAAGTTACAAAATTTGTTGTTCTAATTGAATATATAAACTTCGTTATATTTAGTATTGTAATCATTTTTTCATTTGATTAATATAAAAGGTATTTCATTTCACCATTCAATGATTTGATATCAAAATTTTACATATTTTATCTTTATCTTGCAAAACTATTTTTTGTTTTTATTTTTTAAAATTTGTATTTATTTTACTTTGATGAAATATTTTTGAAGTAAATTATTGTCATAAAGATAATATAAAATACTAGTTAATGAAGATACATTTTTTAAAATAATTAGGCTAAAATGCAGTTTTAGTCTCATATTCTACCAATTCCACAATTTTGAGTCTCCTATTTTCCGCTCGCAACTTTGGTCATCTATTTATAAAATTATTGACATTTGAATCTTCTTCTCAATTTAATTTCAAATTTAATGATGTAACAATTATTTTAATTATGTGTAAAATTACGGTAACATGAAATTTAAAATAAATAGTACCACTTTAATAATTTAAAAAAAAAAAGGACATCATGAGTAACATAAAACAAAAAAAAAAAAATAAAAAGGAAAAGATAAATTCATAATAGATAAGTGACAATAATTTTAATAAAGTAATATACAACAAATATGCTCACTAAATTCATATCAGCTATACAAAATAAACAAATAAAATAAGTTTTTTAAGTAAAAATATTGATATGTATTCACTCAAATAGGTATAATACATCGATAATAATACAAATTCAAAGTCTCTAAAACTAAAAAAAATGTATTTATGAACAAACTCAAAGCATCATTATTAATAGCATATTACGACAAAATACCTACAAATATGATAAAAATATTGTGAATGCACGTCTCCATATGCGTAACGTTGATGACACTATCCTCATTAATTGAATATGTAATTGATAACGAATTTGTCAATCTAAATTAAATGAATATCACAACTAGATGGAAAATCAAATAACACTAGATTAATGCACAGAACTAAAGAACGTCGTGCTCAGACGACGAAAACACAAACAAATAATACAGTAAAAGTTGTATATATGTAACAGTTGTTATTATATTTTTTACTAATAATTTTTTTTATTAAAAGTTGGTCAAAGAAAAGGTATTTCAAATAATTTTATTTAGAAAATAATTTATGAAATAATAGTTAAAAATTGGTCAAATAAAACGCATGTTAAATGTTTTCATTTTTTAAAAATGAAAATAAGAAGTTAAAAGAAACATATTTTCCAAATCTTAAAATTTTAAAAATGAAATCAAGAAATAAAAACATGAAATATTTTAACAAACCAAAGAGCTCCTTAGATTTTATTTGCTTGTTTTTGAAAAAGGACATTGCAACATATAATTATTAAGACACAATACTTCATGTGATCTTTTAAGTTGAATAATTGTACTGAATTAATGTTATAACTTTTTTTGTATCAGATAATTAGTGTTATAATTTTTTTATCAGATAAGTTCTTTAAATTATTATTATTATTATTATTATTATTATTATTATTATTATTATTATTATTATTATTATTATTATTATTATTATTATTTTTTGTTGGACATTCTCTGTTATAAAAATACACATGAATGAGGACGAATTGGGTGGGTGATAGACATGACCCTTACCCTTCCCTCTGATCACTACAACTCATTATATATCACAAAAATATGCTATACATATACATTAATATACACTATATATTAACGTTGTTACTGTTACAAGATTATTTTTATAAGGGCCCCCTAATATGCTAATATGGACCCATTTAAAGAGGTCCAGTGGTGAACCCATTGAATTGAACCGGCAATAACAGGTTTTAACTTTATTTCTTCTTTTTTTTTTTCCTTACATGTCCAACAGGGAATCCTTTGACACCTATTGTAAGTAAAAAAAAAAGCCT
>JBBPBO010000005.1:79311301-79331031 GCA_037974295.1 Cicer cuneatum
AATTTAATTAATCCAACAATTCATAATGTTTCATTTATCAATTAAAAAAAAAAAAACTATTTGTCAAACATAAAAATTTATAAGAGACATGTGAGTCTTTCTTCTCTTTTCTTTTCTTTTCTTTTCTTTTTTGTCTTTCTCCTCTTGGATATAGAACAAAATTCCAAAACCAACCGCAAGCTCAAAGGAACGAAACACATCTCTATATCGAAGTTGATGTTTTCCTTTTATCATTCATTTGTATCCAACACCTATATATACACCGTGACAAAACCCAACGAAAATTGTACAATTTTTATTTAAGTTGAAATTCATTTATGCTGTTGTCTTCTCTAAATCCATATATATCTGATCAAATTTATCATTAAAAAAATGGATTGTTTTTATCCAAAAAAAAAAGCTTAACTATGCCTCAAACGTAATTTAGTTTCCAACAAAAGCTCTAAGAGATAGAAGGGAAGAAATAAAATCCACAAAATATAAAAAAAATAAAAAAATCTCACCTCACAAAGTTGTAATTTATTTGAATCTGTCAAATGGATCTATTTTTATAACCAATTATGTTTTTTTTTTTCCTTTTTTTTTTTTACTTGTATGTTATACAACCTTGTGCAACAACCCCCAAAGTTCTTATAAATTACTTTGCGGTGTGAATAAAAGATGTTGTGTTACACCATAAACCAAAGATGTTGGCGGTAGAGTACAAGGTTATTTAGATTCATTTTTCTTCTTTCGCTTCGTAGGTGATCGATCTATCTGTAGTACGGTATAACTAGACTTGACCAGTGCAGCCTTAAAGCAACAAACCAAGAACAGTATGTTGATTTAGAGATTCCTCAGAGTCTCATAAATCACTGGAAATCTGAAGGATACACAGCTTTACACTTTGGAGCTGTGAGGTTGATCCTTTCTCTTCATGGAAGGAAAAATCAGCCTGTGTTCTGCAAGATAGCTCTTCTTGACTCAACCTATCTTCATTATGAGAACGTTGTAATCGGGACCGTACTGACTTCACTCCATGCTGAAAGTGTAGTGCTTACCGTCTTCCCAAATTACAACGTAAGCCTTAATGATAGCACTCTCTCCACAAGATTAAAATCGGTTTCCTTCATGTGGCAACATGTTATATCTGGTATTTTTTAAAGGTCCAGACCTAAAGACTTTTTTAGAATGATTCATTCTAGGGCTCCCTAATTATAAATATATTATTATTATTATTATTATTATTTATATAAAAAAATTACTATTATTCTTTAATTTAAATGTGAATTATGTAGGATTTTTTTTCCTCCTCTTTTAACATAGTTTTGGATCCAAGGTTTGTTAGAAGATTAATTTATTTCTCTTCTAATGTAATTTTGGATCCAAATTAATTTTTTATTATTAAATATGCATACTAAATTTTGTCTAACAAATGGTTTTACTATTTTTGAGTTCCCTAATTTCAATTTGGTGTAGAAATAGAATGGACCTTCCATAAATTCATACCTTTTTTTGGAAGATTTAACATGGAAATTTTCTAACTAATATCGAAAGAAATTATTGAGGTATGTTGGATATTGATGCTTGCATCAAATGCTCTCAAGTTCTAGAAACCACTATACATGTTCTTAAAGATTGTGATATGGCACATAATCTTTGGGATAACTTTATTAATATGGAGGATGAACAATGGAGTTCTTTTTTAGCCTCGGACTTTCTCAATTGATTGACTTTAATCTTACGGTAATTGATGTTGGTTTGATTAGAGGCCAATGGCCTCGAGTGTTTGGAATCATGGTAAGTATGTTGTGGATGAAAAAGAACCAATTAGTTTTCCTAGGAACACTACTAGATTATGAGCAATTTTTGCAAAATTTGTATAGACAATTTTTTCCATTCGTTAACATCTTTATTTTTTCCTTCCTTCCTTTATAGAGGATCGCAAGAGGGAGATTAATATTAAATTGTATCCTCTTGATGCTAATTCTTTCAAACTCAACATTGATGGTTCTTCACAACGCAACATACCTCACTATTTGTGGAGGACTTATCAGAGACCATAGAGAAGTTTATATTTGAGATTTCTTTTGTAGTCTCTATCGAGTTACCTCTATGTTAGCTGAGCTTTGGGGGCTAGTTTATGATGTTCGAATGATCTGCAATTTAGATTTGGCTACAATTTTGGTGAAAATGAACTCTCATATTGTAGTGAACATGATTCAATCAAGGAAAACGCCTAGTGTCTATCTTATGCCTCTTCTCCAAGAAATTATTTCTCTTGTGGATTGCAAGGAATGGAGTTGTGTGATTAATCACATTTATCGTTTATAATTATTCAACCACGTTTTAGTATTGTTGACATGTCTATTCCGTATTCCATTTTATTAGTTCTCCTTGATGATGATTGTAAAAGGATGTCTTTCCCTCATTATGTCCTTTAAATTTTGTAATTTTTTATTTTATAAAAAAAAACCATAATTTTGGATCCGTCAGAATACATGAGTCTATTATTAGCTTATTAATAACATGTCAAAAATGAGATATTACTCTTTCTTTTTCTTCTTCATTCATTTTCTATCTCCTGCATTTTTTTTTGTCTTTAATCTTTATAAATACTCTTTTTTATTTTTATAATGAGTATCGTTTTAGTAAAAGAAATTTATCGTAGAATAAATGTTATTCTTATTTTTCAATATAATTTTAATTATTTTTTTCATTATACCATTCAATTATTATTACGTATACTATTTTTTTATAAAAAATTTAGCGTAACTTGATGATACCTCATTTCAAGGCACGTAAAATGTTAAAACTCATTGAATACTTACAAATAAATTTATTTTTACCTCATTTAATTATGTACACTACTTTTAAAACATTAATCTACTGTATATTTATGATAGTAAAAAATACAATAATAACAATTTTTTATTTATTTATAGTTTTTATTTTTGGTGAAATTTATTTATAAATATAAAATAAAATGAATAAAAGTAGTCATAGACAGACAAACTAGTTTTTTGGTCTGTAGGCAGCAATAGTAGCTATAAGATTCTGACAGTGCTATTAATATGAGCGAAAGAGCGCTATGTTCATTAAAAGAAGAAGAGGAAAACAGAGTACATAATAAGACAACACAACCGAAGCACAACTCAGTCCCTGGTGTCAGTTACAACGTCAAAAACCTCAAACGAGCGACATTGTGACCTCCGCTTTTACTAACTACTCTCCTGGAAGTATTTAAGAGAATGTTTATAATTTGTTTTCAGTGTTAACTAACAAAATATCAGTAGCTAGCTATCCATTAAATTCATTTAAATCATGTTGTACCATTTTTAAAATTGAGAAAAATATAAATGGTCTCATGTGATGTGTTTGGTATCAATAATCTAGAGTCACTTTTATACACGAGAATGTAAATTCATTTTTGTTTTAAATGGTAGACCAATTCAATATATATCTATTATAAATTTGTATTTTAAAATTATATGAAATTATAATGATCATCGGTGATATTTATTAGAAGTAAAAGTTTATGATATTTATTTACTTATTATTGAGAATGTAAGTTGATTGATGTTGATTTGATAAATTTAATTTTGAGAGATATATATATATTTTTTATTTTATTTTTATCAAACAATTATCACCTCATATTTAATTAACACTTTAAAGAATATTTACAAAAACAAAAATCATATCATAATATTATTTTATTTAATTTAAATGCATCTTTAGTGTAAATATTTTTTACTCTATTAGTCAAATATAACTAGATTATTAAAAATATTTGATATTAACAATTTTCAAAATCATAAATATGTGTAATTTATCAATAAGTAAAACTTTATATAAGAGTATAGTTTTTATGCATTAATAGTATAAAAATTTTACACTACAAAACAAATCACAATCACTCATTTGTAGTGGCAAAGGGTAGGCTAATCATGGAATATTCTTCACTATCCTTTTTTTTGTTTGAGTTGATATAATTTTATGTTTAGTTATTTTATTTTATTTAATAAATTAATATATTTTATATTTAACTACTTTTATTTGTTAAAAATTAATAGAATCAAGAAAATTAAAAAAAAAATATTACTCAGCTGATAAATTTTATTTGACTTTTCTAGTTTCTACCATAATTACAAATTTGAGTTTTGTTAGTATTAAAAATTGCAAGCCTTTTTTATTTCCCTTTATACCTGACCTTTTCATAAAACTAAGACTAGCTTTCCTTAAAAATAATTATGATTAAAAATTTGATATGTTAAATCCTAATTATAATTGTTTATTAAAAATAATTGAATTAAGTCAACAAAAAAGAAATTGAAAGATGTTATGCGTTTCCGTGGTTTGACCGCTACCTCTCTCCCCTAATCCTAATCCTCAAAATCATATTTTAATTTTGGCCCATTCCTTCTTCATATTGAATGTTAGTGCCTTTGATTTCCACACCCATCATCGATTCCCAACGGCAGCCTTCACCACTCCCTCTCATATCACCGATAACAACCATGCACACCCACCACCAATTCTAACAAGAAACAGAGTCAGAGAGAGAGAGAGAGAGAGAGAGAGAGAGAGAGATTTTGTTAATTTGTTAATTTGTTTATGTCAGTCTCTCTCTGTGCCACAGTCAATCATCAATTCATCATAACTAAAGGTTTCAGTTTCACGCACCAACAAATACAATCAATCATACCTTTTTCCATCGTATCCTTCTCTCTCTCCCTTAACTGGTAAACTCATTCTATTACACATCACTGTAACCGTTCTTCTTGTTAAAAACTACTTATCAAATCTATTCAATCATTTTTCATCTCTTATACCTCCCAATTTCGATCACCTGATAAAAATCAAATCTACCTTCCTTAATCAGATCCTGGAGTACCTTGCTAGTACGTATAAATATATATAAACTTATTATTTTCATTTCTCAATCTCAAAAAACAAAAACAAATCATCAGATAGTAGTTGAGAAAAAGATGTATAATAATAATAATAATAATAATAATAGGGAAGGTGTTCAGATCCAACAGAATCGGAGGTTACCATTACCAGATTTTCTTCAAAGTGTGAATCTCAAGTATGTGAAATTAGGTTACCATTACCTAATCACACACCTTTTAACTCTTTGTTTAATACCTCTGATGTCCGTAATAATAATCCAAGTTTCTCAAATGAACCCACAAGATATTCATCAACTATGGCTTCATCTAAAGTACAATCTTGTTAGCGTCATAGCTTGTTCAACTATCCTTGTTTTCGGATCCACCGTTTACATCATGACCCGCCCCAGATCCGTTTACCTTGTTGATTTCTCTTGTTACAAACCCCCTTCTAATCTCAGTGTTAAATTCACCAAATTCGTCGAACACTCGAGGCTCAAAGGTGATTTTGATGAATCTTCTTTGGAGTTTCAGCGCAAGATTTTGGAACGTTCTGGTCTTGGTGAAGAAACTTATCTCCCTGAAGCTATGCATCAGATTCCACCAACACCTTCTATGGCTTCAGCTAGGGAAGAAGCAGAACAGGTTATGTATGGTGCTCTTGATAATCTTTTTGCTAATACAAAGATTAAGCCTAAAGACATTGGTATCCTTGTTGTTAATTGTAGTTTGTTTAATCCAACACCTTCACTTTCAGCTATGATTGTTAACAAGTATAAACTTAGGGGTAATATAAGAAGTTTCAATTTGGGTGGTATGGGTTGTAGTGCTGGTGTTATAGCTATTGATCTTGCTAAAGACATGCTTCAAGTTCATAGGAACACTTATGCTGTTGTTGTTAGTACTGAGAACATTACTCAAAATTGGTACTTTGGTAACAAGAAATCAATGTTGATTCCGAATTGTTTGTTTCGCGTTGGCGGGGCGGCGGTTCTGCTTTCTAACAAAGGATCTGATAGAAGAAGAGCAAAGTATAAGCTTGTTCATGTTGTGAGAACTCATAAAGGTGCTGATGATAAAGCATTTAAGTGTGTTTATCAAGAACAAGATGATGTTGGTAAAATAGGTGTGTCTTTGTCAAAAGATCTTATGGCTATTGCTGGTGGTGCTCTTAAAACTAATATCACAACTTTGGGTCCTCTTGTTTTGCCTGTGAGTGAGCAACTTTTGTTTTTTACAACATTGGTTGTTAAGAAGCTTTTTAATGCAAAAGCTAAGCCTTATATACCTGATTTCAAGCTTGCTTTTGAACATTTTTGTATACATGCTGGTGGGAGAGCTGTGATTGATGAACTTGAGAAAAATTTACAGCTTTTGCCTATGCATGTTGAGGCATCTAGAATGACTTTGCATAGGTTTGGGAACACTTCATCAAGTTCAATTTGGTATGAGTTGGCTTATATTGAAGCTAAAGGGAGAATGAGAAAAGGTAACAGAATTTGGCAGATTGCATTTGGAAGTGGTTTCAAGTGTAACAGTGCTGTGTGGCAGGCTATGAAACATGTGAAGGCTACATCGATGAGTCCATGGGAAGATTGCATTGATAGGTACCCTGTTGAGATTGTTACATAGTTTGATTGATAGTTTTAGAAGTATGAATTAATTAATTAGAGAAGGGTCTTTTGCACATTTATCTTCCATTTGTTTCAAAATTTATTTGGGTCAGTGATGTCTGCTTTAGAAGTCAGTATTACTTGGTCCAAAACTAGGTTGCTTGAGTTCTAGTTATTCAACCATTATCTTGGGTAATTATTTATGCAGAGTAGTGTCGATATGATTGAGTATTTGTTCATTCAAACTACTATGCATTGAAGTATACTTCATCTGTCTCATTATAATTAAGTGTTATGTTCAAAATATTTATCCTTCTTTATTTGTTACTTCAAAATTCCATGATACTCTTCTAAAAATAAGTAAAAATGGATTAAAAAAATAAATATATATATTTTTATGCATAAGAGGGGTTAAAACCCCAAACTGAAAACAGAGGAATTTCAAGGTATCCAATTGATTTGCATGTTTCTTAATATTGCAGACAAGACCATGACATTGGTGAAAAAATTAATATATTAAATCTAAATTTTGAATTAAATAAATTTTTTAGACCCGCCTTTTATTAGTATATTTATATGGCTGGAAGGAATAATATTTATTGGTTTTTCCAATAATACCCTCATAACCGCATTAATTATTGCATTTTTTAGTTTGGTTTGCAGCCACTTTGGAAAACAGAACTTTGTTGGAACTTTAATGCATAAAGATGCACAATATTATGGGGATAAGAAAAGTCAAGATGAATACTCTTAGTAACGCCAATTCTTCATTTAAGCATCATCATAAATTTTCTCCAATTAATTAAACCTATAAAAAAAGCAAGAAGCTGGTAGAGAAAGTGTAATAAAAGTATCTTATTCCCACGTGTTACGCATTTCTCATGATGCGTTTTACTGCATTAGTACAAAGCACATGGCCAGCCTTTGCAAAAAGATAGTGTTAAAAGGAAAAAAAGTGTTATATTCATTTCTTTGCTTTGCAGCATTTTATGCGTTCTACCACACGACGTGTTTGTTTGTATGCTTTTAGGCCATACAAAATGGGGTGTCCTGTTTCTTGTTTGTCATTTGTGCCTACATTCGTTGGTCTAAGCTAGTACTATGATTAATTAATGTAAGATAGTACTATGATTAATTAATGTAGTTATTGTAGGGCGTTGCAAAGCTTCCTACTTGATTGACTATTTGATGGATAAATAATTTCGTTCATTAAATTTTTTATGAAAAAATAAGTGTCTTTATTAAATAATTTAAAGAGGAAATAATATTTTGAAATTTATGTAATTAATGTTTTAAAAAGTAATTTTTTTATATAAAACTATTTTTTTATTTTTTGTTGCTTAACAAATATCTTAAGAGTACTTGTCATAATACTTATGTTTGGATACTTAAACGAGTCTTATATGTATATACCACTTATTTTATAATTTTTTAATGACAATCTTTAATAAGCACTCCGTCACTCCAACTTGTTACCTCAAAAAAATTACTAAATGGGTACTACTAATAATTCTATATTACTACATTTCAACGTTAATTTATTTTAACTTTATATCACTACATTTCAACATTAATTTATTGTAATACAATTTACTGTGTAAGATCCACAAAAAGTGAAGAGAGAGTCCTTGCATAACTACCCTTCTTCGTAAACCCACAAAAGTTTCTCCACTATGGAGGTATCTATTTAGTTTGGTGCTAAATAGGTAAAACACCAACTGTTGTGGATGACATTAGTCCTCATATTAAAATTAACTTATGAAATAACTTCATAAATCACCATTTATATTCACACATTGAACCTAATAGTTTTAAGTGTGGGAGTGTGTATTGTGAAAAACCTAAGGCTCATAGAGAGTGAGGGGTGTACATTGAAAAAAAAAACCTAAATCTCTCAGAATAAAAATAACACTCTTCACCTTACAAATTTGTGTAAAAACCTAATATGATATCAAAGATTATTAATTTAGGTCATCCGCTATTTATATCAATGCATCAAACACAATATTGTTGGACGTGAGATGTGAATTAGAAAACACTCAAATGAAGATAAAGTCTCAAATGAATTTATAAAGAGAGAATCATTCGTCTTATAAGTCGGTTTTGTAAGGACGAGTATATTCAATATAACAATCTAATATGACATCAAAAGTTTATCGATTTGAGTTACTCGCCATTTATATTCTCACACATAGCTCAATAGTATTGAGCGTGAGAGAGTATATTAAGAAAAACTCAAGTCCCAAGTAGAATAACAATAAAGTCTGAGTTGGTCTAATTTAAAAACCTTATAATTCACAACGAAGCTTCTTTATTTAGGTGCTTAAGTGAGTCTAATATGTATACATATATCATTCATTTTATAATTTTTTATTTATAATAATCACTCAATTTTTCTAAATCTAACACATCAATTTTTTATATTAAATGAATCTCACTAAAAACTCTATATCACTACATGTCAACAATACTTATTTATTTTAATACAATTTATAAAATAGGACCATTAAAAAATAAAAAGAGAATTATATAAAAGCATTCATTTCAATAAACACATATTTTACTTCCTCCACGATGAGTGCTTATATGTGTTGATGCTTATTTAGGGAATGACATCTCATTAATGACCTAAACGGGTATTTGCGCATATAATGAGCTATGGGTACATGTCAAATAATTCTAACACGTAGCTACATGTAACAAAAATATCTTCTCCATTTGCTAGTTTTTTTTTTTTTTTAATTTCTTTTATTACTAAAATTTTGCGTATAGTTCCACGTATTTTTAAAACACTGTGACATAAATTACACATTAATTAAATTTATTATATATAAAAAACTATAATAATTTTATTTTTTATTATTTTTAAAAATGAAGATAATCTAAACCAGTGAGATCGAGCGAACATAAGTGACATTTTTATTTAACAAACAAATAACATGTGACTCGGTGTCCACAGAAACTCATTTACATACTAGATTAGACGGGTATATGCGTCTAACACACTTAGAGAGGTGGAGGGTACTCCTCCATTCTCATGTGTTCATTGTCTTGATTTTTGTCCTCGCTTATAAGAGTTTTTATTTATTATCCATTTAGATTATCTTTTTCATTTTTTTCTATTTTTTCCCTCTTTTCTATGTCTCTCTTAATTTTACTCTCTTTCTTGATTAATTTTTTATTTTAATTAAGAGAGACATAGAAAGAAGGAGATAGTGACAAAGGAAAATTGAAGGAGATGATCTAAATCCTTTTTTTATTTGTCTATGTGAATTCATAAAAAATAATAAATCTCTCACTTTGATTAAAAAATAAAAAATACAGAAAAAAAAATGAAACATAAATATAAAACTTCAAAATACTCCTATGTTCTACGATAATTGTTATATTAGATCATTTTATGCAAATTAAGGAGAAAATAAAAATCATAACAATTTTATCAAATTAACTTTATTAATCATTGGTATTTCTCGTTATCATAAATATAAAGTGGAGAATAAATGTGTCAGTTATTATGAGATAGATGTATCATCGATACATTTAAAATTATGTTAACTAGGGTAGTTGAGTTTAAACGCTCTTATTTAGCCGAAGGTTGAGTAATTTTCTCTAGCTTTAAAGTTGTTCAATTGGACTGCCAACAAGTTATTAATGAATTTGACTTTAAATTTGTTGTTCTCATAGTTCATCGTCGTTATATCTCCATTCAACATCTGCAACCTGTCCTTGCAGAAATTATTGTTCGATCTTATTCATTCTCAAAACTGGCAAGTTGAAGTAGTGTTTATTGATCATGAAAGTAACAAATGTGTTGACCTCTTTGCACATAGAACTCATTATGTATATTTTGATATAGTTATGTTGAGTTCATCTTTTCCTCTTTTAGATAATATTATATGTATGGATATTGAAAGAGTCAATTCCCAAATTTAAATTATTAATTTATTTTCCTTTTTATGGAAAATAAAAATAATTGTATGAAAACAATTGTAATATGATTACTAAAAAAATAAGTTAAATGCTCATAGTATAATTATAACTTGAATAGAATTTCACATATAGACCACAATATGCACAAAGAAAATCATCGCATATTATAATATGTATTTTCATGATTGTAGTTGGGGACCTAGGATGGTCATGATCCCCCAACATTTTTAATTATTATTTTTACACTATGATGATAAAATAATACTTCATAGAGTCCTAAATATAAGAGAAAATTAGGTCAACACAAAAGTTAGTGTATATGTTTTTAAATTTTGAACAAATATATTAATTTTAGTTGACTCAACTTTGTCTTATATTTAGGACCAAAGGGAATATACTTACCTTCGATTTAACATAGAAAATGACACATAATTTGCAGGTTCTTTTGTATTTCATTTGTTTCACAATTTACTCTCTAATAATGTAGTAATTCGTGTGATTTTTTAATATAATTATTTTTATTTATTATTGTTATCAATTTTTTTTATAATTTTTTTAAAAATTTCACTTTCGAATTAATATATTTCTTTGCACCAATATTACAAAATTGATAATGAAAAAATTCATGTACAATATCTTTTTTTTTTAAATTTAATTGCAAGACTATATCTTTTACTTATAAATTCTTGAATTGCTTGTACATATTTTTCTTTACTGGAAAAATGTATGTATACGTTTGAGGCATTTCTTGTGGAAAGTTGTTCCCGGTTGTTTGTTTACAAACACTCAACAAGTTCACCATCACATGACCAATAGTGATTTGTGTCTAATTTGTCAACTTACTTAAGAGATTTGGCATCATGGGTTTCATGATAATTTGACTAATGAGTTTTTTACTGCAAATCTAAATAAATGGTTCTTAAATAATTTGAAGTGTATTTCCGCGGACAATGGTGTAAATTAATGGAGTATCTTTTTTCTTGTGGTGTTGGACAATGTGTTAAAGGCTCAAAACGACATGATATTCTCTAATGTTGTTCCCACCGCAAGTAGCTTTGCCACCAAAGCCAGGTACCAAGTGACATATATATCCAATACCCAACTAATTCATGCTCGTATTGCAGGTGTGTCAGCTCCTCAATGGTGGTTTATATGGCAATATCCAGATGATGGTTGATGGCTCTCAATATAAATGGTGCAGTCTAGAACTCGAATGGATTGACAGCTTGTGGAGACATTGTTCACACTAGCGCTTTTACATTTGGTTACTTTTATGCATTATGAGTGTACCCAATTTCAATGGCAGAACTTTGAGAAATTTATAATGGTTTAGAGTTAGCTTTTTCCAAAGGGTTTCAAAACATTGATATTAGATCAGACTCTCAAGTAATCGTGTTTTTAATTTTAAAGAATTGTTCTAATATATATTTATGTTATGGTCTTGTTACCTGTATAAAGGAGATAGTTCAAAGTTAGATCACTTTAAACTAACTCATGTTGATTAGAAGTCAATCAAGTGGTATATACTTTTCTAAAATTCGGCCTTTCTTTTTCTATACCGATTGTATTTTTGATATTATTCTTAATTTTTCCTTCCTTGTCGTATTGACCGAAAGGAGTTTGATTGCCTTTCGAGAAAACTTTTAGTTTCTATTTCTTTTTATTCTTTTGGAGTTTGATCCATTCTTGTTAAAAAAAAAAAAGAGGCTATTTTTCTCGTTTTCCAAGGTGTTGTCAATGTGACCGTGAAATATATCAACCTATATTTTGCAGCGTAAGTTTAATCGTGCATTTCCTTGCTTTTTGATGTAGTTCCAAATGTTGGCTGAGATCTATAGGCTACTATTATGCAATTTCTTGCACAATACCATATATTATCATGGCTATTCAACCATCATCTAGCTAGCTGGTACAAATATTGTATTGCCTCATTGTTGCTTGTAAATTGAAGCAATGAGAAGTTTCTTCAGCTAGAACTTGTTTTGTAAGAGTTTTCACCAACTTTCAACTTACAAGACAAATGGTTCTCGTGAAGTAAAAGTGTTTAATGCTTAAATTTTTGTCATCTTTTAGCACCTTCCTGGCTTGGATTGTTGCTCTGTTCTGTTCCGTGAAGAGAATTATTAGGATCGGTGTAGTGCTAAATGCATTATCGTTAATCTTACTACTAGTGGCGGATCGAAATGATATTCACGGACCTCGACTAAAATTGATAATTTATATAAAACTAAAAAGTCATTTTAGTTTTTTAAATATGTGATTGAAGTTAAATATATCATCAAACTCATCTTTTGTTAGTAATTTTATGTATCAAATTGACTAATAAAAACACATTTAAAAATTAAACTAATTAATAAAAGACAAATTTAAAGACCAAAATAATTAGCAAAATATACATTTAACTATATTTTTTTATATAAAAATTACTAAATAATTAACTTATCATATTACAATGTAATATTGACTGTATATAATTTAAGAGAACCTATAAAATTTGGAGAGACCATGACATTTTTCGATCCCCTTCCTTCCCCATGTGCTAACTATTATACTTTTGTCTATTAAATTAACACTTCTCCGTGTCTTTATTGCTTGAGATGATAATTTATTAATGTTGATTTGACGAGTTAAGTTTTGAACAATATATTTGACTTTTTTATTTTTAACTCGGTTGAGTCATTGTCTCATTTATAAAGTACAAAGAAACTATTCCAATTAATATAATCGATCTTCGATAAAATTTGAATAACTTTAAGCAAAGGTACACAACCAACATTCACCTAACCGACCAATATAAATTTGAGTAATTTATTAAATTTTTTAATTTAAATATATTAGTCTAAAAATAGAACTTGATCTCACTGACTTATCAACTTGTTAGTTTAACTAAAAATAATTTAAATTATTTATTTGAAGAAATTTATATGAAATAAATTCTTTTTTTTTCTCACAGGTTACCTTCACGTGAGGTAATTCTATTCGAGACACATTTACCTCTTTCAGCATAAATTCAAACCCAAATTCATTATGTTGTTAGATTTTAGTCCATTTCGCCAAATCCAACTCGGTTGGTATATGAAATAAGTCTTTAAATCAACTTTATAAAAAAAAAATAGACTAACAAGCTATATTAAATTTTCAAAAATATTTGATACAAACTAAAATGTAACTATTACATATTTCGGACAAGATTAAGACATTTTCTTTATTAGGTCAGATTTATAAAATCTAACTCGACATGAGTTATCCCGAAGCATATTAATTAGACGAAATTTTTAGATATTTAACAAGCGAAACTTCAATGAAAATAAACCGAGTGAAACTAGGTTATGATTTGATTGTTACAACTAATTGTTATGATTCGATTGAACTAATTTAATAGTAGATGAGTTAGAAAATACTACATCCTAAATATAAAAATACATGAATTAAAGGAAGTGAATGAATTTAATCTAAAATTTGAACCACAAAGATCAACTTTTTTTGATTAATTTTTGTTATTTGACGATTGTTTTGTTTATACCATTTGTATTAAATATAAATTTGATCTAATATACATATACTACATTTATTTATTCTTCCATTTTCAAAAACTTCTCTCTGCAGATCAAATTTCATATTACTTTAAGAAATATAAAGGCCATGCACACAAAACAATCAACATGGTAAAAGCAACAAGATCATATGCATGAGAAATAATAATAATAAAATACGTTCTCACATGTCTATATATAATTTCCATGTTCAAGCAATAAATTCATTATTAAAATGCACAAAAGAATGCATATGATCTAGAGCATTAACAAAAGATTTGGTCATGCAAACCTTAGATTAATTTCAAAACTAAATAAACTTCAACTAGTAAGAGGTATACCTAAGCTTAGTTACAAAACTGAAATTATGTGTGAAGCTTGTCAAAAAGGATAACAAACAAAAAACTCCTTTACACTTAAGAACTCAGTCTCTACCTCAAAGCCCCTTGAGCTCTTACATATAGACCTCTTTGGGTCAGCGAAAACAGCCTCTCTAAGTGGAAAGAAATATGACTTTGTTATAGTAGATGATTACACTAGGTGGATATAGGTAAAAATTTTAAGAAGTAAGGATGAATCCCACAAAGTGTTTATCACATTTTGCAAACAAATTATGAATGAAAAGAGTCTTAAAATTGTAATCATTAAAAGTGATCATGGAGGAGAATTTGAAAACAAGTTATTTGAAAGTTTTTGTGATGAGAATGGAATCTCTCACAACTTTTCCACTCCTAGAACACCCCAACAAAACGGAGTTGTAGAAAGAAAGAATAGATCACTCCAAGAAATGGTCAGAACCATGTTAAATGATATGAATGTTGCAAAACACTTTTGGGCTGAAACAATTAATATTGCATGTTATATTCAAAATAGAGTCTATATTAAATCTATATTGAATAAAACACCATATGAATTGTGGAAAGGTAAAAAGTCTAACATCTCTTATTTTAAACAATTTGGTTGTACTTATTATATGTTGAACACTAAAGATAACATTGGTAAATTTGATTCTCGATCTCAAAAGTGTACCTTCATTGGATACTCTAAAAGATCCAAGTTTAATAGGAAAACTCATATTGTGGAAGAATTCATACATGTTAAAATTGATGACAAACAGCTTGACCTTGAAAAGTCAAAGCAAGATGATGATAATGCAGATTTACCGGAACCAAAGGAAGCAGATACAGACAAACCAGAAGAACTTAAAAAATCAAAGGATATAAGCAAATCAGAAGAATATGACAAATCTTCAACTGATGAATCTGATCAAGTCAGAAATAGTCAAGATAAGTCAGAAGAAATATCTGAATGGAAGTACCAGTCACCGCATCCTGAAACTCTAATCATTGGAAGTGCAAACGATCATTTGAGGACCAGATAATCACTTAAAGACACCAATTTGTTTGGCTTACTCTCATCAATTGAGCCTACCTCTATGAAGCATTGGCAGATGATGGATGGATTCTTGCAATGCAAGAAGAGTTAAATGAATTTGAGAGGAATGATGTTTGGGATCTAGTACTTAGACCAGATAAGTACATTATTGGAACCAAGTGGGTTTTCAGAACAAGCTAAATGAAAGAGGTGAAATGGTTAGAAACAAGGCAAGACTTGTCGCACAAGGCTACAGTCAGCAAGAGAGCATTGATTACACTGAGACATTTGATCCAGTAGCCAGGTTAGAAGCTATTTGTATCCTACTTTATTTTGCTGCAAATAATAACAAAAAATTATTTCAAATGGATGTTAAAAGTTCTTTTTTTTAAATGGTTATATAAGTGAAGAAGTCAATGTTAAACATCCTCAAGGTTTTGAAAGTTCTGAATTTCCAAATCATGTTTTTAAACTTAGGAAATCTATGTATGGTCTAAAACAAACACCTAGGACGTGGTATGATAGACTTAATAACTTCTTGCTTAAAAATAACTTTGAAAGAGAACAAGTAGACAACACACATTTTAGAAAATCAATAGAGGATTATATTCTTATTATTCAAATTTATGTTGATCACATTATTTTTGGATCTACTAATGGCACTCTTTGCCAAGAATTTTCTAAATTAATGCAACATGAATTTCAAATGAGTATGATGGGAGACCTTAAGTTCTTCTTAGGCATACAAATTCAGCAAAGTCAAAAAGGTATATAAATTCATCAAACTAAATATACAAAAGAGCTTCTCAAGATGTTTAAGATGAATGATTGCAAACGAATGGCTACACCAATGCACCCCACTTGTTCACTTGAAAAAGATGATTCAGGCCAAAAGGTTGGCCAAAAAACCTATAGAGGAATGATAGGATTGAAGTAGCAAAATTGATTTACAAGGAAGCGGGGTTTGAATTGTAAATCTCCCTTTTTAAAATTTCCAGAAAAACTTCAGTTTTAAACACAAGAAAGTTCTTGGTTAAGGAAGCAGAAAAATGGTGAACGTTCTTGGTTTGAATAGAAAACGGAGAACGTTCAGATTAGTGTTTAAAACAGAAAACAGTTTTGTATTTTAATCTTTGAAACACGATTAAACTGAATAAAGAGATAAGGGATAAGAAATACCACACGCAGATATATCCTGGTTCACCCAAACTTGGGCTACGTCCAGTCCTCACGAAATGAGATTTTCCACTAAGTGTTTAAAACAAGAACCTTCTTGGTTTTACAGCACTTAGTCTAGATCAACCTTGATCTTTTGTTTTCAGAACTTAAACTAATTCCTACCCAGAAAAAGTTTAACCAAATCACCTATCAATCTTGATAGGATTTCTTACAATCTACCCAAACTATCTTTTACTCTTATAGTTTGAGTTTACAATGATGATGAGATTGATTTTGTTTAGAATCTGTGAATTCTCAACTCTTGTTTGAGATTCGATTCTTTACAGATAAATCAGAATATATATCAGAGTAAAGCAATTTAACTAAAAACTGATTCTGTAAGTGATTTTCAGAACTTCAAGTATGAATGTGAATGATTGTGATAGTTGTGTTAGCACTTGAACTTCTGATTTTTCCTTGAGCTGTGGCCTTCCTTTTATAGGCTTGAAAGCAGTGAATGAAGGCCAATATAGCCGTTGTAAAGGCTTTGTGTCAGACTGGTGCAGTGGCTTTATTTTTAATTAAAAATAATCCTTTTATTTTCCTGATCAGTCTTGAGCTGTAGTGTTTTGGATCAATCTTTCTTGAGTTGTTAATGATCTTCTGAAGCTTCTGATAAGTGGCAATATTGCTGAAGCTTTGGATCAATAAAAACATATTGAAAACAATCACGAAAGCTTGAAGTAAGAAGCTTGTACTGAAGCTTCTAAAACTGCCTGGAGCTTGATGTAAGGAGCTTGTACTGAAGCTTCTAAAACTGTCTGGAGCTTGATGATCGTTCTGGACGTTTGTTCTTTAGGTATCCTCTGTTAGATTCCATAATGTATCCCCTGGTAATTTCAAGAATGTATCTTCTGGTAATTTACTTCATGAGGTATCTTATGGAGTCTGATAATTATTGTTTCCAGAACAGTCTGGACAAGCATCATTGAGAGTCTTTATCTTTCTCAATTCGAAAGTTCTCTTGATCTGAATTGATCCTATGTGTTCTCTGCCATGTAGTGATCATATCCATATAACTTCCAGAGCCAACAACTTTAATTAAGTGATGGAGAAAGTTGGGTCTTTATACTGTCACAGTCTGGCGAACATTCTCCGTTTTCCAGAATGTGAAGAATGTTCTTCTGATGCTGTTTTCTTTGATTCTTTTGAAACCTGTCAATGATTTAAAACACTCAAAAGCACAGGTTAAATTAACAATACATTTAGAATCATAATTAAACAATCTTTAATTAACCTTTGTTTGTTTTCATCAAAACATTAAATTTGAGAGTTTGTCTTAACAATCTCCCCCTTTTAGATGATGACAAACATGTTAATTTAGATTTTAATTTTGATTCTAATTTTTGAAAGAGCTTGAAAGCTCCCCCTCAATTTGTGCAGTGATTTAAATTTAACAGAAGATAAATCATGCAATTTCAAAAGATAAAGCAAATGGATTCATAAAAACATTTCATTATAAATCAAAGACAATTACAAAGAGAGATTATGTCAGAAAATATACAGAAGTACCAAATACAAAAGGAATTCTATCTAATTAAGGACTAAAACTTAATCTAAAATCTCCTAATTAATTCTCCCCCTTTGTCACAGCAAAAAGGTAGGAGAAAAAGATCCTAAGTAGCCAATGAAGGTGAAGATCCTTCTGAAGAAGAAGCTTTTGCAGGATCAGCAATTGGCTGAGGAGATGGAGAAGGATGAATAGGAGGTGGAACAAGTCCAAGCTTTGGAGCTAGCTGTTCTGTCATCCATGTTCGCAGAAGTGTGGACTCATAATCCTGGTGAGCTTGGCGTGCCATGATTGTCTGAAGGGCAGCCATGATCTCAGAGTTGGTTGGTTCCTTAGGTGGAGGAGGAGGAGGTGGAGGCATTGCAGAAGCAGGGTGAGTGGAAGGAATGGAGGCAGAAGATGAGGATTGATTGATTGAGGGCCCAGGTGTATCAAAGAAAGTCAAAAATTGACTTAACCCAAGGAGTGAAGGATTTGTTTTCTGGGAGGAAAGGAATAGTGGTGACATGGAGGAAGTATGTTGATGTGGTAGTATGGTGCACATGTCATCAATGGGTGTATGAATATGGTGGAGAAGGTCTGTGGAGGATACGGAGAAGGTTTGAGGAAAAACGGAGAAAGTCTGAGGAATGGTTGGGGAACTTTCTCTGTTTTCAGCAGAACGTTCTGGAGCAGTTTCTACTGCTTCAGGAAGGTCTAGTGCAGGTTGTGGTGAGGCTGGGATGGTAGCAGGTTCAGCAGTTGTTCTCCTTGATGAACGCTTCCTTTTTAGTGAGGGTGGAAAGGAAAGAGGAGGATCACTTGCCTCAGAGGAAGCTTTCTTCATATGAGAGATGTTTTTGGAAGAAAACTTTGAGATTTTGATCAAGCTTTTCTCATTAGTGAGAGGAATTTGAAAATGCCTGAATATCTTGGTCAAAATCATCCCATATGGGACAATATTCTTCCTGTAATCTTTGTTGGCCGCTGCAATCATATGATGAATGATGAGATGAGGCAGGTTCAGACTCTTGCAGTTGAGAAGGTGGTAGATTACAAGAGCATCATTATCAGACACATACTCATGACTTCCACAGTGAGGAAGTATGGTGTGATGACTGATGCTGTTGAACATTTTGGGAAGTGGTTTGAGGAAGGTGGAGAGTTGTCGTGTAGACCCTTCTTGAAACAGATCAGAGAGTACCTCTGTCTTGTTCAGGTTTAAGGCATTATACCATTTTTCTCCAAAAATGGCAGGCCCTTCAGTGGGAAGATTCAGAATAGTGGCCAGAGTGTCTGGGGTGAGAATAATTTCAATCCCCTTAACTTTGGAGATGATGAGGGATTTATCAGAAAAAGTCTTGGCCTGGCAGTAGAATGCCCTGATGACCTCTGGGTAGTAGCATTCTGAAGTCTGCAAGAAGGAAGTCCAGCCTAAAACATCAGTGTGATGTTTTATGGCATTTCCATCAACAACCAGATTATCAAACATGACAATCCGTCCCACTCCAACAGGACGATTAGCCCATTTCTCTTTGAAAATTTTATTGGCAGAGAGGGGAATCAGAGGGATGTTATTGGAGGAGTCAGACGGAGAATGTTGGGGAGCAGAAGGAGTAGTGTGGGGGGCAGAAGGTTTAGTAGGGGGCAGGACGTTTAGTAGGACGTTTAGTAGGGAGGCAGAAGGAAAAATGGGGGT
>JBBPBO010000005.1:79331265-79345213 GCA_037974295.1 Cicer cuneatum
AGTGGTAAGGGGGGTAGAAGGAGAGGGCTTCTTGTTGAGCTGTTTTGGTGCCCTAGTTTTACTTCGCTGGAAAATCTTCAGATTCTTCCTAGCTAGGTATTGAGAGATGGTTACAGCAGATTTTTTCTTTAGGGTTTTAGAGGGGGGTTGAGATGAGGGTTCAGGAGTTTGTTGCTGTGTTTGAAATGGTTGTTATTGAAAGGTTGCTGGAATACTGGAAGGAGGAACATTCATTTCTTCCTCATCAGAGTCGGAAATGATAAACACAGAAGAATCAGTTTTCTTAGGGTTCGAAGTCCCTATTCCAGACAGAATTCGCATGGACCTTCGTTTTGGGGGGTTAGTGGTGTTTCTCAAGTGAGGAGGAACTTGAGTGGTGTTGGGTACAAATTTAGGGTGAGAAGGGGGAAAAATTGTTGCGAGTGGTTTAATGGGAAGTGGGATAGGGCTTGATTCCCGTGAAGACGATGATGAGGATTCTGAGGCAGAAAATGGCATTTTGATTGGAGAGGGTCTGGGTGGTGGTGAAGGTGAACGATAGCGAAAAGGAGAAAAAGGTGGTGGTGATGGTGATTTAGTACGCGTATTTTTACGACCACTGGATTTAGTTCTGGCCATTTGAGTTTTTATAGAAAGGGAGAAAGTTTTTAAGGAAGAAAGGTAGAAAGATTTTGAGGAAGACAAAGGGAAGGATTCTGAAGGTTTGTGAGAAATTGCAAAGACAGAAGTTGCCTTTTTAGAGAGAAAAGATAATGATGAGTGAAACCTAGGGAAGGAGGTTTTGAAAAGATGTAACGCCTCTTCTTGAAAGGGTGTCAGGGCATTTTTGGAGGAAGGGGACAAGAGCATTAAATGCCAAAACTCCCCTTTTTCTCATGCGCAGAGAGAAAGAGATACGTAGAGGAGAAAGTTGATTTAAAAAAGGAGAAAGTTGACTAAAAAACGGAGATTGATAAACGTTCCCCATTTTCTGCACAAGCAGTTTTAATGAGATTTCTCTGGATTTCTCATGATTTTCAGCCTTTCCTTAATTGAATTAAAACTATCCTCAGCAAGAGGCTTTGTAAATACATCAGCAAGCTGATTTTGGGTATCAACAAAGATTAATTCAATGCTTTTCTTGCTCACATGATCTCTAATGAAATGATGCTTAATTTCAATATGTTTAGATCTAGAATGCTGAATTCGATTTTTAGACAAATTAATAGCACTTGTATTATCACAGTAAATTGGGACATTAGAATAACTTACAGAGAAGTCTTCAAGTTGATTCTTTATCCAAATTACTTGGGAGCAACAATTTGCAGCTGATACATATTCAGCTTCAGTTGTTGACAGTGCAATCGTGTTTTGTTTTCTGCATGACCAGCTGATTAAGGCTTCTCCCAGGAACTGGCATGAGCCACTTGTGCTCTTTCTTTCAGTTTTGTCCCCAGCATAATCAGCGTCGCAGTAAGCTACAAGATCAAAATGTGAACCTTTTCTATACCAAAGGCCAAGATCAGTAGTACCAACAAGATATCTAAAAATCCTTTTTACAGCAGTTAAATGAGATTCTTTGGGTGCAGATTGAAATCTAGCACATAATCCTACTGCAAATACGATATCAGGTCTACTTGCAGTTAGATATAACAAAGAACCAATCATTCCTCTGTATTCTTTTTCAGAAACAGATTTTCCATTTTCATCTTTGTCCAATGAAGAAGATGGATGCATGGGAGTAGTCATGATTTTGGCTTCATTCATTTTGTATTTCGTTAAAAGATCTTTTGTATATTTCTCTTGACAAATAAAAATGCCATCATCATGCTGCTTGATTTGTAAACCAAGAAAGTATCTCAACTCCCCCATCATGCTCATTTCAAATTCACTTTGCATAAGATTTGAAAAGGCAGCACACATTTTTTCATTGGTTGATCCAAAGATTATATCATCAACATACACTTGAACAATGAGTAAATCATTTTTATCATTTTTCTTAAAGAGTGTAGTGTCAATGTTTCCTCTGGAAAATCCATTTTTGATTAGAAAAGAACTTAATCTTTCATACCAAGCTCTTGGTGCTTGTTTCAGACCATATAGAGCTTTGGTAAGTTTATAAATATGGTCTGGTTTTGATTGATTTTCAAAGCCAGGAGTATCTCAACTCCCCCATCATGCTCATTTCAAATTCACTTTGCATAAGATTTGAAAAGGCAGCACACATTTTTTCATTGGTTGATCCAAAGATTATATCATCAACATACACTTGAACAATGAGTAAATCATTTTTATCATTTTTCTTAAAGAGTGTAGTGTCAATGTTTCCTCTAGAAAATCCATTTTTGATTAGAAAAGAACTTAATCTTTCATACCAAGCTCTTGGTGCTTGTTTCAGACCATATAGAGCTTTGGTAAGTTTATAAACATGGTCTGGTTTTGATTGATTTTCAAAGCCAGGGGGTTGTCGTACATAAACTTGCTCATTTAAAAAACCATTTAAAAAAGCACTTTTAACATCTATTTGAAAAAGTTTTATGAGTTTATGAGATGCATATGCAAGAAGAATTCGTATAGCCTCTAACCTTGCAACTGGTGCGAAAGTTTCATCATAATCAATACCTTCTTGTTGATTATAACCTTGAGCAACCAGTCTGGCTTTGTTACGAATGACCTTACCTTCTTCATCCAGTTTGTTTCTGAACACCCATCTTGTTCCTATGATGGTTTGGTTCTGAGGATCTGGGACAAGATTCCAGACTTCATTCTTTTCAAACTGATTAAGTTCTTCTTTCATTGCATTAATCCAAGATTGATCAACAATGGCTTCTTTGATTGACTTGGGTTCGAATTGGGAGATCATTGCCATGTTGTTGTCATCCTCTTTGAAAGACATTCTGGTTCGAATTCCATCAGCTGTATCCCCAATAATTTGATCCTGAGGATGATCACTTATTGTTTTCCAGCTTTTTGGAAGAGAATGAAGTGGAGACTGTTTATCAGTCTGGTTTTCCTGGAGAACATTCAGCTGCTGTTGTCCAAAATGTTCTTCTTCTTCATCATCTTTCTTGCTCATTTCCAGATCATCAAATTCATCAAATAATACACGTATATTAATTTCAACAACCTTTGTTTTGAGATTAAACACACGAAATCCTTTAGATTCAGTTGAGTATCCCAAAAATATGGCTTTGTCTGATTTAGCATCAAACTTTCCAAGGTTTTCTTTATTGTTCAAAATGTAACAATAACACTCAAAGATGTGAAAATATGAAATGTTTGGCTTTCTATTTTTCCAGATTTCATATGGTGTTTTGTTGATAATTTTTCTTATTGTTACACGGTTTAAGATGTAGCATGAAGTGTTTATGGCTTCAGCCCAAAAATATTTTTCAACATTTGATTCTTCCAACATTGTTCTTGCCATTTCCTACAACGTTCTGTTTTTGCATTCAACAACCCCATTTTGTTGAGGAGTTCTAGCACATGACAGATTGTGGGAAATGCCAAGATCTTCAAAAAAGTTTTTAAAAGAGGCATTTATGAATTCTCCTCCATGATCACTTCTTACAGAAATGATTTTGGAATCTTTTTCATTCTGAACCTTCTTACAAAAGTTTTTGAAAGCATCAAATGCATCATCTTTTTGTTTTAAAAATAAGACCCATGTATATCGAGAATAATCATCAACAATAACAAACCCATATCTCATTCCACCTAGACTTGTTGTTTTAATGGGACCAAAAAGATCTATGTGAAGTAGCTCAAGGACTCTATTTGAGGAAATAAAATCTTTTGGACGAAAGCTACTTTTAACTTGTTTTCCTTTAGCACAAGCTTCACATATTTTATCTTTATCAAAATTGATTTTTGGCAATCCTCTAACAAGTTATAGTTTTGAAATCTTTGAAATAGTTTTCATACTGATGTGTCATGTCCTCTTGTGCCAAATCCATTTATCTTTGTTTATGGACATGAAGCAGGATTCATCAAGTAATTCTTCAAGGTATAAAACATAAAGATTTTTCTTTCTTATACCTGAAAAAATGAGTTCGCCATTTTTGTTTTCAACTTCACAGAAGTTTGGTTTAAAAATAACCTCGAAGCCATTGTCACATAGTTGACTTATGCTTAAGAGATTATGTTTCAGACCTTCTACATATTGAACATCAGAAATTTGAGCTGAGTTTTTCTTACCAATGGTTCCTTTACCTTTGATTTGAGCTTGGTTGTTGTTACCAAAGGTTACAGAACCTCATTCTTTCTTTTCAAATGACATGAAGGAGCTTTTATCTCCTGTCATATGTCTTGAACAGCCACTGTCCAAGAACCATGGCTTTTTCTTGACAAGTTGAAATCCATTCTGCATAAGATGTTATATTAACTTTAGGTACCCACTCTTTTTTGGGTCCTTGAGAGTTAGTTTCAGGATTGAATTTTCTTTTGAAATAACATGCTGATTCATGATGACCAAATTTGAGACAATAGGAACATTTAACAGTTGGTCTTGGTGTTGTATTTGAAATCTGAGTTTTCGAAGGTTTGAATCTTGATTGTGTAAAGATTCAGGATCGTTCTCCCTTTTTTAAACTTTCTGGAGAATGTTCAGTTTTTCTTTTTGAACGTTCTCCGTTTTGAGAATAAGCTGGAGAACGTTCTGGTTTTTTCAAAATTGGCTTTTTCTTTTCAAACATCTTTCTGCTTTTAATCTTTTCATCCCGTTTTTTGAAATAGCACGCAAATTCCAAATGTCCAAGTTTTTTACAGTATGAACATTTTGTTTTGCATTTTTCGATCTTGCTTTCTGGAATAAAAAAGTTTTCGTACATTTTGGTTTTTTGAGTTTGATCAAAACCAAGACCAGCTTTATCAAATATTCATATTTGCGATCCCATGATCTTCTGAAAAGTTTCAGTAGCTTTTATAAAATTAAGCAAATCAGTTTTTAAAATTTCATTTTCAGATTTAAGATTAACGTTCTCCGTTTTAGCAGCAGAATGTTCTTGACCTTTCTGAATTTCACAATCTTGCTGTTTTAATTCCCTCAGTTCTTGAATGGTATTCTTAAGAATATCAATCATGGCCTGAGCCATTTCTTTCTCTTCTTTTTCTTTAAAAACTTGTTCTTTTAAAGAACTACATTTTTGTATAAGAGTGTTCGAATCATTTAGCAAGTTGTCAAATTCTTTTCCCATTAATTCACACAAAGAACAGGGTTCAGAATCTATTACCTCGTTTTCTTCTGTGTCTGCCATCAAGCATATGTTGGCTTCTTCTTCTTCTTCTGATTCTTCAGAGTCATCCCATGTAGCCAGCATTGATTTCTTTTTGAAAGGAAATCGCTTTGGTTTATTCTTATTCAATGAACATTCAGATTTGTAATGTCCAAGTTTATTGCAACCAAAGCATGTAATCTGGCTCTTATCAACTTCTGTTTTGGGATTTTTATTGGGAAATCCCTTTTTGATTTGATCTCTTCTTCTCATCATTCTTTGTATTTTTATGGTGAGAAGAGCAATTTCTTCATCAGCATCTTCTTGTCCAGTTTCTTCTCGTTCTTCATCAGTTTGTAGAATGATGCTTTCTTGATATGCTTTTAGAGCTACTGCTTTTCCTTTCTTGATAGGTTTATCTTCTTGTAGCAGTATTTCATGTGCTCTTAAAGTTCCTATCAATTCTTCTAGGGGAAGTGTTTCAAGATTCTTGGCTTGGCTTATAGCTGTTACCATTGGTCTCCATACAATTGGAAGACATCTCATGATTTTTCTTACCCTGTCTTGTATTGAATAGGCTTTGCCAAGAGAACGCATTTCATTCACTATTGTTGTGAATCTTGCGTACATCTCATCAATGGTTTCTCCTTCTTGCATTTCGAATAATTCGAATTTTCTTATACCAATGTCAATCCTTGTTTCTTTGACATGGCTCGTGCCTTCATGGTGAGTTTGTAATGTGTCCCATACTTCTTTGGCAGTTGCACATTCGTCTACTCTTTCACTTTCTTCCCTGCTCAAAGCACACGATAAGCATAAATGAGCTTTGGAGTTTAGGAGTACCTTAGCTTTATCATCAGAAGTCCAATCTGCTTCTTTCTTTTTTGTTGAAGCTGGATCTTCTTGATTCATCCTTGGAACATGATTTCCATTTACTATGATGTTCCACATGCCTGTGTCCTGTGATTTAAGAAACAATTGCATTTTGTTTTTCCAAAAATAATAATCAGTACCATCAAAGAATGGTGGTCTGTTAGAGGATCCTCCCTTAACAATGTATTTTGCTTTAGACATTTTATGGATCTTTTTCTCAAACACTGGTTAGGTGTTCTTTCTAGAGACCTTGCTCTGATGCCAATTGAAGTAGCAAAATTGATTTACAAGGAAGGGGGGTTTGAATTGTAAATCTCCCTTTTTAAAATTTCCAGACAAACATCACTTTTAAACACAAGAAAGTTCTTGGTTAAGGAAGCAGAAAAATGGTGAACGTTCTTGGTTTGAATAGAAAACGGAGAACGTTCAGATTAGTGTTTAAAACAGAAAACAGTTTTGTATTTTAATCTTTGAAACACGATTAAACTGAATAAAGAGATAAGGGATAAGAAATACCACACGCAGATATATCCTGGTTCACCCAAACTTGGGCTACGTCTAGTCCTCACGAAGTGAGATTTTCCACTAAGTGTTTAAAACAAGAACCTTCTTGGTTTTACAGCACTTAGTCTAGATCAACCTTAAACTTAGTTTTCAGAACTTCTGATTTTTCCTTGAGTTGTGGCCTTCCTTTTATAGGCTTGAAAGTAGTGAATGAAGGCCAATATAGCCGTTGTAAAGGCTTTCTGTCAGACTGGTGCAGTGGCTTTATTTTTAATTAAAAATAATCCTTTTATTTTCCTGATCAGTCTTGAGCTGTAGTGTTTTGGATCAATCTTTCTTGAGTTGTTAATGATCTTCTGAAGCTTCTGATAAGTGGCAATATTGCTGAAGCTTTGGATCAATAAAAACATATTGAAAACAATCACGAAAGCTTGAAGTAAGAAGCTTGTACTGAAGCTTCTAAAACTGCCTGGAGCTTGATGTAAGGAGCTTGTACTGAAGCTTCTAAAACTGTCTGGAGCTTGATGATCGTTCTGGACGTTTGTTCTTTAGGTATCCTCTGTTAGATTCCATAATGTATCCTCTGGTAATTTCTAGAATGTATCTTCTGGTAATTTACTTCATGAGGTATCTTCTGGAGTCTGATAATTACTATTTCCAGAACAGTCTGGACAGGCATCTTTGAGAGTCTTTATCTTTCTCAATTCGAAAGTTCTCTTGATCAGAATTGATCCTATGTGTTCTCTGCCATGTAGTGATCATATCCATATAACTTCCAGAGCCAACAACTTTAATTAAGTGATGGAGAAAGTTGGGTCTTTATGTTGTCACAGTCTGGCGAACATTCTCCGTTTTCCAGAATGTGAAGAATGTTCTTCTGATGCTATTTTCTTTGATTCTTTTGAAACCTGTCTATGATTTAAAACACTCAAAAGCACAGGTTAAATTAACAATACATTTAGAATCATAATTAAACAATCTTTAATTAACCTTTGTTTGTTTTCATCAAAACATTAAATTTGAGAGTTTGTCTTAACAAGGATCCCTACTTTACCTTACCGCTTCTAACTTGACATCATGTTTAGTGTATATGTATGTGCAAGATTTCAAGCTAACCCTAGGGAATGACATTTAACTACTGTTAAGAGAATCCTCATATACCTAAAAGGCAATACCAACCTTACTTTGTTCTACAAGAAATCTCTTAAGTACAAACTTAGTGTATATTGTGATTCTAACTATGTTGGAGATAAACTTGAGAGAAAGAGCACTAGTGGAAACTGCAACTTTTTAGGTGACAACTTAATATTCTGGTCAAGTAAGAGACAAAACATTGCAATGTCAACAGCAGAGGTTGAGTACATTTCAGTAGCTGGCTGCAGTTCTCAACTACTTTGGATGAAAATTAACTAGAAGACTACAAAATCCTAGAAACCAACATTCCCATCTATTGTGATAACACTTCTGTCAGTTGTCTAACCAAAAATCCTATACTACATTATAGAGCTAAACACATAAAGATCAAACATCACTTCATTAGGGATTTTGTTCAAAAAGGGGTACTAAACATTCAGTTTGTACATTGAACACCAATGGGATAACATATTCACCAAACCACTACCTGAAGATAGGTTTGACTTCATCAAGAAAAACCTAAACCTTACCTTTATATCTGACTGATATTGTAATAACTTCAAAGTAGTTTAGTTTTAAATTAGTTTTTATATTTTATTGTAATATGTTATATTCATGTTATTCATACAAAAAAAAACAAAAACAAAAGTAAAAACAATTATCACTTTCATGTCTTTTTGTCTAATAACAAAATAAGAGAAAGATATTTGATAAAGTGAGGAGAAAATGATACTTAGACTTAGGGAGAGCCCCAAGTTAGGGGAATCAAAGAAATACAAATAAAAGTTGTTATAAAAAATACATGTTTTGTCATCATCAAAAAAAGGGAGATTGTTGGAACCAAGTTGGTTTTATATTTAGAGTTTTCATGTTAACAAAAGTATTTTATGAGAACAATATATTTGACTTCAAAGAGTGTGCAATAAGATATGGTCAAGATTTGTAGAAGATTTGATCAAGATTTATCTACAACAAATTACGAACATAATCAATCTAAAGAATTTACAATCTCAATCTAAACAAAAAAAGAACACAATCAATTTGAAGAATTTACAAACATAATCTGAACAAAATACAATTCAAAATTAAACAAGGACCAAATTGAAGCTCAAATTTCAACTATAAATATATACTCAAGGCTGAAGAAGAAAAACATAAAAGAGTAGTCTTAGAGTTCAAAGAGAGAAATACTTATTTCAAGTTAGAAATATTTTCTGAGTGTTCTTTTCTTAGAGTGTGAGAGTTATTATTATTATCATCTTTTCAGAAACAACTACTCAAGTTCCAATCTCTTGTATCCAACCCGATAGTGGTTTAATTCCTTCTTCAATCTGGGGTTGTCAGACTGCTAAGAGAAGACTTGGCTTGTAGGGTCAAGATGTGTTGTTCCTCAAAAGTCTGGGGTTGTCAAGCTGTTTGGGAAGTCTGGCTTGGAGGGTCAGGTGCTTTGTAATTCAAGGTATTTGAATTAGTGGATTGAAGCCTTCTAAATGAGGGGACTAGATGTAGCCAAGTTAGTGGTGAACCAGGAGAAATCTACGTGTCAAATTAATTATGCTTTCATTTTTTGCTGTCTCTGAATCTGATTGCTTCTACTCCAAGTAAGTCACCAAAAACCAAACTAGTTTTTGATTTATTTATAAATTATCAAAAAGTTATCAACTTTGGCAAACACAATTCAATCTCTCTTCTTGTATTTGCACCTTCAAAGATGTCTCATCTCAGTCAATCATATTTTGTTAAAACATTGTTATTATTTTGGAGCTTAAGATCGTCAAGTTGTCATAACTTAGACGTCCAAAACTAAGACTGGCAAGATGGTGCGTCTCTGTCAATCTTATTTAATTGTTAAGGTTTTTGTTTTGTTTTTGGAGCTTAACATGACCAAGTTGTCACAACTCAAACGCTTTAAACTATGACTGACAAGATGTTGCATCTAAATCAATCTTATTTTATTAAAAGGTTATTATTATTTTACAGCTTATGATCACCAAGTTGTTACAACTCACATGTCTTAAACTAAGATTGACAAAATGTAACATCTCAACTAATCTTTTTTACCAAAATTGATTTTGAATAAAGTGAATTTTATTAAAAATAATAAGAATAAACCTATGAATAAATTTAGATGCATAGAAAATTTCATTAGTGATTCATGTTGATTAAGACTTGATAAGAAAATAAAATAACAATTATTATAACACAAAAGAAGAAAACTAAAAAGTATTAGTTAAACTTACAAAAAAAAGAACCTAAAGCAAGAAGAAACAAAAGCCCAAATGACTAACTTTGAGCCACATTTTTTAATAAATAAATGGAAATAAGATAAATGCGCTAAATAAAACATAAACTTAGACTTAGATCTCTCTAACTCCAAAAACTAAGCCATTGTGAAAACAGAACCAGAAACAAAATTCACGCGTTCAGTTTCAGATGGGTGGGCAGTGTTGTTCATGGATGCCACAACAGTCCTTGTGAGTGTGATTTGGAGGTCATGTCGTAGCTAGGAGAACATATCATCATGACGACGATAGTAAAAAGAGAGGGAGGCAGTGCCGACTATGAAGGTGAGTTCTTTATCTCCTCTCTTTTCGTTTCTTTTTGTTTTGGGTACTATTTTTATAAAATAAAAAAAGTTTTGTTCTTATTTTTTATCTTCTGTTGATTTATGGTTGTGAGGTTGAAGAAGATATAAGGGAATAAATCAAGAAAAAAAGAAGAAAAAATCAAGATAAAACAAATTCAATTTTTTTTATTCTAAATAGTTAAAGGGTATAACACTCTAAAACTATAAAAATATTATGAAAATGGGTTTAGAAATAGATAACACAAAAGTTGAATATTTGTTACACTTTGATTTGTTCTGATTAGTATTTGCTCTTATTTTGAATTAGTGCATTTTTCTATAACTCATTTCATGTTTTACAATTTCAAACACTTACTATTTTTCTTTTTATTAGACTGAAAAAGGCCTCTTGTTTGATTTTTTTTCCTCTCAATTTATATGTTAAAATGATGAATTTTTGTGTCCATGAAATAAAATTAAGTTCTTGTTTATTGTTTGGTTTTGCAGAAAAGTTGGATTTGTTGAGGTAAATCTTAGAAAATGATGTTGTACTTTTTAATTGCTTATATACATGAAAAAAATTGTAGCTGAATTAGTAAAAAAAAGTGGAAAACAAAGAAGCTGAGAAGATGGAGGGAGGGCATACTACTACAAATACTGATTAGTTTAGTTTTTATTTTATTTTTTAAATTGATTGGATAAAATTAGATTTGTGTTTCACGTTAAGATTTGGGTTTGATTCGTCCTAACAAATGAGAAAAGGAGGGGCGTACTACTACAAAACTTGAACATGAAAAATGTGAGAATGATGATGACGAGGATTGCATAAATAATTTTCAAAATGTGTGTTTCACGTTAAGATTTAGGTTCGATTTGTCCTAACAATTTATGATTATTAGATGCAAATGAAAATACCGACAAATCTCATTCAATATACTTTTGAAATCTTAAAGTGAATTTCACATTCACTTCAAATGTATCAATCAATTATACTTTACATAATAAAATATCTTCAATTACTCTCGTGAAATAAAGAAAAGAAAAAACTCAACTTTAAAATATTGTGACAAAAATTTGACTCTTACAAATATGAATTACACATCCCTTTTCTCTCCTAAATGTGTCTCTATTTATAAAAAACGGACTTTTGAAAAATATTCTTGTGTTAATTGGGAACAGATATATACAAGTAACTGTCGATATTGTAAATCGGTTAATGTAGTGGTATTGATTTGTGTCCTTTTGCGTAGAGGTCCAAGGTTCAAAACTCTACAGCTGCAACTTTTCTTTGTTTTTGCAATTTTTGTCTGTTAACAAAAACACATAAAAAATACCAAGTATCAATCCTTGGATTAATTCAAACCGACAATCGCATAGACAAAATCCAAAGGACACAACCGCTCTCGGGTAAGAAACCACAACAAATCATTCTAGTAACATTACAAATAAGTGAATACACGAGTTAAATAAGTGTTATAAGAAGGTATGTTGGCATTGGTAATGCATTTGAAGCTTTAATTAATTCTTTAAGATATTTTATTGTTTTATATTAAGTTTATCATTTAACTTGTAAATTAAGAGATATCTCTTTTTATAAATTATTATAAAATTATATCTTTTATTTATATAAAATTTGTATTTTTTTCTTAATAAGATTTAGTATTTATCCAAAAGACGTGAGAGTTAACAGTAATTAATAAATTATAGTTAAAAATGAATTACTCACAAGAATTCGAGTACGTATGACCACTTTAACGATCTTTAATATATTTTTATATATCTCTCAATTGAACTCTAGATTATCGAAATATATTTTGTTAAAAATTGGATGGTTAAAAAGAATCAATCACGCCACTTGATATATTTTGGGTACATTCACCACTAGGCATATGATATTCACACTTTAATTCAAGGAGTTGGACAGATACAACTTTAAAAGGTTTTTCCCCTTTTCTTTATTATTAGGTTAAAACAAAATGTTAGTTAAAAATTAAAATATTAATTTATAAAACATGATATTCAATGAGAGAATTAATGATAGTTTGCTTATATTGAAATTGATTGGTAAAAAGTCATGGAAATATTTGCTATTTTGAACGTAAGTGTACATCTTTGTAAGAGATCATAAGAGAACAATGATGCATCTGAGATCAACCAGCGTCAACAGATTTCTATCGAGCACCTCCACAGTTGTATGTGCCACCTCCTTAAGACACATGAAAAGACAATTTTATCCTTTTAACCATTTATAATAAGTTTTAAAATGGATAGTTTTGGAAATTTCAAATTTTTGAAATAAGGATTACATTTCGAAAATTTCCAAATATGAAAAATTTCGAAATTTTCGAAATCTAATCCTTATTTCGAAAAATTTGGAACTTCTGAAAGTTTCAAAAATTTGAAAATTCTGAACCAATCTATTTTGAAACTTATTATAAATGATTAAAATGGTAAAATTATATTTTCATGTATCTTAAGGGAGTGTCAAGTACAGTTGTAGGAGTGCTCGGTAGAAATCTCCAGTGTCAATAGTATCCGGCCCAAATATAGGGGAGAAATAGAAATCTCCAAATCCTTTAGAATGGCCCAAATATGACCCATAACTATTGTATCAGGCCCAATAAAAGCACTGATCATCAAATCTAGATTCCGATTTATAGAAATAAATGTATTTGAATTAAAAATAAATTAAGTTAATAGTGGAACGATTTTCTGTTTAACGAAAACAAATTAATATGAGAAAATTAAAAAAAATAATATGAAATTTAAAAAACAAACATGATTAATTTGCATTTCACTGCATGAAACAAAATTATTATTTATATTTTATAATTTTAAGCATATTTTTACTTTTACATTTTATAATTCAAATGGATTTTTTTACAAACGGAATATAGATTTTTAAAATGGACTCTAGATCTAGATTATGTTTGTAAAAAAAACAAAATAGATTTCGATTGTTTGTTTTCGGGCAAAGCATGAATTCCACATTTTAATAAAAGCTCTATTTTACAATTATTTTTTTAAAATAATAACAAAAACTACTATATTTTTAAAATAAAAAAAAAATTAAAGTTTGTATTACACTAAAAACAAATTAAAAGAAAAATCACTTTTTAAAAAAAAAAATCAAAAAATTTAAACTTTAGATTTTTCAAAACTCATTTATATTTTGAAAAACTTAAATTAAGTTTTCTGCAAGTCATTTAAAAAAATTTGTTTACTAGAAAACTTTTAGGAAATTTGATCACTAAAAAAATTTGCACCATCAACATCAAATAATATATATTTTGGTGTGTATTGAAAAATTTAAATTTAAATTATTTGAAATACACAAAAACATTTTGAAAAACATAAATTTTAAATTTTTCGAAACTCACATGTATTTTGAAAAATTAAAACCTTAAGTTTTATAGAACAAAATTAAAGATAATAGGTTGAATCTTTTTTCTTCCTTATTACAAAAAAGATAAAGGTTTGGCAAGGTAAAAAAATGAACTTATAGTTAAATATGAGCTTATAATTGTTTTATAAACTAATTTAAGTAATTCATAGTTTATCATTTTTTCTTCAAATTTATTTTTTTACTGTAACTAAAATTCTTTTTACCTTTTATAATTTATTTTTTATAACTAATTTTTTTAAAATAATTTATATAATTTAAAATTTAAATAAATTT